>OZ005740.1:205548378-206095378 GCA_963930735.1 Dioctria linearis
TGCCTGGTTGGAGTTCTCGCATGAAATTTAGTGTATTCAACACCGTTGTCTATTTTGCAGCCATTCTTTTATCCAACAAGTTCGTCTTTTTTGCGGTAATTCTTCCTCTTCCCTTCTCTTCTCTATAGCAGCTGCCAGAAATGAGCTACCTGTAGCTGCTGTAACTACGGAACCAATAACGTCGTTTTTGTTGTCCATAATTAACTTATCTATACATTTTATTTATTTTTTATACCCTAGATGAAATCTATAGGGTATACTAAGTTTGTCATTCCGTTTGTAACGCACAGAAATAATGATGGTAGCGCAAAATGGATTGGACACCCCCGCATAAAATTAAAAGTTATTTTGATTTTTGCATGTCCGTCTGTCCGTCCGTCCGTCCGTCCGTCCGTGCGCACGATAAATTGAGAACGCGTTCACTTAGAAAGCTGAAATTTTGTACACGGACATTAAAAAAAAGTAAAATTAAGTTTGCAAATGAGACAAATCGGGCAACTCCTTCGTGGGGTTGCCATACAAAAATTTCGTTTTTCACGATATATTTGGACACTACCTGAGAACACGTCGACATAGAAAACTGAAATTTGGTACATTGTGTTTTCATAGCAATAGCAAATAAAATATCAAAAATGGACTAAATCGGGCAACCCCTTCTTGGTGTTGCCATATAAAAATTTAGGTTTTTTTCATATACTTTGAAAACGATCAGTCCTAGACATTTTTATTGTACTAAAAACTTCTTCAGAATAAGAAATCCTGTAAAATTGGTTATAATCATTTTTTCTATCCGACGAGCCGTTCTAGAAATATATGCGAGAAACCAATGCAAAAAATCAAAATTGCTCAAATGGGTGACCATACGAAATTTCATACGTGCATTCATCTAGGGTATCATGAGAATTGGTCTTAGACCAATTCTAGCTTTTTGACTTGTTTATTATTTAAATATATTTAATTTAAAAAATCATATCAAATGATTAATTTCCATACCTACCGCCTTTTATTAATAATTTGCTTTTTAATCAAAATCTGTTTAATCTGTTGTTAAACCGGTATACATACTGCATCAAGAATATTCGTCTGGGATGGCCGATGCATCACGGCTAACGAACGTGAGATCCAGAAAATCCTTGCCGAAAGCATGATATGCAAGATGGAAAACCAGGATTATCTCAAGAACGAATGTACGTGAATGTATATGTACAACGCGTCCAGCTTGTGGGTTTACTTCAAATCTTCCTTTAATTCTTCGTTGAATTTCGCGTATAATTTTTCAAATTTTTCATCTATTTCTGCTATCCTTTCCTCTCGGCTCTGCGATATCGTTAATTCCATCTCATTTGGGTCGTTTGTGGGCAGGGTCGCCATGTTATATTGGTCTCTAATGGATTGGCGTATTGGCCTATAGCCACGATTCTGTTTATGATGAGATTAAACAATTTATATGTTGAATAGGTATGTACATATATGGCATATGGCCGCAATTTTCATATACGGCTAAAAAGCCACAAATTACCTGCGGATCTGGCTGAATGCCTCAATCCTCGCTTGATATCTGGCTGGGCTACCTCACTATCTTCGTATAAAAATACTTGGCTGATTGCCTCGGTATTTTTGGGATAGACATCTGGCTGAGAAGCATCTACATCCAATATATTAGAACAGCTGGCCAAATGCTTCTGCGTTCTGAAGAATAAGAACTACCTGTTTACTCTTCTATGGTCAGTTCTTTATTCTTAAGTTATTCCTTAATCCTACCTTATTTATAATCATTAATTATTGCTTTCTGCTCGCTCTGAAATTTGATGTGCTTGTCTTTTGTTAAGGGGGAAGAAATAAAAACAGCATTAGGTAGAATTAGGGCAGGTGTTATCGTGAATATAAGCCACCTAGATCCTAAGCTATTTATGCAAGATGCCTCCAAATTACTTGCTCGCCGCATTAAGAATACATTAAAACAACAATATCATATTAAAGTTGCTACAACGTTTTGCGGTGAGTTTATTAAAGAAACTGGTGATATTGAAGTTATTAAAGACATTAAGTACTTCCAAGCAAGAGCTGTCCCAATTAGTGTGGAGGATAATTTGAATGAGTGGTATAAATTAAATATATACGACCCAATACTCACTCAGCTAGAAGAGTTTTAAGAGAAAGATAGTGGTTGGACACTGCATTCTGTAATACATACATTTAGCGGCACATATCAACAAGTTTGAATCGTTTCGGGGATCATTTTATATACCTCTACCAAAGGATATTGCTTTAAAGCAAGCTTGCATTAATGCCAAAAATAATGATGAAGCATGCTTCGCGTGGGCAATAACATCAGTGCTATATCCTGCAAATGTTCATTCCGATAGGATCTCATCATATGCACATTATTCAACTGTACTTAATTTAAATGGGATAACATTTCCCATGACACTTGAGCAAATAACGCAATTTGTAGGCCAGAACGATTTATCAATAAACGTATTCATCCTAGAGAAAGAGCGTTTCTTCACCACAGTTCCAGTTAGACTTACAAAACACAGTATGGAGCGACATGTAAATCTCTTAATGCTACAAGATGACTATGACCAGGATGATGATGAAGATCATATGGATGATGATGATGACGGTGATGATGATGATGCTGGCAGATATCATTTCTGCTGGATTAAAGATCGTTCACGCCTTGTATATAAACAAACTTCAAAAAGAAAGAGCAGAAAGTATATATGCGACAGATGTTTGCTCTACTTTTACTCTGAAGAAATATTAGAGTCACACACTCCCGAATGCGAGAAACAAAATGATTGCAGGATTATGTTTCCCTCAGAGGAAAAGAAATGTCTGGAATATAAGAATTATAACCATAAGAATCCAGTCCCGTTTTGTGTGTATGCCGATCTTGAGTCAATATTGAAGCCGATTCAGGCAAACGATCAAAATACACAGCGAATCCAGGAACATGATGCTCACAGCATAGGATTCTACTTCCACTGCAAACATGATGCTAAGTTCCCATATTACAGAGCATATCGAGGCAGGAATTGTCAACAATGGTTTGCATTAGAATTGCAAAAAATTGCATCCATAGCTGTACAGGAAATGCGGAACATCAGATCAATGCAACCCCTGACTAAAGAGGAACGGCGTTCACATATGGATAATACTTGCTGCCATATAATATGAAAAAACGTTTGCAGCTGATGAGGAACGAGTTCGGGATCATTGTCACTTTACAGGTAAATACTGAGAATCATAATTCAATTCATTTTTCATAAATTCTTTTAACACGAAAATACCGAGGGCCAGCGCACAATGCATGAAATCTCATGTATCAAGATTGCACCATAGTTCCAGTAATTTTTCACAATTTATCTGGATATGATGCCCACTTCATTATTAAGGATATAGCTACATCTCTCCCAGGAAAAGTTGATCTCTTACCAATAAACAAGGAAAGATATATCTCGTTCACCAAGCACATGGAAGGCAGCAACATAAAATTAAGTTTCATCGAATCCTTCCACTTTATGGCTGAATCTTTAGATAAGCTATCATCATTGCTGCCAATGGATAAATTAAACACTACAAGAGCAGTATGGCAGGGATTGGATGATGACACTATCAAACATTTTACGCGCAAAGGTGTCTTCCCATATGATTTTATTGATGGCTGGGATAAATTAGATTTCCGGAACTTGTCAACACAGGAAACGTTCTACAATAAACTGACTGACAGTGCTATATCAACTGATAACTACAATCATGCTGAAGAGGTCTAGCAAGAATTTGAAATACAAACACTTGGTGAATATTCAGATCTATACCTTAAGATTGAAGTTTCCTATTGGCCGATGTGCTTGAGAACTTTCGAGAAGTGTGCATGAAGGCATACAATTTAGATCCAGCACATTATTACACCATCCCAGGCCTAACATGATACAGTAAACAGATATAGTAAAGCAAATAATAAATATATGTATAATTATAAGCCTGAGGAGAAAGAGATATACTTGATGTATTATTATGTGAATAACCTTTATGGATGGGCCATGTGACAGCATTTACCAACCGGATGATTCAAATGGGTTGATGTTCCCAATATTGATGTTTCCGAAATTCCTGATGATTCTCCAACTGGATACATATTCGAAGTCGAGTCGACTTGAATTATCCTCAACATCTACATGATAAGCATAAGGATTTACCATTTAGCTCTGAGCATGCAGCACCACCTGGAGCAAAATTAGAAAAGCTTTTGACAACATTACATCCAAAAACTAAATATATTATACACTACCGAAATCTTAAGCAATGCTTATCACATGGTCTCATCCTGAAAAAGGGCACCGGGTTCTTCAATTCTACCAATCAACCTGGCTTAAACCATATATTGACATAACTACTACCAAACGGATGCAGGCTACAGCGATCATGAGAAGGAGAGCTATAAGAAGATGAATAATGCAGCTTTTGGTAAGACCATGGAAAATGTGCGCAAGTATTGCGATATCAAGCTTTGCGTAAAGTGCGAAGGTCGCTATGGTGCAAAAGCTCGGATTGCGGCACCCAACTTCCACAGTGCAACGATATTTGATGAGAATTTAGTTGCTGGGGAATTAACGCGACTCAAAATCTTATTCTATAAGCCTCTCTATATTGGAATGGCAGTTATGGAAATTTCAAAGATATGCCTCTACGATTTCCATTACAGTTTAATGCGGCGTGAATTTGGAGATAAATGTAAAGTCATGTATACAGATACAGATTCTCTAATATATGAACTTGACGATAAAAATGCATATGAGTTTATAGCTGAAAATATAAACAAATTTAATACAAGCGATTACCCAGAAGATAACCAGTTCAATTTGCCGCTCATGAATAAAAAGATTCCTGCTCTAATGATGGATGAGTTGAATGGCAAAATCATGAGCGAATTTATTGGCTTGCGTTCGAAAATGTGCAGTCTGCGTATAAACGATGGTAAAACTGTAAAGAAAGCAAAAGGAGTAAAGGCTAATGTAGTAGAGGCATATCAATTTCGAAGACTACGTCGAATGCTTGAATAACAAGCGAATTTTAACTGCTTATCAGAGCTCCATACGATCCGTTAACCATAGCGTGTACACTGTCAGTCAAAGGAAGATCGCATTGAGTCCTTATGATAATAAGCGACATATTATGAGCGGAACGACGGATACTCTACCGTGGGGGCATTACTCCATTTCATCAGATCAACATGTGGCAACCAAACAGCTCTGATAACATGTAACCAGCTTTCCAAACAGCTCTGATAAGAGCTCAATAGCTTTTCAAACAGCTCTTATAACAAGTAAACAGCTTTTCAAACAGCTCTGATAACAGCTTTACAGCTTTTCAAACAGCTCTGATAACAGCTTAACAGCCTTTCCAACAGCTCTGATAACAGCTTAACAGCTTTTAGACAGCTCTGGTAACAGCTTAAAAGCTTTCCAAACAGCTCTGATAATAACTTAACAGCTTTTCAAGCAGCTCTGATAACAGCTTAACAGCTTTTCAAACAGCTCTGATAACAGCTTAACAGCTTTCCAAACAGCTCTGATAACAGCTTAACAGCTTTTCAAACAGCTCTGATAACAACTTAACAGCTTTTAAACAGCTCTGATAACAGCTTTCCAAACAGCTCTGATAACAGGTTAACAGCTTTCCAAACAGCTCTGATAACAGCTTAACAGCTTTTAAACAGCTCTGATAACAGCTTAACAGCTTTTGAACAGCTCTGATAACAGCTTAACAGCTCTAATAACAACTTAACAGCTTTTAAAACAGCTCTGATAACAGCTTAACAGCTTTTCAAACAGGTCTGATAACAGGTGGAACAGTTTTTCAAACAGGTCTGATAACGGGTGAACAGCTTTAATCTACTCAGCAGGTCCACAGGATTCGGTGTGCTTTCGGCTAAGTTACAATTTCGACTTAGAAAGATTTCGCATGTTCCATCCTTTTATAGTACAATGAAAGTATCATATCCTTTACAGTAGCGAGCATTGGATGGGAAACATATTACTTACCATTAGTAGTTCCATTAGTATACCCACTAATGCCACTAGGGAACCTTACTCAAGAAATGGCACTATGTAGTACCGGCTAATGCCACTAGGGAACCTTACTCAAGAAATGGTGCCTGCACTCGAAAGATGACGCACCCCCTAAACCCAATAATAACAATAATAATTTGCTAAGAAATGTGTCTTCCACTTCTTTTTCTTCTTTATTCAATTTAATTACACTTAACTACTTTTCTTTTTCTCTCAACAATGAACACTTAACTTATTTTTCTTTTGCTCCCAACAATGAACACTTAACTTATTGTTCTTTTTACCAAAGATCACTAACCGATCCGACCAATACAAGTGGGGCTTTTTTTTAGAAAAAACCTTTTTTCTTTTGGACTTTTAAATTCCTTACTTGCCGTGACGTTCCCGAGCGCTTTCATACATCAACTCCTCGAGAATTAGATTTTTCAATCTCAAGCCTATTCGTTCAGGATAGGAAAATGCTTAATTAGCATTCCTTTCCTGAGAAAATTGTTTGCCGCTGGACATGTTTAAACATGCCCAGAGTTATCGCGACGGACGATCGTTGAAATGAAATTTGATATTTTCATAAATATGAAACCATCGTCTTGCTATCGTACATACATTGTTGCGATCACAATGTCCATGTTTTAAGCATGTTTAGCTTACACCTATGTATGAATAATTAAATTTAATCAATTGTAATTATTTTTAAATTGCTTATTTTAGGCAATTTAGGTATGTAACAATCCTTCCCCCAGCGAAAAAGAGGTTTATTCTTTGAAGAGGAATGATTCTCAGGGGAAGGTGGGGACAAAATTAATTTGTGCAAGTCAGCGCAATTGCATTATCCAGATGTTTAGGTTTTAACTTCCTTGATTAATGCTGTGAGTCTTTTTCAAGTTGAGAAAGATTTTGTTTATATTTCGATGGCCGGAGAACACGTAAGAAATTTGGGCACCAAAACACTGCACCAAGATTCTTGGCTCATTCAAAATGACGATCCCTGGTTTCTCCCGACTTTGTCAACAGCCCGAATTACAACTATTTGTGTTTCACGGGAGGCTCGCAGTTGGCAGCGACCCACTAAACTCCTTCTTCACGAACACGGTGAGGAGTCCGCGGTTTCCTGGATGGAAATCGCAGAGCCTGGTCATACTTATACGGCCAATTTATTGGCCATCCCTCATGGTGGTATGGGCTGGTCCGCTTCAGGTAAGCTGAGTAAAAGAGAAAAATACCTGTGGGTTTCAGCTAATCCCTCATTTTACGTTCAGGTGGCACCCTTATTATTAGTGGGGAGTATGGTGTATGCGGTTGTTGCCTGTTTTCGGAGTGTGCCCGTGGCGGCGCTTTATGCCATGTTCTTTGCAACTCCACTTCAAGATGTGGTAAGGGCGTTTTTTCCGTCTTTTTCTTTGTCTATTTATCTGTATCTATTATAGACTCTGTATTTTATTTTTTTTATTTCTAAGCTTTTAAAATACTGCTTAGTTATAACATCTCCCCTTATAGTTTTCTTATTATCTTTTTCTTGTCCCTTATTTGTTTCGGTTTGTTGAAACCGTTTACATTCTTTTTGTGTTAACATCTCCCCTTATAGTTTTCTTATTATCTTTTTCTTGTCACTTATTTGTTTCGGTTTGTTGAAACCGTTTACATTCCTTTTGTGTTATGTAGTAATGTTAGCGTCTGTGACTGCAACTGTGGTGACCTTTTGAAGTGGTGATTTTTTACCACTTGCACCGACCTTGTAGGTGGTAGGGTGCGGGTTCTTTTAAGATGGGTAGGTTCGACTGTTTTGTTCTGTTCGATTTGTTTGACTTGTTTCTCCGCCTCAGGCGTTTTTGTAGGTTTGTGTAGACGAAATTTTGTTATGAATAGGACTAGCCATTTGACGACCAGGTACAGTACCATACATGTGATGACAACACTAGTTAAGGATACTGATGTTGCAGCTAGTACATGTGTAGGGTGGTGACTGATATGAGGAACTATTTTTTCTAATTTTTCGTTCAGTTCTTTTAATTACTGGGTACCTTCTAGGATGATGCTATTAGTGTCATCTCCTGTTTGTATTTTTTCAGACTGTACATTTTCTTTGGTTTGATTGAGGTATGTTGTGTGCGTACACACCGTGCTCCTTCGAGAGTGCGCACGTTCGGGATTCTCTTCTGTAACTCCACACTCGTGAAAGTGATCCAATGTTTCACAATACTTTATTTTGCAAAATATAGATTTATTTTTGAAGAAAAGATTCTTGGTTTCACAATTTATTTATTTTTGAAGAAAAGATTTGTTTCACAATTTATTTATTTTTGAAGAAAAGATTAGTTTCACAATTTATTTAATTTTGAAGAAAAGATTTGTTTCACAATTTATTTATTTTTGAAGAAAAGATTAGTTTCACAATTTATTTATTTTTGAAGAAAAGATTAGTTTCACAATTTATTTATTTTTGAAGAAAAGATTTGTTTCACAATTTATTTATTTTTGAAGAAAATATTAGTTTCACAATTTATTTATTTTTGAAGAAAAGATTAGTTTCACAATTTATTTATTTTTGCAAATCTCCCCGTTCGATCTACTCCGCGAGCGGTTAAAAAAAAAACTCTCCGAGGTTTGGGCAAATTGCACCCAGGTACACATCATATTTTTCCAAAAGCTCTTTTTTCTTTTTATTGTTTTCTCACGACGTTGAAAAAACGTACGTGAGAAAAATGCAAAAATTCTTTGATGCGAGCTATATGCATCTATGCAAAACTGTAATACGATATGCACTTTTGCGCCCGTCTTGAAATATTAATTTTAAGAGGGCGCGAATAATTGTGATAATTGTATGTATGTACATACAATTAGATTGGAGGAAGTTAGTAATGTACGTATGTACACTGTACATACGGAAAAAAAAGTAAGAAGACACTGTATGTAGGTTAGTGTGCATACCGTGTGAGTGGAATGTGTGTCTGATAATAAAATGCAATTTATGCATAATTGCATTTTATTATAACAAGGGAGAATGGTTATTAGCGAAATTTAAATTAAATGGAAATGAATGAAATAATTTTTGGTTTTCAGGGTCAACTTGAGATACATCAATATATTGTATAGGACAATATATTGATGTATTGCCCTTATGGTTGTGATTCGGGGCATTGGGCACCTGAGTCACAAAATCCTTCCCCCCTGGGGGAAAGCAATTTTTATTCTTTCCAAGAAGAAAACTTTCTTTCTCATCAAAGAAAATTAAATATTTATAGCAAAGGGAAATGGTACGTAGCAGTTTAGCTTTGAATTATTTACGCAAAAAAAAAAACATAGGGTAAAAAAAATACATTTACACTTACATATCTTAATTTCTAATGGGGAGTGAGATTATTTCTTACTACTAATAATTATACGTAACTACTAAGTTATAGTAGTTTTGATACCTTAAAATTTATATGTAGGTATATATGTGTAGGATAAAAAAACGCACTTGTGTTTTTAAATATAATTAAAACTAAAAGTTCACTTTAACAAAAGCTTTTACAATCCATTTGATAATTTTAGATTATGTGTTATTTTAATTGGAATAGAAACACCACTGTAACTACAAAAAAAACTACTGAGCTACTGGCAACTGAATGACTACTTGTCTACTGAACTCAAGCGACCGACTGACTAGTGACTACTCATTATACTTGATACGAACTATGTACTTTAGACTATTTGACTACGTTACTGCTTTAGACTATTTGACTACGTTGCTGCGTTGAGATTAGGACTGATACCTACATCCGGCCATCCTGCTCTTCGTTCGACCCGAACAAGGTTATACTTTCTGATGTTTCAACAGCACGCCACGGCTTCATATGGTCACAGCTGGTTGTGGTCATCTTGGGTCCAGCTGCATTTGTCATCTTTTGAACTGTATACCGACCACCCCGACCCTTGCTGATTACTTCGTATGGACCTGTAAATTCAGAAGAGACTTTATTACCAACATTGAATTGAGTTTTTCTAATTGCGACGAGATGTCCGATTTCGTAGTTTTTCGCTTCTTTTCGTGATTTGTTAAAAGTTTTTCTCTTGTCGTACTTTCTCTATTTGATTTCTTACGTCTAAACGAACTTTGTCCCTCTCTTCATCGTGCTCCTGCATTGCTGCGTCTTTTATAGCATTTAGAATATCCAAATCGTCTTTCTTTCGCATCTTCACGCCGAAAACTACTTCAAAAGGTGTTCTTCCAATTGATCTTTGGAACGTGCTATTTAATGCAGTTTGTACTTGGGCTACATGTTTATACCACTTTTCCGTAGATCCCGCGGAAAGCTTTTTCAAAACTTCGATGATAATTCTATTTATCCTTTCTGCTTGCCCATTGCCTCTAGGTACTCCAGTTGTTATTAATACGTGTTCGATTCCTTCCTCCTTGCAAAAATCCAAAAAAATATTCGATGTAAAGGCAGATCCTCTGTCGCTAATTATCCTTCCTGGGTTTCCAAAATATTGCTGTTGCTCTCGAAGTTTTTTAATAACTTCCTCGGCTGACAGAGTTTTCGTTGGGTAAATCCAGACATATTTCGAAAAGCCGTCTATTACTGTGAGGATATATTTGTACTGTTTCGCAGTTTGATCCATTGGTCCTATATGATCCAGATGCATTGTCTCCAATGGCTTGTCTCCCTTGTCCAGCGGATGTAAGAATCCCTCTTGTTTGCCTAATTTTCTGCTACTTAACAAGCATTTAACACAATTACTTATGCAGTATTGTACTTTGTTTTGAATTTTAGGAAAAAAAAACTCTTAATTAATTAGATGAACTGTTTTTTGAACCGCAAAATGACCCTCTTCATGCTTCGCTCTTATAATTTCAGTTTCCATATTTTTTGGAACAATGAGAAGTTTTTTGCCTTCAATATATTTAAATAATAGGTTCCCTTCTATAAAAAAATCATCATAGTTTCTTTGTTTTAACACTTCTTTTACTGCCGTAATAAAATCATCGGTTTCTTGAGCCTTTCTTAAGCGAACTAACATTTCGTTTTCGATTGCATATACAACTGGGTTCCGACTTAAAGAGTCTACATGTTGCATTCTCTTGCTTGTTCTATGCTCTACTTCGAACTGAAATTCCTGCATGTGTAAGATCCATCTTGATACTACGATTGGTAAGTCCTTCTTTTCAATAGTTTGTCTGAACGCGATGCAATCTGTTACAACTTTAAATTGATTGCCTAAAAGGTATATTCGGAACTCCTTTAGTGCCAAGTAGACAGCCATAACTTCTAGCGTGTAGCTGTGGTAATTTTGTTCTGATAGTAGGTTCTTCCTACTGTAAAATTGGATAGGATGGTACTTATTATCATCAGTTAATTGGGTAAGGACAGCTCCACATCCGATTTTACTCGCGTCGGTATGTAATTCCGTTCTTGCACCCTGATGAAAAATGTGTAATACAGGCTCCGTGGTTAAAGCATCTTTAAGTCTTTTTATAGCTATTCTTTCTTCAGCCTGAATTTTAAATGAATTCCCCTTTTGTAGTAGTGCCGTCAAAGGTTTCGCAATAATTGAATAGCCTTGAATAAATTTTCTAAAGAAACCAGTTAAACCAAGGAAAGATCGAAGATCTTTGATACTCTTAGGCTCCGGAAAATTTTTCACAGCTCTGATTTTGTCCTCTGATGGACTAATTGTGCCGTCGCGAACAACATGGCCTAAAAAGTCAATACGCCTTTTCAAAAAACTGCACTTTTTCCATTTTATCTGCAACCCGTAATCTGCCGCCACTTTTAAAACAGTCTTCAACTTATCTACATTTTCCTCTTCACTTTTTGATGAAACAATTAAATCGTCCATGTAGGTATGCACGATATTTTTCACGGTAAGATTCCTAAATATATAGTCTATGAACCTACAAAAGACTGCTGGAGCATTCGTTAAGCCAAATGGGACTCTAGTAAATTCAAAGTGTCCCTCTGATGTTGTAAATACCGTATACTTTATGCTACTTTCCTCTACCGGTACGTGAAATTACCCATTTTTGAGATCCAACGCAGTGAAAACTTTTCATTCTGCGAGTTTGTCAAGAACATCTTCAATTAGTGGCATTGGAAAATGTTCCTTTACTGTTTCCTTGTTGATTTTCCTGTAGTCAATGCATACGCGATGCGATCCGTCTTTCTTTCTGGTAACGACTACATTGCTTGCAAACGGTGAATTAGATGGGCGAATAATGTTTTCCTCAAGCCAGTCCTCCACCTGTTGTTTAACTATAACTTTTTCCGTATGTGGAAGTCTTTTGGGATTTGAAAAAATTGGAACATCATTATTTAGTACTACTCTCATCTTAACAGGGCATTCTAAAGTTTGACAAGGTTTATAATTTGTTATTAATGCGTTGATATCATCCTTATACTTTGAAGGAACATCTATTTCATCGTTGTCTACGGTTATATTCATAATTGAAGCTTTTTTTTCCGCAATATCCCGCTCTAAAAATGTTATACCATCTTTATCAAAGATTACTTTCGCTTTCGATATGACGTCACTACCAATGATGCACTTCAATCTAATTGCACTATAAGGTACAACATATGTTGATACCATCGATCCTTAAATTTATCTCAAAACACCCGATTGATTGTGATTGCCCTGTCCCTAAGCCCAATAAGTTTATCACATGTTTCGTTAACGTAATATCTTTTAACTGATGAAATGCATCTTCCCTTAATAAAGTTAAATCACTTCCCGTATCTATAAGTGCCTTAAAGTTCTTACCACTAATTTCTATTTCTTTTATATTTTGTGTACTAATACAATTCGTTTGTTTTGTTTGTTTGGTATTGTTTCTTTGTGTACAGTTCTTCGAAATATGACCGCGACCGTTACAATTGAAGCACTTAGTTTCTGCCCTACAGTCTTTCTTTTTGTGCTCGCTAGAACCGCAATTAAAACAATGAGAAGACTTGCTAAAGTCCTGAGTAGATCTTGATGAAGAGCCAAATTTAGAAAAATTGTTTTTATAAATTTTATTTTTAATTCGTTCGTATATGTCTAATTTTTCTTTGAGTTCACTTATATTAGTCGCATTATATAGAATTGCTTTATTTTCATCACGATCCGTTATACCATTAATTATGTAATGAATTAATGATAATTCGTCGACATCAGCTACACAAGCAATTTCCTGCATTTTGTAGACATATTCTCGAAAGCTTTCATAACTCTTTTTCTTTCGGTTTTGTAATTTTTCATAAATGTCCGCTTTACAAATTTTCTTTTCGAGCTCTTTAGTTAAGTTTAATTTTAAATCTGAGTAATTTTTACATATTATAGTACGTACAAAGATTTTAGCGCTACCTACCAGCAACCTTTTTAAATAAATAATTTTTTCAATCTCACTCCATTTAAGCATAGCTGCAATTTCCTCAAATTCCTGAAACCATACAATAATATTCATTCCCTTATCGCCACTGAACGAATGGATAAGGTTTTCTACATCTCGTACTTTAAACTCTGACGTTGAACCTGATGCCTGTGCAAATTCATTACAGTTCTTTGAAGTTGTACCATTTTCTGTAAATAAATTTTTGTTATTTGTTTTATCACTTTTATCATTGGATTCTTCTCCTTTATCGGTATCATAATCATCATCAGCACTGTCGGCACTTGCCGATTCGAGTCTTGCTACTAACGCTGCTTTAACACCTGCAGTGTCTAGCCCTCGTTTATTTAGCTCCGATTTTAATTGTTCTACCGTTAAACTGTTCCACATTTTATAGATTTTTTTTTTGTTTTTCAGTTCACTTATAATGTAATCACAATTTTGTATAGTTTTAAACGCGCGACCGGGCCCCCAAATGTAGGATAAAAAAACGCACTTGTGTTTTTAAATATAATTAAAACTAAAAGTTCACTTTAACAAAAGCTTTTACAATCCATTTGATAATTTTAGATTATGTGTTATTTTAATTGGAATAGAAACACCACTGTAACTACAAAAAAAACTACTGAGCTACTGGCAACTGAATGACTACTTGTCTACTGAACTCAAGCGACCGACTGACTAGTGACTACTCATTATACTTGATACGAACTATGTACTTTAGACTATTTGACTACGTTACTGCTGTAGACTATTTGACTACGTTGCTGCGTTGAGATTAGGACTGATACCTACATATATACTGTCTATTTGATAATTATTATCATTATGAATGGAATGATTTAATTCATAAAATGGTGTATGCTAAAATATTTCTATTATACACGTATAGGCTGGATAAAGGTAGTAAGTATTATTATTAATTTAAGTACATATGATATTATAACTAACCTATTCTCTTTTTTTTTTATTTATTTATTTATTTTACTATACGTAAACGGTTATTGTTTTATAGAGAAACTATTTACAAGTTTTTATTTTTATACCTCTGTCTTACGTACTTGGTATTATCGTTTCTTTAGAGAAACATGTACATTTAATAGATATATTTCTGCAGATATTTTGCATATAAGGTAATCTTCAGGTTCTCCTAATTAAAAAAAAAAATCATATACATTTTTCTGTTTATTTCGAGTATATTTAATTGTACACTCGTTGCTTGTCGTTATGATGATAAAAAAAAAATTTTGGGAAAAGGAGGAGTTATTATTGTCCGTTGTCTGTACGACGTGTCTGTTTGTGTAGAATTTTGTAGGTGAAGAGTTATGGATCTATCTAAACAATAAAAAAAATAGAAAGAGAGAGAAAGGGAGAAAAAAAATATAAGAAAATCATTAAGCATCAACCTGTTAATGATTGTTTGTTGATAAAGTTTGAATGCGAGATGCGAGATAAGAAAAAAAAACATCTAACTGTTCTGATAAGAATGGCTTGTTTAATTTCGATATCATGTGGGTGGGTTAGGAAGAAAATTTTTGTTTGTTTTTGTTGCGGAGCCGTGTTTGATATTTCGTTTAATGATAAAAATTGCTTGGGATGCATTTTTTGTGGTACATCGGTAGGTTGGGAGTTTTGTTAATTTCTTCAGTTTCAACATGATTTTTGCCGTGGCCATATCACGGACTCCATACAAGGCTCCGCCGGATTACATAATAGCAATAGATCGAATCTATGTTGAGTCGGGTTGGGCCCGTTGGAAGGGGCCAATTCGGCTCAACTTTGTCTGTCCGGGCCGGGACACGCTAACTGTTTGGGGGGCTGAACCACGTGCCCTTCAGTACCATATATGGAACTTTTCCTTGTGGCCTCAATATAATATGGCCTTGTCGGCATTGGGTAAATTCCTGTGATTAATAATTTTCTTTAGTTATTAAATTTTCTTTTTCTTTCTGTTTTAGGGGCCAACCTGGTATTGATTGGTCGGTCAATGTACTGCCCTACGCCGAGTGTCATGGATGGTCATTTTCCACTGGTGGGTCACGATCCCGAGGCTGAGTAATTCGGACGACAAAAAAATTTATTCTATATTTGATTTTTTATTTTTTTATTAATCTCCTTTCCCTCTTACGATGTGTAATGTCCCAATACGGATTGAAAAAAATAAAAATAAAAAAAATTGTTTTATCAGACAAAAGGTGTTGTTGTCAATTTTTCTACTTATTCCCTTTTCTGGCCCCCTTTTAGAGTTGGATATCTAAGTATTTGTTGGCACTTGTTTTCTCCTTTTGTGTATATTTTGGTGTTTTGGTTTTGTTGTATGTCTCTACTCGTGGGCAGATATGACATAATGTCCCAATTGGTTTTTTTTTTTTTTTGGAATAAAATGAAATATTAGTAAGGTGATTATAATTATGTCGAATTTGATTTGAAAAAAAATTTGTCTTTGTTCCATTGTAGATGGTGTGAGTTCTATGTAGATTGTTGGAATTTATTGTTTCATTTTGGGTTTATTGCTGTTAGAGTTGGATTTTTTAGACGTTTTCCGGCGTTTTCTTTTTACGTGATGGAGTCAATTTGAATTTTGATTCTCTCGGTGCCGGAGTAGGCACATTTTCCTGTTTATGTTCAGGAAGTATTATTTTTTTTTGAGTTACGGGTTTTTGTGTTGTATTTAATATACAGATAAACACATAGAATAAAGATAATTGAGGCAATTGTCAGGTATGACACTGTATAGTGGTGAATATGGTGATTGTTTATAGGATTTAAAGGAACTAATTCTTGGTCTTGTTGGAAACGAAAGGATTCTAGAAGTTTATCTAGGTCCGTGTTTTTCGAAAGATTTAACGTATGTATTTTTATATGCGATCCTATTGAGGAGGACGTCATATTTGATATTATACTGGAAATGTTTACTGTTGGGGTAAAATGGGAATTTAATTTGGCAATTTTTACGTTATGTCCGTGCCGCATGAATTCCTTGCTGCGAACATAACAACCGGGATAGATATACATTGTTCCGGTTCCTTGCAGAACTTGTGAGTTAATGGAATTTTCGCAAATAATATCTATGTGGATGGAATCTTTTAGGGAGAAAATCCAAGCGTTCTGTTGCGATAATTGCGTCCAAAAACAATCTTGTTCTAATGTTAAAATTTTACAATCGGATGCAATCGGCTCCTTTTTTATTAAATTTATCTCGCATTGATTTACCTTAGTATTTGCATTTAAGACTGGGGATGTGATCTGGCAATAAAGGTGCGTATGATCCAACGTTGCGCAATTGTGGATATCCTGGAGAGTTAATTCAATATAATGTTCGCGATTGTAGTCTTATCAGTATATATTCCTTTGATGGATTAATATACATGAACGATTCGTTAAGGAGTGTAGGTAATGGCATTACTTTGAATATTTGGTATAGTTCCTTAAATGGAAGTGGAATTCGGAGTTCAATAATTATTTTATTATTGAAGGTATTTGCGGATATCGTACTTAATTTGTATATTTGTGTAATTATATTTTGCCTGGAATTTATGGGAAGCATCATTGAGTTTGGCAATTCCTGTCTGATGTTCAATAAAAATTCTTCAATTTTTCTGGGGGATATGAGTGAAGGATGAAATCTTCCATGTCTTGAATCGGTTAAAAGATCAATTAATTCTGTCTGGGTATTCTGATATCTGAATGCCATTAGAGAGGCTAGTGAAATGAGCGATTCAAGTTCAGTGGATATTTTGTTATCCAATGTTCTGTTTTCCATTAATGAAGTAGCTATCTGTATTGAAATTAACTTTTTATGCATAACCATGAATTCCTTTTCAATTGCGGCTTTAGATTTGTTTGCTATAATAAGATTGATTTGCAGTAACGTACCATTGCAGGTGTGGGCCATCGCTGAATTGCTATTGAGTTTCTGGCAAGTTGCTGTTATTTGCTGTGCGATGAACTGGATATTCCTTAATTCTGATTTAAAATTCACTAGGTCGTAATAGGTGACGATTTTCCATTCGTTGGTGTAGAGGTTGGCTCTGCCAATCTCTTCGAAGTAAATGCCTGCAGTAGCATTTAGCTGCTTTACCTCTATTCCTGAGCCGTAGATTATGGGGATGAAAATTAGAATGAATACTATATGCATCATTCTGGAAACCTGTAAGTTGACACCATGTTAATATCTGTGAATGATATTTGAAGATGATGAAGTTTTTACTCCGAGAACAGTTTTAAGTCATTGTTGTGGACTCTTTTATTTTTATTATTGATTCTGATGGTGGAATTTTCGGGGGAATTAATCTCCATTATCTCATACAGACCTGACCATAATGGTGAGAACTTATTATCTCTGACCCTGCTCTTAAGTAGGACTTTATCGCCTACCATAAAAGATTTTTGGACGGAATTTTTGTCATATTGTAGTTTGGATTTTTCTTTATTGGCCATGGCTATGTCTTTAGCTATTTTGAAACTATGCTGTAGACGCGCTTTTAGTTCGTTTGCATAATTGTCGTAATTATAGCAAACGGTTGGAGATGATTTTAAATTATTTGGGATTTCGCCTGGGAATCCGTATAGGAGTTCGCGAGGAGTATAATTAGTACTCGAATGAGGGGTTGTATTATATACAAACATGGCATAAGGAATCCATGTATCCCAGTCTTGTGGATCCTTTGCTACATAAGATCGGAGATATTCTGCTAAGGTTCTGTGGCTTCTCTCCAACGCACCATTCGTTTGCGGGTGATATGGAGTAGTTTTGAGCTTTTTGATCTTTAGCAGTTTAGATAGCTCGGCGAACATGCCACTTATGAGGTTAGAACCTTGATCTCTGAGGATACTTTCTGGAATACCATGTCGACAAACTATCGTTGTCGTGAAGGCTACCGCTAATGTCTTAGACTCGGTGTCGACTATGGGAATAGCCTCAGAAAATTTTGAAAGGTCGTCTTGAAATGTAAGGATGTATTTGTTTCCAGAGTGAGAAATTGGGAGAGGTCCTACAACATCTAGGTACACTCTTTCGAAAGGTTTGGAGCTAAAGCTCGAGATTTTCATTGGAATTTTAGGGTTTCTGGATACTTTGTTCACCTGACAAAGTTTACATTTCCTTACATATTTGACCACGTCATCCGACATGCCAGGCCAGTAGAATTGCTTTTTGATTCATTTAATAGTACGGGAAATACCTTGATGGCCACCCGTCGGTAGTGAATGAAAATCTTTTAAAATTTGTTCAATGTCATTAATGTCTGATAAATATTTAATTGAATCCTGATGCAGTTTTATGTTTATTTGCTTATTAGCGAAGATCTGGACAAAAGCGTTTTTAATAATTATTAGATTCTGTGGATCTAATATAGGGAAGGAGATATTTTTTTGTTTTAACTGATTTGCTTCTGTGTATGAGCAGATTTCAGTTAAAATCTTTTCGAGGTCTGATCTATCTCTTTGCGATCGACAAGGTAAATTAGTTTTTGATATAATTATTGATGAGTCTTTTTTCTTGAAGAAGTTCAGTTCAGTTTCTGAAAGTGGGGATTTATCTGAAAATTTTAGTTTCGAATCCAACACTCTTTCAAGCTCTGTATCTTGCATTGGCAAGATGAAAAATTTAGAATTTGCATACTTAGTTAGTAGAAGGGGAAAATTTGTCTCAGTTATTATGACTGAGGAATTGTTTACAGGTGATGGAGTTGGGTTTGGAGTAGTTACACTTGCGTTGGGTGTATTTATATTCGCCTGAGCTCTGGCTCGATTTCTAGTTACCACATTTATGAAGGTGGTTGGTTCTGCAGAATGTTCGGAATTTTCCGGAATTGCTCTACTGAGAGCATCTGCATTTGTGTTGAGCTTACCTGATTTATGGACTATTTTGTAGTCATATTCCTCAAGACGTATTCTCCATCTCATCAGTCTTGAGGAGTGATCTTTCAGATTCATGAGCCATACTAATGGTTTATGGTCAGTTATAATATTAAACTGTCTGCCACAAACGTATGGTCTGAATTGCTCAACTGCGAAAACGATGGCTAAGAGCTCTTTTTCTATTGTTGAGTAACGAGTCTCTGCACCATTGAGAACTCGACTCACGTAGGCGATTGGATGATCACCTTGATCTGTTGTGACCCGGGTGCCTATACCCCGAATCACAATCAGAAGGTCATCACATCAATATATTGGCCCATACAATATAGTGATGTATCAGAAATGACCCTGAAAAATAAAATTTATTTAATTAAAAAATTCATCTAAATTTCATTTGCATTTAAAAATGCATTTTCGTACTGCAACAAAATGCAATTTAGCATAAATTGCATTTTGTTATCAGTCAAACATTACGTTCTCACGGTATGTTTGCATACCTACATGCAGTACCTACCTACATACAGCTTTTCCGGTAAATTCATGAAAATTAATTGTATGTACATACATACACACCATTACTCTCATCGTCTAAAAATATTATTTTTACAAGACACAGGTGCATATCAGATTTCATGCATATGCACTGTGTCTAAACTTTTTGTACTTTCCCACGTACGATTTCTCACGTCGTGGGAAAGTAACAATAAAAAATAAAAAAAGCTTTCATGGGCACCAGGGGAGCAGCTAGCCCGAACCTCGGGGAGTTGGAATTTTAAAACCGCGGAGTAAAGTTCGATTTTTCGGGAAAGCCGTCGAAATTAGTGAAAAATAAAAATTGGTTAATATGTAAAAGTAGGAATTGTGTTTAGCATATTGAAAATTGTGAAAAATCATAAAGTGGATATCGTATCAAAGAAAATAATAAAAATTGTGTTTAGCATAAAGAGAATGTTGGATTTGTATTTAACACTCGAACCTGTGACCCTTTCCCTTTTTTAGCAAAAACGTGGATTAGGACATGAAAATAAAACACAATTTATAAGGAGAGATAGCGAACAGTTATTCATCGGAGTGTTTTCTTCTATCAGCGCCTGCACTTCTCCCGCCGATCGCTTCTCCCTGGACTTACCAGGAAGCACGAGGGATCAGAAACATAACAAATTGGTGGCAGCGGACCCAGCGAAAAAATCAAAAATCAGTGCCTATAAAATAAATCAAAATAAAACAAATAGTTTTTTATATAATAAAATCTGCCAGAAACATAACAAATTGGTGGCAGCGGACCCAGCGAAAAAATCAAAAATCAGTGCCTATAAAATAAATCAAAATAAAACAAATAGTTTTTTATATAATAAAATCTGCCAGAAACATAACAAATTGGTGGCAGCGGACCCAGCGAAAAAATCAAAAATCAGTGCCTATAAAATAAATCAAAATAAAACAAATAGTTTTTTATATAATAAAATCTGCCAGAAACATAACAAATTGGTGGCAGCGGACCCAGCGAAAAAATCAAAAATCAGTGCCTATAAAATAAATCAAAATAAAACAAATAGTTTTTTATATAATAAAATCTGCCAGAAACATAACAAATTGGTGGCAGCGGACCCAGCGAAAAAATCAAAAATCAGTGCCTATAAAATAAATCAAAATAAAACAAATAGTTTTTTATATAATAAAATCTGCCAGAAACATAACAAATTGGTGGCAGCGGACCCAGCGAAAAAATCAAAAATCAGTGCATATAAAATAAATCAAAATATAACAAATAGTTTTTTATATAATAAAATCTGCCAGAAACATAACAAATTGGTGCCAATAAATTTAATCAATTCAATTATCCCTCTTCTAATTAATTAATTAATTAACTATGCAAAATAAAAAGTGATATTTTGTACAAAAATAAAAATAATAAGTGTTTTACATAAATCAATAAATACAGCCCAATGACCAGCATTTCTTACCAACTAAAATATAACGTAAACACAACAATAACAAAGAGCATATAATATAACAAAATTGATTCAACAATAAATCAAAACATAATAAAAAAACAAACAAAAAACTAATAAAATATCTAACAAAAACAAAACAAAATAATAAGCCCGGGTACCCAATAAAGGGTACTTAGAGGAAACATTTTATAATCGTTTAGAGCGCCATAGTGCTCCAACGTGGGAAACTTGCGAGGCTTCATCCCTGCCTCAACTAGACGGTACAGTGACTCCAGAAGGACGACATTGAGAAATCTTCAACAGGGACGACCACTATACAACATCAAAAAACACTTCCAACTATTGTTAATCTTCAACACCAACATCTTCAACTACATTACCAGAAGAAGGCGAGATGCCAGCTACTATCTGGTTAGAACGAAAGGTAGCGTGAAAACATTTCCTTTTACTCAGTATTTCAGATTCTTTTTAAATATATTAATGAACATATATAGTAGACTATATTTTAATGTAAATCAGTTTAAACATGGTGCAACATTTTTTTTTTTGAGTGATATATGTTTCCCTGTAAAAATGATTAAACATAAATGTCACATATGTATATTTAGTTCAATTTACATTACATACACAAGTGAGTACCAACACGATTACTAAAATTTGTCTTCGAATCCAAGTCAAAAATTTCTACCCTTGACAAAGCTTTTTGCACATTTCCAAATAAATTACAAATTTGCTTCTCCCCCTGTGTACATTAAATAATAATATACATACATACTACTCAACGAAAGAGGGAAAACAATTTCCCCCATTTTCTTTTTCTTTTCAATTGCAACCTAATTTAAAATTAAATAAAAATTAATACAAAAAAAATTTGAAATCTGCTCTTCCTAGAAGCGACCTCTGCGGCAAGACTTCGTGAGCTTGCTGGTCAGAGGACTTCGACAAAAATCTATATTCGATCTCCTGCGGTAGAACTTCGTGAGCCTATCGGTCAGGAGAGAGATATAAATTGGAAGAGCAATCAATCGTATAGATTTGTGACATCAGATAACAAAACATTTTTTTTTATAGGGATATTATAGTACATATATAATAATTAAAAATACTACTCCTTTTTTTTTCTTCGGTAAATTTTCTTTTTACTCTAGTTTCCCTAACTATCACTATATTTTCCCTCCAATTAATAAAATTGAATTCCCAATTTTAATTGTAGCAGAAATATTTTCAATGACGTTACAATCATTTCCTTGATATCAAAATCCCAAACAGTTTATTTAAACCTTTTTTTGCTTACTTCTTCTTTCGCCATAATAAAATTTTTTTTTATATATAATCAAAAAAAAACATGTCTTATCCTTCTAATAAAAATAAATCAAAACCTCGTAATACGGTCAAACCCAACAAATAATTATATTCCCTATTGCTCTACTTTTCTCACACATTACGTTATACAACTTTTCCTGTACTTATATATATATATATCTACACATAATATTCCAGTGGCATACCAAACTGATTCTCTCTCTATCACTGTTAAGAATTTTAACTATTTGCTTTCTACTCGGCTGTGTTTTTTTTTATTAAATACAATTTTGTCATATCCTCTATACGCTCCATTACAAATTATAACGAAATCGAAACACAAAAGTATATAATACGCAAAGACATTTCAAACATCATAAAATATTATACTATATTTCTGTCGAATTTTCCGTCTATTACTTCGGAAATCAGTCATGACTGAAGAAACCGTTTCTTTCGATGAGCTATGCGCATCTCAAGTAGAAAAAAACATGGAAATAAGGCTAATCCTAGGGGCTTATCACCAAGCCGGTAAAGCAAAGCGTACTAATACCTTTGTGAATGGTAAATTAAAACAACTCGAAGAAATATGGAGTGCCTTCGAGAAAACAGAAGAACAAATAGTTCAGCATAAAGACTTCACGACCGATCACGATTATTTCAAAGAATCGTGCTCAGACAAAACTGAGGACTGGTACATGTTGACGAAAGCAACACTTTCCGAAAGATTGAAATCAATCTCAGAAAGTACTATAAACCAGCAAAAACCCTTTCATATCCCATCACCCAGAGCTTCGTGGAGAATTCCAACCAAATCACAAGTTACAGAAGCTAATAAGGAAACAGATGGTCCACAAAATGAAAGTATTTTTAGAAGTCTAAATACAAAAATTAACTCAATTACAAGAGTTATACAATCATTAAACCCTGATACTTTACCTACAGTGAGTAAAACATACCTAGAACAAAAACTGGGTATCCTAAATAAACATTGGGCTGAATTCGAAGAACTCAACAATACAATCGAAATGCAATCTACGCCACAAGACCTAGAAAATAAATACTTTACTGAAGATATTTTCGGTAAAACAGAAGCAGAATATGAAGAAACTGTAATTGCTATTCAAGAACAGCTAGATACGCGCTTCCCTAATTACCAACATGACACACGAAATAACTCATCACACTTTCACAATGAAAGCACAGAAGTCAAAATTTCACATATCTCTCTATCAGAAATTAAATCGTTAATACCAAATTTTAACGGCGATACAAAAGACCTCCATAAATTCGTGTTATGTTGCGATGATATTAATAGACTTTATCCCAATACCGACCAAACAACCCTGTTTTCAATAATCAAAAGTAAGCTATTTGGAGATGCCTACAATGTACTTAAGTACAATGATACAAGCAAGTGGTCAGATTTGAAGCAAATACTACTCGAAACATTCGAAGTAAAATTAGAAAAGTCTGTACTCCAATCAAAACTCCAAAACACAAGACAAAGAGCAGGAGAGCCTGTCAAAGAATTCCTGCAACGAATTAATATGACACATGCTCAATTGAACGAAGCCACGCATTCATATACAACAGATAAACTACTGTTAAACTCTCTCGTAAAGGACAACGAAAAAAAAGCTATTAGAGCAATAGAGGATGGATTAATAAGCGAGCAACTCCAAACTCTGGCCAAACTCCACGAAAATAGAGCATTAAAGCCCATTACGTCATATATTGGCGAGCAAGCATTACGCCTAGAATCAAAGGCAACAATATTAGCAACAAACTCTTCTCGCACTGTTCAATCAATGCAAGTGCAGAGCCCCTTTTGCTATAAATGCAAAGCACAGGGACATTTACCCCCAAATTGTCCACAAAATATTCGTACATACCCAACTCCAAATAAATATTTTTCAAATAATTTAAACAAAGGCAATCCTCCTAAGCAGGCTAGCACGCCCAACAGCACTACCCCTACATGCAGGTATTGTCACAAATTAGGACATACCATAGAAGTATGCAGGGCAAGGATAGCAAACCACGGGAATTTCTACAGAGGAAATATAAATCCCGTTGATCAAAATTTCAGAAAGCGAACGGAAAGTCCCAATAGAACTACAATTCCCCAAAAAGAGGTCAGCTTCAACCAGGTTCCAAATCTAAATTTTAGAAAAAATTCCCATTCCTCGACAATACAACCCCAAAATGAACCAAGATCAAACAAAGATCACGTACAAAATCCGGGAATATTTTTAACGCACTCGGAAAACAAATCAAGGCGAGAGGAATTAGTCGGCAGCCCCTCGCATATTCAAACAAAAGCCGACATACACACCAACCCAAATTAGATAATACACATTTATTAAAAGATCAAATAACGCTGAAAATTCCAATTATTATCAATTCCAACTCCATTACTATCTCTCTATTTACCAATGTGTGCTCCAATAAAGAAACAAAGTTCCTCGTAGACACAGGAGCAGAAATTAGTCTCATAAAGTTCAATACACTGAAAGCAGGTAGCACTTACTATAAAGATGCAATCTGCAAAATAAATACTTTATTTTCGGAATCTAAAACTACAGAAGGATTAATATTAGCAAAATTGGCAACTATATCAAGCGAAGAATCTGTAATAGGACATCCCTTCCAAATAGTAGGAGAAAACTCAACCTTAGCATATGACGGCCACGACTTCTTGTCCAGATACAACGCTTGTATCAATTATAAAAACAATTACATTTCCTTAGATGTGAAGCAATGTCATTCATCCTATCCCATAGAGCAATATCGCTCAGATTATCCAAATACATATCTTAGATATGCTAACAATGACAAGAAGTCCGCAACAAACAATGCAAGTGCTGATAAAAGCAAGTTTCCCAGTACTTCACGGGATTTAAATACCAAACGTGAAAAGTACCCCAACACAAATATCCTACAAAAAACGGAATATATTTTACAATCCAATGAAAACCGAAACGAATCGGACAAATTACATAATAAACTTATTACAATTCCCGCTCGCTCTGAATCCATAATTCAAATTCCAACTTTGTCAACTACGGAATCAGTATATTTTAAAAAAGAGGTAAAGCCAGGGTTGTTCATAGATAATACCATAGTCAACCCATCACAAGGAATGGCAAAAGTCCGAGTTCTCAACACGAATGAACAGGACGTCGAACTGGCAATTCATGACATGAATCCAGAATGCCATGACCTTAATGACTTCGATTGCATCTCCACGGATTCCAACAGAGATCCAATTAGGGGCAGAATAAAAAAACTGCACACCCTGATTAAATTGGATCACTGTAATTTGGAAGAAGCCGAGAGTATTCGGAAAATTTGTAAGGATTTCAACGATCTCTTCTACTTAGAAGGGGATTTCCTAACATTTACAAATGCAGCCGAGCACAAAATCGAAACAATCCCGAATAAACCACACATATATACTAAACCGTACAGACTTCCAGAAACAAACCGGAGAGAAATTACTCGGCAAATAAATGAAATGTTGGATTCAGAAATAATAAGTCCTTCAAATAGTCCGTGGAATTCTCCCCTACTTCTAGTTCCCAAAAAGCCGGATGAGCATGGGAACAAAAAATGGCGAGTCGTTGTAGATTTCCGCCGAGTAAATGACATTACTATTGGCGACGCGTACCCATTACCTAATATTACAGACATATTAGATCAATTGGATAAGTCTAAATATTTCACAACGCTAGACCTCGCCAGCGGATTCCACCAAATTCGCATGGACGGGAAGGATAGAGCAAAAACTGCGTTTAGCACTCCTTATGGTCATTACGAGTTTAACCGTATGCCATTTGGATTAAAAGGTGCACCCGCAACCTTCCAACGTGCCATGAATAATGTCCTTTCCGGACTCCAAGGCATTTACTGTTTCGTATACATGGACGATATTGTAGTCCATGGATACAATCTTAAAGACCATAATATTAGGCTCGCAAATGTATTTAGCCGCCTTCGGGATTTCAATTTAAAATTACAACCCGATAAGTCCATTTCCTAAGAAAGGAAATAATGTATCTAGGGCACATCATTACTGAAAATGGAGTCAAGCCAGACCCGGAAAAAATTAAATCAGTTCAATCTTATCCTAGACCCAAGAAGGAAAAGGATATAAAAGCCTTCCTTGGTTTCGTCGGCTATTATCGCCGCTTTATTCCAAATTTTTCTAAAATCGCGAAACCTCTTACTAACCTTCTGAAGAAGGACACACCTTTCAAGTTCGACGCAATTTGCGATGAAGCATTTTGCGAATTACGAAACAAATTAATATCAGCACCAATGTTATCCTATCCAGATTTCGACAAAGAATTTTTTGTCACCTCCGATGCCAGTGACTACGCCATCGGAGCAGTTCTTTCTCAAGCAGATGATCAAGGAGATCACGCAATGGCCTACGTGAGTCGAGTTCTTAATGGTGCAGAAACTCGGTAAAAAAGAGCTTTTGGCAATTGTTTTCGCAGTTGAGCAATTCAGGCCATACGTTTATGGTAGACGGTTTACCATCATAACTGACCATAAGCCATTAGTATGGCTAATGAATCTAAAGGATCATTCCTCAAGACTAATGAGATGGAGAATACGTCTCGGTGAAAAAGAGCTTTTGGCAATTGTTTTCGCAGTTGAGCAATTCAGGCCATACGTTTATGGTAGACGGTTTACCATCATAACTGACCATAAGCCATTAGTATGGCTAATGAATCTAAAGGATCATTCCTCAAGACTAATGAGATGGAGAATACGTCTTAAGGAATATGACTATAGCTCTCAGTAGAGCTATCCCAGAAAATTCCGTAAAATCAACGGAACCCAATACTTATGTAAATGTAGTAACCAGGAATCAAGCCAAAGCTCAGGCGAATTTAGATACACCCAATCCAAATATTACTACTCCAAATCCAGATTTATCAATGGTAAACAGTTCCTCAGTGATAATAACTGAAACCGATTTCCCATTACCTTTAACTAAAAATACTAATCCCAAATTTTTCATCTTGCCAATGCAAGATACAGAACTTGAAAAAGTGCTAAAGTCTAAATTAAAACTTTCAGACAAACCTCCACTACTAGAAAACGAACTGAACTTCTTTAAGAAGAAAGACTCCACAGTAATCATCTCAAAAGTCAATCTACCTTGCCGATCACAAAGAGATAGATTAGACATTGAAAAGATTCTAACTGAGATCTGCTCATATACAGAAGCAAATCAGTTAAGTCAAATAAATATCTCCTTCCCAGTATTAGACCAACAAAATCTATCAATTATTAAAAACATTTTTACCAAAGTCTTCGTTAACCAACAAATAAATATCAAACTTCATCAAGATTCCATAAAGTATTTATCCAACAGCAGTGATATTGAACAAGTTCTAAAAGATTTCCATTCTTTACCAACGGGAGGCCATCAAGGCGTCTCCCGTACAATTAAAAGAATTAAAAAACAATTCTATTGGCCTGGCATGTCAGACGATGTTGTAAGATATGTAAGAAAATGTAAACCTTGTCAAGTAAACAAAGTATCCAGAAATCCTAAGATTCCTATGAAAATCTCAAGCATAAGCTCAAAACCTTTTGAAAGAGTGTACCTAGATGTTGCAGGACCTCTCCCAATTTCCCATTCTGGAAATAAATACATCCTTACATTTCAAGACGACCTTTCAAAATTCTCGGAGGCTATTCCCATAGTCAACACGGAATCTAAGACATTAGCGGAAGCCTTCACGACAACAATAGTTTGTCGACATGGCATTCCAGAAAGTATCTTAACAGATCAGGGATCTAACCTCATAGGAGGCATGTTCGCCGAGGTATCCAAACTGCTAAAGATCAAAAGGCTCAAAACTACTCCATATCACCCTCAAACAAATGGTGCATTGGAGAGGAGTCATAGAACTTTAGCAGAATACCTCAGATCTTATGTAGCGAAAGATCTGCAAGACTGGGATACATGGATTCCATACGCCATGTTCGTCTATAATACCACCCCTCATTCGAGTACAAATTATACTCCCCGCGAACTCCTGTACGGATTCCCAGCCGAAATCCCAAATAACTTAAAATCATCTCCGACCGTTTGCTATAACTACGATAATTATGCAAACGAGTTAAAAGCACGTCTACAACACAGCTATAAAATTGCGAAAGATATAGCCATGGCCAACAAAGGGAAATCAAAACTTCAGTACGACAAAAATTCTATCCCGAAAACCTTTAATATTGGAGACAAAGTCTTGTTAAAAAGCAGAGTGAGAGATAGCAAATTTTCACCACTCTGGACAGGTCCACACGTGATTATAGAAATTAATTCCCCTGAAAACTCCACTGTAAAAATAAATAATAAAAATAAGAGAGTCCACAATAACGACTTGAAACTTTTTACAGATTAATATAAAAGCTTCATTCCCTTCAAAAAAAAACACATTCCCAAATGAATATAACAATATCATCTTCCAGGTCCTCACAATGATACAATTGGCATTCATTTTAATTTGCATCCCCCTCATCTCCAGCTCTGGGATAGAAGTAAAGCAAATAAATGCCAGCGCGGGCATTTATTTCGAGGAAATTGGCAGGGCCAATTTTTACACGAACGAATGGAAAATCGTAACCTACTACGATCTAGAAAATTTCAAGTCAGAATTCAGGAACATCAAATTCATCACGGAGCAAATTACGGCTATCTGCAAGAAATTGGATGGGAATTCAGCAATGGCACACACTTGTAACGGTACGTTGCTACAGATAAACCTTATCATAGCAAATATAGAATATAAAAATATGCTCCTAATAACTCAAAGCAGAAAACAAAGAGCACTTTTAAATGTAATAGGATCAATTTCCAAAGCTCTTTTCGGCACATTAGATGAAGATGATGCCAAGCTATATGATGAACAAATTCACAACCTCACTTTAAACCAAAACTCCCTCCTTTCCCTCATGAAAAGCCAAACCGCAATAATAGAAGCAACAGCTCAAATTTTTAATAAAACCAAGGCCGCAATTGAAAAGGAATTCCTGAATATGCATAAAAAACTAATTTCGATTCAAATATCTACATCGCTAATGGAAAATAGAACACTGGATAACCAAATATCCATTGAATTAGAAACACTCGTCTCACTTGTTTCATTAATGACATTCAGATATCAAAGTACACAGTCAGAATTAATAGATCTTTTAATTGATTCCAAACATGGAAAATTTCACCCTACACTAATATCACCTAATAAGATTGAAAAAATTTTATCAAAAATTAGGCAGGAGCTGCCGAGTTCAATGATGCTTCCCATAAATTCCAGAGACAATATATTTTCACAAATCTACAAACTAAGCACAATATCTGCAAATGTTTTCAACAACAAAATAATTATAGAACTTCGAATCCCACTTCCTTTTAAAGAATCCTACCAAATTTTCAAAGCAATGCCATTACCGACAATCCTAAACGGTTCATTCATATATATTGAACCATTAAAGGAATATATATTAATTGATTACAATCTTGATCACTACATCGAATTAACACTACAGGAAATCCACAATTGCGCAACGTTGGACCATACTCACTTTTATTGCAAAATTTCATCACCCATTTTAAATACAAACAATAGAGTAAATCAATGTGAAATTAATTTAATAAAAAAGGAACCTATTACAGCAAATTGTAAAATTTTGACTTCAAATCAGAACTACTATATGACACAATTATCAAACCAAAATGCATGGCTTTTCCCCTTAAAAAACCCTTCCATATAGATATCATTTGTGAAGATTCCATTAGTTCACGAATCCTGGAAGGCATGGGAACAATATATATTTACCCAGGTTGTTATGTCCGCAGCAAAGAATTGATCCTGCACGGACATAACGTAAAAATATCAAAATTCAACTCCCATTTCATACCAACAACAAACATTTCCAACATAATCGAAAATATGACGCTTCTCTCTATGGAAACGTATATAATAAGAAATCCCTTAAATATCACGAACAACATGGACCTCGAAGAAATTTTAAAATCCATCCATCTTCAAAAAGAACGGGAATCAAACCCACTAAACCCAACTAATAAGCATCATATCCATCACTATGCGCTATCATATTTGACATTAGCATTAGTGATAACTGTTCTATTCATCTACCTGTACATTAAATACAGACCAAAAGATCGCAAATCAAACGAAATATGTGCTGAACACCAACTGGAAAACGCGCCTATTGCGGCACCGAGAACAGCAAACTTCAATATTACTCCTGCCCCCAACAGAAGAACGGCAGAGAGCTTCCCCAATTAATGTTAGAACATCCACTGGACTCATGCCTTATAGCGAAAAGTACAAGGTACCCAAACTATAACGAACAAATAACTGACACAGTAACCATTTCCATCCTTTAAATATTTAACACCTTCCCCTCCAAGAGATCAAATGAAGAATAAATGAAATTTAAAGGAACAATACAAATTTTTTTTTTCCTTATGAAAAATATTTCTTTTTTTTTCTCCATTCCCATTAGAAAACAGTCTAAGAGACAAATAATACCCACACATTCCATTGCGTGTGCACTTGTGTATGTGTGAAATTGAATGTAAAGAAAAATGTGAATATCCAAAAATGATAAGGAATAAAGAAATATATATGTACATAGTATAACAAATAAAATAAAATAAATTAAGGAATATAAAAAAAAATACATATAGAGACTTGAAATAAATATAGCATCGAAAAAATTATAAAAGCTATCTGAAATTATAAATACGATATTTTCATACATATAAAATAAATAAGTAACAATAAAAAAAAATATAAGTATACCAAAATATTTAAGCGAATAAACAAATAAGATAATCTAGTTAACTCCAAATCTTGCAGACTATAATTACGTTATTAACGTCAATTTACGTCAATTTTCCTCGATTAAACTTAATCAATACCAATATGTATATAAACAACAGAGTACTTCTGTCAAACTTTTTAGGAATATTTTTTTTTATTATTTCATTCCTTTTTTTTTTCTCTCTCTCCTTTTATCTTCCTTTCTCTTCATAAAAACATCATTGTATTAGCCGGTACCATAGCCGCACACATAAGTCACGAAATTTGGGTGAGATTCTCCAAACCAAATTTTTACAAATTATTACCAAAATAAAAAAATTAAGAACAAAGAAACAAAAGTAGAACAACGCAGCCAAACACAAAAAAAAATACAATAATTTTTAAACAAAATAATAATAAATAACAAAACCAATCTACATTTTAAATCATTTATTATAAAAAAAAGAACATTGAAAAAAAATAGAAAATTCAAAAGCCGCCCTCAGTGTCCCAGTCCTGCTCAATGGGCGCCGGATCAGGACCATTTCCCCACGACAGGATGGGAAGTGGATATGATTCTCCGATTAATACCGCGTATCCACCTAGAATGAAGAAAAAAAAACACAAAAAATAATAATCATACAAGAGCATAAAAATTTCAAATACAACGACTTACCCAAGAATGAAACTCCCATCTCATAATCAGGGGACAACAGGAAACTACACTCATAATAGGTGTCTGCGACGGGTGGGCCACCCCAAAGCGGCAAGCTCTGTCGTCCAGCGGCATGCCAGACTATACGCAGGGGCCCATTCCACCCAGGCAACACGTACAGGACATAAACACCGGTGACCCGAACACAATAAAACTCCGGGGCACGATATAAATCATGGCCGACTTCTTGCACGAAAATCATTTTTACTAATGAGGTCCACAAACAACCTAAAGACCTCAGTAGGCAAAAGCAAGAGCAACTAAACAAAAATTAAAACAACTTCGCTATCACCATTAACAAAACCCCTTACGTTAGCACAAACGGTAACCAAACCATCGCACCTATCCCAAGCACGCCGAATTACGCCAACGTAATCTTAACGCCGAGTCGACAAGCATTTAAATAAAAAAAAAAGGAATCGCAAGAACAAATCACTAGATAAAGGGCTAAGGAGAATCTCACACGAACGCTTATCAGCTAAATACTTTATAATGACTCTATCAAGATTACGATAGAACTATACCACTACCTTTTTTTTCCCTATCTCTTTCCACCATCCTCCCTGGGATGAAAATAAATGTCCAACAATTCAATATTTATCCTAGTTCTTTAAATAAGACAAAAAATTAATACATATATGTATATATAATAATAAAATAAATAGGTAGCTATTACATATATTTCAATGAACAAGTATGCATCCTGTATTGTACAATTATTCCCATCGTATATAAAATCGAAAACTTGTTTAAATCGATAATTTAAAATAAAAAGATGTAATTAGAAGTATCACACTATGTACATGTAGTCCGTAATAATACCTAACAGCAGACATATTCTTAGTATATAAGTACATCATCAACATGTAACCTTATGATCATCAGAAACAAAGATTAAGTTGCTTAAAAAGAAAGTTTTCTTCTCAAGAGAATAAAACTTTCTTTTCCCCAAGGGGGAGGGATGTTGTGACCCGGGTGCCTATACCCCGAATCACAATCAGAAGGTCATCACATCAATATATTGGCCCATACAATATATTGATGTATCAGAAATGACCCTGAAAAATAAAATTTATTTAATTAAAAAATTCATCTAAATTTCATTTGCATTTAAAAATGCATTTTCGTACTGCAACAAAATGCAATTTAGCATAAATTGCATTTTGTTATCAGTCAAACATTACGTTCTCACGATATGTTTGCATACCTACATGCAGTACCTACCTACATACAGCTTTTCCGGTAAATTCATGAAAATTAATTGTATGTACATACATACACACCATTACTCTCATCGTCTAAAAATATTATTTTTACAAGACACAGGTGCATATCAGATTTCATGCATATGCACTGTGTCTAAACTTTTTGTACTTTCCCACGTACGATTTCTCACGTCGTGGGAAAGTAACAATAAAAAATAAAAAAAGCTTTCATGGGCACCAGGGGAGCAGCTAGCCCGAACCTCGGGGAGTTGGAATTTTAAAACCGCGGAGTAAAGTTCGATTTTTCGGGAAAGCCGTCGAAATTAGTGAAAAATAAAAATTGGTTAATATGTAAAAGTAGGAATTGTGTTTAGCATATTGAAAATTGTGAAAAATCATAAAGTGGATATCGTATCAAAGAAAATAATAAAAATTGTGTTTAGCATAAAGAGAATGTTGGATTTGTATTTAACACTCGAACCTGTGACCCTTTCCCTTTTTTAGCAAAAACGTGGATTAGGACATGAAAATAAAACACGATTTATAAGGAGAGATAGCGAACAGTTACTCATCGGAGTGTTTTCTTCTATCAGCGCCTGCACTCCTCCCGCCGATCGCTTCTCCCTGGACTTACCAGGAAGCACGAGGGATCAGAAACATAACAGATCATCAACTTGTGAAAGAACTGCTCCGATGGCGTAGTCACTGGCATCGGAGGTGACAAAAAATTCTTTGTCAAAATCGGGATATGATAGAATTGGTGCTGAAATTAATTTATTTCGCAATTCGCAAAATGCCTCGTCGCAGATTGCGTCGAACTTAAAAGGCGTGTCTTTTTTCAAAAGATTTGTAAGGGGCTTCGCAATCTTTGAAAAGTTGGGTATAAAGCGGCGATAATAGCTGACGAAACCAAGGAAAGCTTTTATATCTTTTTCCTTCTTGGGTTTGGGATATGACTGAACTAATTTTATTTTTGTAGGGTCTGGTTTGACTTCATTTTCTGTAATTATGTGCCGTAAATACATAATTTCCTTTCTTAGGAAGTGGCACTTGTCGGGTAGAAGTTTGGGGTTGAAATTGCGGAGACGGCCAAATAATGCTGTGAGTCTTGTATTATGATCTTTGAGATTGTATCCATGGACTACAATATCGTCCATGTATACGAAGCAATAAATGCCTTGAAGGCCAGATAAGACATTATTCATGGCTCGTTGAAAAGTAGCAGGGGCTCCTTTTCAACCAAATGGCGTACGATTGTATTCGTAGTGGCCATAGGGACATAGGGTGTGCTAAAGGCAGTTTTTTCCCTGTCCTTCGAGTCCATTTTTATCTGGTGAAATCCACTGGCCAATCTACCACTACTCGCCATTTTTTGTTTCCATTCTCATGTGGTTTTTTAGGAACCAGGAGAAGTGGAGAATTCCAGGGGCTATGTGAAGGTCTGATGATGTCTGACTCAAGCATTTCTTGTATTTGCCGATTTATTTCCGTTCGGCTTGCTTCAGGAAGTCTATAAGGCTTGGTATAAATTGGCGGTTTGTCTTGGAGTGTCTCGATTTTGTGGGTAATCGCATCTGTATATGAAAGGAAATCCCCTTCTATGAAGAAGAGATCGTTGAATTCCCTACAGATATTGCAAACACTCTCAGATTCCTCTGAATTACAGTGATCCAATTTGATAAGGTTTTGCAGTTTATTTATTCTGCCCTTAATTGGATCTCTGCCAGAGTCTGTGGAGATTGCCACAAAGTCGTCCAAGTCTTGGTAAACTGGGTTCACCTCGTAAGGTGCCAGATCGGCGTCCTCCTCATTTGTGTTGAGGATTAGGACTTTTGCCATACCGTTGACTGGTTCGACTATCGAATTTCCAAGAAACAACCTTGGCCTTATTGCTTTCTTGAAACAGACCGATTGATTCTGAATAGAAGGAGTTGGAATTTCAATGATGAACTCTGATCGAGCGGGAATTTTAATTTTATTTAATTTATCCGATTCTTTCGGTTTTTTAAAAGGAAGGAGATATGATTCCAACTTTTGTGGAATTTGGAAGGAGCTATTCGATAATTCCGACTCGATAGAATTAGAAGGAGTTAAAAATTCATTGAAATTCTTTGACTTCTTTGATTTCATCTTGCAATTCACTTTTTGTGAATCTATTGATGAAGGAGATAGAATTTTACTAGATGCAGCCTTTTGTGCGGTTGTAGATGGAGATATACTTTTACGTTCTTGCTTCGTATCTTGTGAAGCTTTAGATGGAGATTGATTTATATTTAATTCAGCCTTTTTTCTGGCTATAGATGGAGGTAAATTTTTACCTTTATGCTTCATTTCTTGTGAAGCTTTAGATGGAGATTGATGTATATTTAATTCAGCCTTTTTTCTGGCTATAAATGGAGGTAGATTTTTACCTTTATGCTTCATTTCTTGTGAAGCATTGGCTGGCGATTGATTTGCATTGCTTTTCGAAGCAATTGATGGAGATAGATTTGTATTAGTATTTATATCGGAGAATGTAATCTGCTATATAATAGACTTTTTGTTTGAGACCTCTTTTCTGGATATTCGCTTTTCAAATAAAAATATGGATAATTTGAATAGTAATCGTCATATGGATAAAATTTATTTGAATCATTAATTTCTAGAGAAATGCATTTATTTTTGTAATTGATACTAGCATTGTATCGAGATAAAAAGTCATGACCAAGCAGGCCATCGTATGAGAGGATGGAGTTATTTCCCACGATTTGAAATGGGTGTTCTATGATGGAGTTAAATTTCGTAGATTCCAGAGTTAATTTCGCGAAGATGAGCCCTTCTGTAGAAGTGGACTCTGTAAATAACGTATTTATATTGCAGACAGCATCTCTGTAGCAGATGCTATCCGGCTTCAATGGATGGAGTTTAATTAGGCTGATCTCTGCTCCAGTATCAATTAAAAATGTAAGTTTTGGAGCAGAGCAAGTGTGTCGACAGGCAAAGAAAGTGTTTGTGAATTTTCATTAATTTGGACGGGGATACGAATTAATTTGTTGTTGCCTTTGCCGATATTATCTCGGGAGTCCTGTGAATTTGTGCTTTTGTTTGTATGTGCGAGGGGTTGCCTAAATTGACCCCCCGGTGCATCCAGTTTCCCTGCCTGGATGCCGATGGACTTTTTCTATCTCTCCTCTTTGGAGATGGCGATCTAGCCGAGATATTGGCATTATTATATCTCGGCGGTGGAGTTCGACTATCTCGGAATAATGGCTGCTGCCAGTTCCTATTTTGAGGCTGTCTATCAGCCGTGCTTGTTTGCGGAGCTGTGTTTACCTTTTGGAAATTATTCCGATTTCCTTGATTGTCGTTAAATCGGGAATTATTTGCAGCTCTTGTCCTGCATTCTTCTATGGTGTGCCCAATTCGATGACAATATCGACAAGATGGGCCTTGCGACGGAGATGTGGCATTCTTAAAATCTGGAGGACGTTGTAATTGCGAGTTTGGCTTCGGAACTGCGTTGAAATTTTGTGTGGAGCGTTGTATGACTGGGCAGCTTGATGCAGCATGCCCCAGCCTATTACATTTGAAGCATTGTAAATTATGACTCGTATTCTGTCTGAAAGGGACTGGATTTGTCTTGTAATTCGTTTGGAAGATAGCTTGCTTGAGCTCCAAACGTGATACATGATCTAAAATATGTGATTTTAATGCAGAAAAGGATTTATCGGATTGCACCTTGGCTAAAGTTTGTAGTTGTGGATTGGATAATCCGTCCTCTATAGCTCTCACTGCTTGACACTCATTATCTTTTAAAAGAGATTTTAAAAGAATTTTATCACTTGTATATGAGTGCGTTGCCTCATTTAGTTTGGATATTGTTGTGCTAAGTCTCTGAAGGAAATCTTTCACGCTTTCCCCTATTCTCTGTTTGGAATTATTTAATTGAGACTGTAGCGTAGTTCTGGGAATTTTTACCTCAAAAGTTTGAGTTAAAATTGATTTTAATGTGGGCCAATCTTCAACTTGATTGTACCTGAAAATATCATATGCATCTGCAGATAATTTACTCCTTATTAAACTAAGGAAGGAGTGCTTTTCGTTCACCGTCGATGTCGTTTTGTATATATCATCACAACTAGATATAAATTTGTGGAGATCTTTAGGATTTCCATTGAAACTGGGAATTAATGACCTTGCGTCTAATAAAGACAAATTTGATTGATCTCTGAAGGAGACATTATGGTGATGATTCGTTAAATCATTTGTGGTATTTGATAAGTCTTGAAATCGCGAATCCAGCTGTTCTTGTAGCGCAATTACAGTGTCTGAGAATGACGTTTCCATGTTTATGTAAACATCATTCACGAAGTATTCGCTATCTTTGTCGTTTGGGCCAACATTTAAGATTATTTCATTATGTGTTGCTTCAAAATCATCCCAATATTTGTGCAACGAGTTTAATTTTTGGTTTAGATATGCCTGGGTTGCAGTTGCAAGTGAATTATTTTCTATAGATTGAATAATATGTGATAATGTTTTTCGTCTATCTTCTTGTAACCGAAATCGTACTGTATTTTCTCGGTCTTGGTCTGTATTGTCCTGATTATCAGCTGCAGTTGTTTTTTGAGAAGTTTTTGGAAGTGGGACGTAAAACGGGTTATTTTTGCGCTCTGTGTGGACTGATATGGATTTCAACCTATCAGACAGAGTTGCCTTTGTAAGATTATACCAGTCCTCCCTTTTGTCATAGCATGACTGCTTAAAATAATCATGAGTCTCAGTAAAATTTTCATGATCTTGAATCAGGGTTTCCGTTTTTTCAAATGAAGCCCATACGTCTTCCAACTGTTGGAGTTTTCCAGAAGAAAAATCTGAAGTCCTTTTAGGTTTATTCGATCTGTGATAATCGGCCAGAATTTGTCTAATTTCTGCCATTTTTGGGACTTGTGACAAGCAAAGCTCATCGAAAGATTTGTTTTCCTCAGTCATGTCTGGGTCGAGTTATTTTGTGGAATGTAAAAATAAGGAAGAGACGAAAATAAAAATCTGATACACAAACAAAAGACAAAAGTGATTGATTTCGGTTATATAAAGAAAAATTGTTGTTATTGTATATAATTAAAGTTAAAGTTGAAACTTTGAACTCCCGGCCCTCCCAGTGCTTGCCCATCCCGCAAAAATGAAGATGCGGAGTAACGAAATCTACGTAAATATCACGTTTGGTAAAAATTGTGTTTTCGAAATTACCCCCTCCATTTTCGAAATTCGAAATCGAAGAGTACCCTACCTAATAGCCAGTTCAGATTCCCGTACAATGCATATAAATGGTTGTCGTAGGTTAAAAACTGTAGGAGGAGATAGAATCCTACGAAAAAACTGAAGATTACCTCGATGGGCACATCTTCCAAATGTTTGCTTATAACTTTTGATTGTTATAGTTGATAGCACTTAGGGAGTTCATTTTGGAAAGGGGACATAATGCGCAAATTTTTTCATAGTTTTGCCAAGTTCATGCAATGGTGATATTTCGAATAAATGTACACTGAAGCGCGACAAAAATTTTGGTGAAATAAAAAATTCTAGAGAAAACTGTTTTTAGTTTTAATGATTGAAGGCATAATTATAACTTATTATACATACTTAGAAAGGCCAATATGTGTTCTTTTAAACCTACAATAGAACTTATAATGAAATTACTCTGAAAAGGTATGCAAAATCTCGAAAATCGATATTATCGATTTACTCGAAAACCAAGCGGAGTTCGATATAAAAGTATCTAGACTTTTTTGACCCAAATGACCTCTACGTTCATCCCCTTAAAGGATTAAAGACATTTACTGAACACCCTGTATATATTTTTTTTTTATTATCTGTTTAGATTTTACTATGATTTTTTATTGCCACCAGTTATTGTAGCAGATTTTATTATTAATTTGCTGTTTCTTATTATTTGTTTTATTTAATTATTGTAGATTATGTTTTGTAATTAATTAAAATTAATTTTAATTGGTTTACTCGTTGAGGCACTAAATTTGTGTTTTTTATTATTATGTTATTTTTCTTTTTAGTTAATTAATTTTATTTCACTAAACTTTTGTAGGCACTAACTATTGTATTTTCGGGTACCGCTGCCACCAATATTGTTGTGTAGTAGTAAATTACTTCACTTTTAATTAAATTAATTTTGTTAAGGACACTGATTTCGGAGTACCGCTGCCACCAATATTGTTGTATCTTGTGGCAGATTTTGTTATTCCAAGGAAATTTTGATATCTTTGAAAGCAGTGATTTTATATTTCTATGGGTTCGGTTACCGCTGCCACCAATATTGTTGTGTGCGTACACACCGTGCTTCTTCGAGAGTGCGCACGTTCGGGATTCTCTTCTGTAACTTCACACTCGTGAAAATGATCCAATGTTTCACAATACTTTATTTTGCAAAATATAGATTTATTTTTGAAGAAAAGATTTGTTTCACAATTTATTTATTTTTGAAGAAAAGATTAGTTTCACAATTTATTTATTTTTGAAGAAAAGATTAGTTTCACAATTTATTTATTTTTGAAGAAAAGATTTGTTTCACAATTTATTTATTTTTGAAGAAAAGATTTGTTTCACAATTTATTTATTTTTGAAGAAAAGATTTGTTTCACAATTTATTTATTTTTGAAGAAAAGATTAGTTTCACAATTTATTTATTTTTGAAGAAAATATTAGTTTCACAATTTATTTATTTTTGAAGAAAAGATTAGTTTCACAATTTATTTATTTTTGCAAATCTCCCCGTTCGATCTACTCCGCGAGCGGTTAAAAAAAAACTCTCCGAGGTTTGGGCAAATTGCACCCAGGTACCGATCATATTTTTCCAAAAGCTCTTTTTTCTTTTTATTGTTTTCTCACGACGTTGAAAAAACGTACGTGAGAAAAATGCAAAAATTCTTTGATGCGAGCTATATGCATCTATGCAAAACTGTAATACGATATGCACTTTTGCGCCCGTCTTGAAATATTAATTTTAAGAGGGCGCGAATAATTGTGATAATTGTATGTATGTATGTACATACAATTAGATTGGAGGAAGTTAGTAATGTACGTATGTACACTGTACATACGGAAAAAAAAGTAAGAAAACACTGTATGTAGGTAAGTGTGCATACCGTGTGAGTGGAATGTGTGTCTGATAATAAAATGCAATTTATGCATAATTGCATTTTATTATAACAAGGGAGAATGGTTTTTAGCGCAATTTAAATTAAATGGAAATGAATGAAATAATTTTTGGTTTTCAGGGTCAACTTGAGATACATCAATATATTGCATAGGACAATATATTGATGTATTGCCCTTATGGTTGTGATTCGGGGCATTGGGCACCTGAGTCACAACAGGTATTTTTCTACCACTTGCTCTAATGGAGCGATTATTGGGAAGTAGTTGGGTTGTTTGAGACTCAATGGCTGGATATTCTCTGCCTCATAGTGTAGAACTACAGATCCTACTTGTAGTTGGCAAGGATGGTTGATAGTGATTATTCCTTGACCTTCAATCTTTGACGTTAGGAATTGTTGCGTACACTGGAGGTGTACAATTGTTGGTTCTATCATCGAGAATATGCAAGAATTGGGTTTACTTAATTTGATAAGTAGGTCTCTGGGAGGTATTTGTGCTCTGAGTTGACACTGAGGCTCTTCCTTTAATGGATTAAAGAGCAGCTTCACTACGCATTCTTTGGACATTGTAGCCCTTGTTATGGGAATGCCTGGCTTAGCGATGTAAGTATCCTCTTTGGAATATTGTGTGATCTTTTTGAAGGTTTTAAGTTCTTGTGTTTTTAATAATAGAATATCATGTGTCTGTACCTGGTGCGCTACGTGCGAGTACTGTATTTCAGGTACCAATGATTGTTTTTTATTTACGTGTATTGGAAAACTATGCACTCTATACAACTTCATTTGTGGTAGATTAAAAATCGGGAGTTGTATTCGAATAACTAATTTGTCTTGGACTAGACGAACCTTTGTTTTCGCTGTCTGATATAAGAGGGAGAGACAATTTTGTGCATCAGAGCAAGTACGTGACACTTGTGGTATATCTCTAATAAACTCTTCGGAGACACAACTAGCGGATGCAATTGATGACTTTTACTGGCGATTATTATGTCTAGTAAGGCTTGCTGCCTGTCCTCAATCTCGACAATTTGTAAGGTCAGGCTTGAAATTATTTCCTGCCTCAATTGCACCGAAAATAAACATTAGCTGATTCCTACTAATGCATTAGCTACTTCAACTAAAAAAATTAGTTCTTTTTCAGCCTACTAATCTATTTAGTTGAAGCAACTAACTCACATTAGTTGGTTTTTATAAGATGATATTTAATAAATATTAGAAAATTTAACTAAAATATTAGCTGAAATTCGATGTCTTAATTAGTTAGTTAAACTAATTAATTAACCAAATCTACCAATTCACATTTGTATTAAATACAAATTTAATTTGTTAAACCAACTATTAAATTTGTTTTTATAACTAATAATTATAATGCGTTCTGCTAATTAATTAGCTAAATCAAATAATAGATTTGTTTTTATAGCTAATAATTATAAATGCGTTCTGCTAATTAATTAGTTAAACCAGTTAATTAATATGTTTTTGTAACTAATAATTATAAATGCGTTCTGCTAATTAATTAGCTAAATCAACTAATCGATTACTTTTTATAACTAATAATTATAAATGCGTTCTGCTAATTAATTAGTTAAATCAGCTAATTAATTTGTTTTTATAACTACTAACTATAAATGCGTTCTGCTAATTAATTAGTTAAATCAACTAGTCGATTAGTTTTTATAACTAATAATTATATACGCGTTCTAATAATTAGTTAGTTGTTACTAAGGAAGAGAAAAAATAAATTTAAATTAGGAACGATTGCTTTTCTTTTAATTTAATTACTGTATTCTATCGATTAAATTTTTCAATTTCTTCAATTAAATGGGTCAAAATAACGAACTCAATTCGTGGTGATTGCAAATTTTATTCGGAAGCACGACGGGGATAGTTGTATGTAAGATGGATTAGATGCATGAAAAAGAAACATATTTCAATATGAATAGATTTTATTATTACTTTATACATAAATTTTCATTTAATTGTAAATATAAATCCTTTCAACGTACATAATGAGATCAATTACACAAAATCAAATTAAATTAAAACTTAATTCCACTCAAAAAATTTTATATCGCAATTTACATAATTTAATCAAACGGAGGTTTGACTTTAATCAACTTGAGGCCATTTGCTAGAATAGATATAGTAGTAGGAGGATATTTTATTACTGTATTGAGAATGAAATACCTTTCATTTTCATTTGTGACATGATAAGAATTATAATGTTCAAAATATCCTTGATTAAGTTTTTCTTTGCAGATAAAAATTACATCATTTTGTTGTAAAATAAAAAATATTTGGTAAAAACAAAACATGTCTTTCGAGTTATCCAACACTACAATGACATCATTAACTTTATACTTGGTATTGATGATACTTATATGATGAAGTGAAAATATATTTAAAAAGTTTAAATGTTTGTGGGCATTTAAATTAACAATATTACTAAAAATACTGGTTTCTTCAAAATTTAATAATGTTTTATATCCCGTATCAGGTAGTTGCTTTAAGTTATATTTACGTTGCTGGTATATAAACTGAAACTGGATTTTAGTTGCTATACTAAGCAAAAATTTTTTCTTGATGTTATCACATTACAGTATGTTTTCAATTCTTTATGCTTGGATTCAAATCGCATCGTCCATAGTCTTTTAAGAGGACCCAGCTTTTGTATTACAGTAGGGTAGTGCACCAAGAAATGATGCTTCGGCTTTAGGTTTTCTTTAAATAATTCTATATAAGGGGTGTTATGTTCCTTGATCAAGTCTTTTAAATAAATAATTGACTGAGAATTAAAAGATGGCATCAGCGTTAATTCAATGATTTTGATTAGTAATAAAAGAAGTTGCCAAAAAGGGTCACCTTCAGGAACAAGATCACCAACAAGAAGTGGTAATACAGAAACAAACAATTGCATTTCAGGAGCAGACATTTTAAATTTGTATTTTTCAATATGTTCCTGCTTTATTATTACGGATAAGTTAGATTTGTCTGAGTGATTATACTGAAAATGTGTCTTTCTATAATTGAGCGTTTCTAAAGAAAAATATTGATAAGTATAAATTAACTTTTTCAAAATGTTAGACAGATCATAGTGGCAAATGCCTTCAAATATATCATGGGCTATATCGACTGCAACATTATCTACTACTTCAAAGGAGTCAATGTCATTAAAAACGCAAGGTTCCCTAATACCAGTTTTTGAGGGATCATCTAACAATGAATCTTCAAAATAATTTTCGCCATTTCTTAAAGTTAAAGGATTTTCTTCTGATTGCATTGCCATTTCATCTTTATGAGATTTACAAATCCTACAAAAATGATTTGCCGAAAAACTTCTACGTAGCCCATTAACGTGTTCAAACCTAAATTATCTCCAGTTATATTTGCCAAAACAATAAATATGCGAGAGATGCCTGTATCTGATTTTATGAAAAGCCCTTCTGTTTCCAGATATTTTAACTCATCAACTAATGTTTTAAAATTTTTAACACTGCCAAAAATTGAATGTTCTGACTTTAACAAACCAAACACAAAAATGTTCTCTAATTTTGAAATATCATATGTATTAAGAAAAGGGAATTGTACATAGAACGTTGATAGCTTATGGACACCAGCATGGGACCCTAATGAATTGTTAATTTCGACGTCGTCAAAGTATAATACAATAGGCAACACAATTTTGCTCGGAAATTTACGTATTTTTTCCTTTCACACAGAGCCTTGAACAATATTGGAGATATTTGGTTTATTCTTTATTATACTCAGCTGTTTTAAGTAATCATTTAGAATCCCTGGTTTTTCTAAGTGTAACGTTAAATTTTCCCGCAGTGGTAATAACATACCATTCTTATTCAAATTATCAGGACTTTCGTCAACTATAGTATACCTTGTAGGTAGAGAAAATTCACCAGTGGATATTAGGTTCTTTTTTAAATTATATTCAGTGGAAACATTTTGGAAAATATTTTCACATTCTGAAAGTTTGAAAAGTATTACATTTTTCATATCATCTGGTAAATTTAGTGCAATTATTCCTTTAACAAAATTAAGGATGTTTTCTACTATTAAATCCTGTACATCTGTAATAATACAATGAGCTTGTTTCCGAGATAAATTTAAGTCTCCATACAACTTAAGAGAAAACATTTCTATAACATTTTGGAGATCAATGAAATTCGGGTACTTATTGATATTTTGATCTAAGCTAACATTGGTGTTATTATTGATACCACAATGTTGATATGATAAATTGGTAGAAGTAATTTTTTCTACAAGTTCGGGATTAATATTTACATTGCTGTCATCAGTTGTAATTTCAATGCAATGTTGGTTTTTTAAATGCCTCTTAAATGAATAAACAGACTGAAATGACTGGTAACAGTTTTCAAAGCTACAAGAAAAATCTGGTGTACTCTCTGATTTATGACATAATTTTAGATGTTCTATATATATTTGAATCTTTTGAAATGGCTGTTCGCACAGAAAACAAGAAATCATAATGAAACAATTAAGAAATTCCCATTAAAAATAAAAATTAAATTACTGTGTTTAAACTTCAGATAGATTGAATATCTGACAATAACGCTGTGAGAGCCGAACTTTGTTTATCACTGCTTTTTATATCAAAGAAATATTTTTCAAAAAAATTCCAAACCTGCGAACATTCTCTGCCGTAATGCAAATTTAAAACGTGATGAATCTTAAAAGTGACAGAAACTGCTTTAAGAAAACTGTTCACGACATACTGACATTGATTAAAACAACAGCGATATTCCTTTGGTGTATATTTTTCAGGACCAATGACGAGAATACAAGGTTGCATACTAGCGCCAATCTCCAAATAACTATTCCTCTGCCTTTCCAATGCCGGTTTTACATCGTTTGTGGACTAGAAATAAATAACAATTAAAAAACCAAAATTTGCTCATAAAAGATGCCTTACATTAACGTAAAGAGCAAAACTATTTTGGGCATCTAAAATAGATGGCTTCCAACAAACCCTCTTATTTTCTTTCTTGTAAGTCAGTACTTTAGGTAAAAGTATTGCATTGAGCAATAAACATAAAATGTAGTCTCTGGCGTCTAGAAAAGATATAGAATAGAAATGATATATTTGTGGCCTTTATGCGATCGATCGTGTTGTCTTACTATTACAAATTTGTTTTTCCAAGTGCGATAAAAGTTCCTTGCTATTTGGGTCCTTTATATTTTTTTAAAAAATATTTTCGCTTTGCAAACAAAGTTCTCCCACTTTGAAAAAAGCAAAACATCCTTTTCAGGGTAAAGTCGCTCGAAATCCAGTTCGATCTAAAAGTAGCAATTAGTTCTAAGTTTTCAATATAATAGCTCGGTCTATAATATACATATATGCGGGATTAACGAGACTAAAATTAATATACAGTTTTTATTATACTAACTCACATAAATGTACCCGGACGGTCTTTTTAAGATAGGCCAGATCTCCAAAATATCGCCTTGATTAGAAAAAACATCATTTCGTCTTTTGGAATATGACAAATTCCATTTGTCATTAACTAAACTTTCTGGCTCAAAGTTTGTTTTTAACCACAAGTATGCTTGCTGAGCTTGGAGGTTGTCCTGTTCTGTAATGATATGCATTAATATGAAATACAGGGTGTTTCCTCCATGGTGGTCCATAGAGCGGGAGGTGATAGTACTCACATAGACAAACAAAAAATTGTATGGAAGGGGAGCCATATCGACCGTTTCGGAGTTACAGTGTGATTAAGAAATTATGCTAGGTTTTCCCAAAACACCCTGAATCTTGAAAAGTACAGGGTGTAGGATCACCCTCTAAAGCTAATTGTATGCACAAGTTCCTGGCCTTGCCAAGGGCTGCTCATCCAGCCCGCGCAACTCTCCCCTCAGGAGTTGTTATGGCCTAAACCAAAAATTTGGGATTTTCTTACTTTTTTTTTAATTTGACTTCTATTGTTTTTCAAGAAAGGTCATTAACAGAACCTTTTGTTTATAAAAAACTGTAAACTGTAGAATCTCCTCTTAAATTTGACCTATTACAAGTTATGTTATAACTATAGCCGTTAGAGAGTTATTAGCTCATAACCTATTCAGGTCATTCCGAAATTAGAGGATATTTGTTTTAAATGAAGTGTTTTCAGTCACTAAGGCAACAAATTTTTTTTTGAAAATATGTTTGAGAATAGCCTTGAGAATAAGCTAAGAGCTAATAACTCTTTAAGGACTACAGATAGCACATAGGGTGTAATAGGTCAAATTAAAGAGGAGAGTCTACAGTTTATATAAAAAAGGTTATGTTAATGACCTTTTTGAAAGAAAAAAATAAAAAACAGGTCAAATTAAAAAAAAAGTAACAAAATTCGAAATTTTTCATTTAGACCACATTAACTCCTGAGGGACCTCTTGAGCAGTCGTTGGCAAGGCCAGGAAGTTGTGTATACAATCACCTTTAGAGGGTGACCGTACACACTGTATTTTTTAAGATGCAGAGTGTTTTTGAAAACCTAGCATAATTTCTTACTCACGCTGTAACTCCGAAACGGTCGATATGCCCCCCCCCCCCCTTCCATACCATTTTTTGTTTATCTATGTGAGTACTATCACCTCCCGCTCTATGGACCACCGTGGAGGAAACACCCTGTATAGACAAAATTTTTTTTAAATACCGCAATTATCATCAATATCAATATGTTGAACGGTAGATGCCTGCTGTGTCTTGCTATATTTACTCTTCATTAGACCAAGCTTTTGGTACTTTTTTGACCTGGAATAATATTTGTCAACAAGTTTTCCTCTAGGGGCAATATTTCCAGAGCGTGGTAAATAGTAGATTTCCTATGAATGCACACAATTAATAAATTTAACATAGCTATGTATGTACGCTAAATTAATCTGTCAGAAATATTTTTAAAGTACTCAACAAATAAATGCAAACATATGTATTCATGAATTACTAAAACTTTAAAATCGGCTAATTTAAAAAAAAATTTATCCACATTGCAGCGAGTTCCAAGTAAAGTGTGGCACTGCTAGACCAAGCCAACGATTTTCATAGTTGTCCTTAAAGCAGCACTGTTTTTTTTTATAAATACAATCATTTATTACACAATAACAAATTGTATTTTTAAAATTAAAATTTATTAATAACATGAAATTCGTTGCAATGATCTGAAAATATTATTTAAGTTTTAATAGTTTGGCAACTACCTTTTTTTATTTATCATTATTAAAAAGATAATTAAGATTACTGAATAAATTGTGACCATATTGTGTACTGTTAGTTTCAAATATGGGGCTTACGTTCAAATTTAAACTGTATAATGCAAAACTATTTTTAGAAGACGTTTTATTTTACACTGACCTTATTTTCAGTCGGAAACAATAATTCTATCTCTGCAGCAGCGTTTATAAAAGTTTTGACTACTACGTTGCTTTTTTCAGAAAGCCAGTGATCTATAATAACACTTGAAAGACTTCGTCGCGACGCTGAGGACAGCTGTTTGGTATTATTATATTCATTTAGAATTGCTTTCCCGCTAATATTTTGCTCTAAGACCTGTTTCAAATTCTAGAAAAAGAAAAAATATGTACACATAAGTTGAATATTATACTTGTATTTTATTGGAGATGTACAAATTTTGAAATTTTTAATTAAAGAGTAATAGTTTTCCATCGAAATGCAACCATTAAAAAGCATTACATATTTTAGATTAAAGATGAATTGCTATTTAGAGAATGTGATTTGTTTTTCGGTTTTATAACTGGACGAAAATATAGTATGACAGCAAGTCACAAGTAAAGTGCACTATGTCATCGTCGGAAGGCAAAAAGGTTACCTTAATTTTTCTATTATAAAATTAAAAAATATTAGTTACCAAATTAGGGCCAGTAGATGCAGGACTATCCGGACAATTTTTCACCAACCAGGATTGCACACTGTTTGAAATATCGCTCTTAACAGTTTCAGCAAGCAAATCCGAGGAAAATCCCTTAAAAAAAAAATTTCCAAAATAGAACTTTAAATTTTAATGGTTTCTTACGTTTGCTATCCGCCAATCAGCAAGTTTTTTCTTAAATTTAACTCTGAGGCCAAGTTTTTCACGGGGAATTAAGTCCCTGATGTCATCTTCTCCAATTATTTTGAGGACTTCGAAGTCAATATGAAGTGCTGGCAAAACATAAAGTTTTGTCTTATTGATCGGCTCTTTTATTATATTATTATAGTTTAAAAGTACACAATTCTATTTTAATTTTATTAAAAATAGATTCATCAACTTGATGCATGAGAGGATAATAAGAAATTATTTTTATTTCTAATATTTGCTTTAAAAAGAATGTGGTTGCATATTTTTCTATTCTACTTCAATTCATGTGGAAATTAGCTTTCTTGCAGAGTTTAAGATCATACCACAATATTATAAATTAGAATATTAAGAAGAAATTTACAAGATTTCAATAGTACAAAAAATCAAAATATATCCTCGGTAACTTTCATACTACAATTTTGTCTGTCCAAATGTCAAATATACGTGTGATTTTGAATACGTGGTTATAAATGAAACAAGTGATAGGTTGAAGTGTTACGAACAAAAAGCAATGCAATCTCAACCGTGTTTCGGAATTAAGAGGTGATTAAAAAAATATGTTAGTTTTCACAAAACACCCCGTAACTTGTTGTACAACCTACGAAGGTAATATTAAGCTCAGCTTATAGCAAACTCTCTAAGCCTTCCAATTATGTCAGACAATCACTCCAATCCCCTCATGTTCTTAGTTATAGGAAAGTCAAAGACAAAAAATTGAAAAAAAAAGTGTTTTTTTTATAAATTTTAACGATTTTCCCGACAAAAAGCCAAGTAAATGTTACATTTTCTTGTAAGATTCATAATTCTCAAAACTTGACCTGTTCTTTGACCCTATATATCTACCTACAACTCTTTTTTAGATAAACTTAACTTTATGATGGAAAATTTCATTATTTTCATCATTTTACTTATTTTGCGTGTAATTGCATAAAGTTGGGCGTGATTTCCATCGTCATTAGGAAAATTAATAAAATTGTCCATCACATTCGACATTTGTTGGAAAGCTTAAACGGTCTACCATCACTTAAAATAACTTTCGTAGGTTGTACAATGAAGTTACGGAGTGTTTTGTAAAAAATTTATACATTTTCTTAATCATCCTGTAACTCCTGTAAATAAAGCATTTTAAAGCAAAGAATATTTCATTCAATTCGCAAAGTACACTAAGATATTTAGTAAAGAGTAAAGCATCAAATGACAGAATTAAAGTTAGAAAAAAGTTGTTTTTAAGACCGCACTCTATAGAGGATGCGTTAGAATTGAAGACTTCCATTTACTGCCTAGTGTTGGTTAACGGTTTGCACAGAAATCTTGGAATGATTCAGGACTCTCCTCGAAATTGAAATTATGTTTATAAAAGATCTGGAGCAATTGATTCAACAATAAGCCTGTTTAGATCATTTAGAACTAGTTTTACGTAAAACTTATATGGGGTGATCTAAATATGCCGGTATCTGAAGCAGAATCGACCTAAAAAATTAGTATTAAACGTAGACATAAATCTCATATAAGGAAGTGCTTTTAATCTTATTCATTAACGGAGAAAATTTCCATTTAATTTTAATAAAAATGAGTTGAACTAAGAAGGAACAAAATGCGAACTGGTCAAAAGAAAGTATTTCGGATGATAAAAAATTTAGAAATTTGAAAATTTTTATATTTTTTTCTATGCTCCATTCTCTTCTCTTATGTATGAGATAAACTCAAAATATTATTTCTCATTTTCCTCGTGAAGTATGTACATGTAGACAGATCTGTCAAATTTGACAATTGTCAAAGCCTTAATACGAGCGGACTAAACTTCAGCCCGATTAGTAGGTAGGTACTACGCAAGTCGACTTACGTAAAACTAGTCCTACATAGCTCCGGTCTAAACGTACTCAATCTTTCATTATTATCTTGTCACGTAGGAAGTGGATGTACTTTTAGACAATAAACGATTCTACTGAAAATTTTATATCAGTGGAAAGTGTTAAATGTGAGTTATTTCTCTAAATTTTATAAAGATTGTTAAATCTTTTTTTAGTTATAAAAAAACTTTATTTAATTTTAAGAAATCTATAAAATGTCTGAGAATGAAGCTCAAACACGCCGAAGAAAAAAACTAGATGGACGCAGCGTTTTCGGAAAGAATGGCTTGAGCAGCACGAAGTTAAAGATTGGCTAAGCTATGTGCCAAATAATAAGTACAAAGCTATGTACAAATTGTGTAACGTAGATTTTATTGCGGAATAAGCGTGATAAAACGGCACGGATCTTCAAAAAAACATGAAACAAAATGTGCTGTGAGCTCATCAAAAACAATTTTGAATTATTATCATTCAAGGGAAAATGTTGAAGAGAAAAAACTTAATGTAAGTGTTGATGAAACAGACATAAAACTATGTTCTTTTTTTACTGAACATAACATATGCTTTTTAGCAATGGATCATTTGTCAGATTTAGTTAAAAGTACCTATCCTGTCTGGAATTTAGCGTTTAAATAAAAATTAAAAAGAAAAGAAACAAATGCAATAATAATAAATCTCACAGGTTCTAGTTAGAAAGAAACTCTCGTTGAAAAATTAAAAAATCGTAAATTAATTTTTATGTTTAGTAGACGAAGCAACTGATATGTCCAGTGAGAAGAAAACTTTATAGTTGTACGATAATTTGACAGACTCCGGAAGTATTAAAAGTACTTCTTATGAACTTGTTAAAACGGATCAATTGGATTCAACTACCGCTTTATTTAATTTCATTTTAAATGCTTTTGAAATTCTGCAATTCACTTTAAAATAACTTTCACTATCCCACTCGAATGTAAATTGCGTATATTTTCTAAAATATTTCTGCTAACAACTAAATTTCGAAATAAATTAGATACTACCAGTATAAATGGAGCTGCTTTAGCTTCTGGACGGGTAACAAGTTCAGTGTATGCGTTGATTTTGAGCCAGCTGATCGCACAAGAAAATGAAGACAGTGTTTGTGTAGATTCGGAAGAAGTTTTTTCAATTAACCAATTAGAATGTTCAAATAATGCATAAAAATGTATTTAAAAACTAAATTTAGAATTATATATCATGTATATTTCCACTTCTGTATTCATTTAAGGGTTCATTCATAATTTACTCAAAATAATAAAAATGTTTCTTTCAGTTATATGATATTGTATTACTCCTACGGTAAAAACGTTCTAAACAAGGTAATTTTTTAGCAAACCTACGGTAGGTCGCAAATTATTTCTGGCAACGCTACCCATTTACTGAGCATTCACTACAAGGGCATCAGCTTCTAACACAACCAGAATTTGACTACGCTAAATTTGGGTTATCATACGTCCTGTTCTCTTCTATCCCATTTATCACATTAATAGAAACATTTCACTCACTTAACTCTTATGCATGCAATCGATAAATTCGTATACACATATCACAAAATACACATTGTTCCATTTAAAAAGATTTACAAACCTTTGAAATCCTCCAACAATTCGATGCATCCCCATTCACTAATCCTTCAACTAATTCACTTTCTGAAATTAAACCAAAACTTTCATCCATTGTTTTTTATACATATATGTATCGACACTATCGACACTATCACGAAATAGTAAATTATTGCAGCACATTCGAAATACGTCCTCCGCCGTCGATAATTAAATCTGACTGCGACACTCAACTCAACAGCGATTGCACTGCACCGCCAGCAACTTGTCGTAAGCGTAAGCAAGCGAGGAGTCACATAGCGAGGCGTTTGGTATACAGATAAGAAGGTATGAGTAATACTATTGTACCAACCAAACCATAAGCCGCCACGCGGCATGCCATGCCGAGAAGCGTGTGTTGCTGATGTTAAAACAAACTTGTATTTGGAGTTTTGTTTAAATTTTAATTTTACAAGTAAAGCCTGTAAGGCGTGGGCAAGGCACACGAATTGTGCATGTGGGATGAAGTTATTCATTTGTATACACAAGCCATGAACAAAATCTAAAAAAGAGAGCAGGCGGCCGGTCAGAAGGCGACATCCACAGTCTTCCTGCTTTTTACTGCAGGAGTTTTTCATATAAAATTTGCTTGTATTTTGTTCAAACGCTAATTTCTATAAATTTGTTCTACATGCTATTTTTTTCTTTTAACTATTATAAAGAAAACATATTTGGTTGCAATTTGCCTTAACTTCATTTTGCTGTGGGAGCGACAGTTTGGGGCTTTAGCGCCTGTTTAAGATGAAATTTTAGTTTTTCCCCCATGACGAGTATACAGAAAGCAGTGAGGAGAGTGAGCTCTTACTTCATGCTGTCCGGCACGTTAAGGCTTTTTAATGTGTCGGTGCCTTCGGCGACTTCATGGCTTGTATTATATTCCGGGGGTTACGATACATGGCGTATATAAAACAAACTGTAAAGTTTCCGAGTTATACCACTGTACAAAACATATAAAATTCGTAGCGCATCACAAAGGCAAACGTGTTAAATTCCGCTAGATTCTAAGGCGGAAAGAAAGCTGCTTTGAACTGTCCCTAGCATCTTAACTCCTCTTCCTATAATAAAATTTTGTTCTACTAATTTCAAGCGTAATTCTGACCTTTCCAATTGTGGAAAAATTATTATAATGAATGAATGAATACAGACAGTTTATAGAATCTTTGAGTTGAAACAAATCTGTAACTATTTGCTAACTATTTTTAAGCAAAACGTGAGAAACTTCACCATGAATCGGGTGTGATTCAGAGCTTGAGATTCGGTTTCTGCTTTTCACGAAAAATGGATCAAGTTTTGTATTAACTCCAAAATATCCAAAAAGTTTTTGATTCATGTGTATTTAATTTTATATTGTTAGAAAGCTATGAAATTAAGAATAAAAGTAGAGACACTTTTTTTCTCCATGAAGAATAATTTAGATGCTAGGGATAGTTGAAGACAAAATTTCCACCTTCCCATAATAAGCAGGTTACCTGTGTAAATTTATCGTATAATTTTTTTCTTAGCTTCATATACAGCTGAGGGAATCAAATTAACTACCTTAATTAGTTGGATCAACTACTTAAATTAGTTGGATCAACTAATTTATTGATAAAAATATATTTCTCAATTAGAAAGAAAATTTTGATAAGAGTAAAACCTTTATTGCTGTTATTCGAGATAAACAACTTATCCCCATTTATTTAAATTTAGTGTATTTTAATTAACAAATAAAAAAGATAATCCCTTAAAGGTGTTCTACGAATATTTTACAACCGGCCAGCTATGGACAGGTCCACCTAAAAAAATAAAAAATTATATTATACTGGGGTGGTAAATCCAAATGGTTCCGGAGGTACGTGGGTTAACAATTTTAAACTTTTAGAGTTTACCAAACATACCTCTGTCATACAAGTTTTACTTGCCTCACTCACGTATGTAGTTGGCCGGTTATCAACTCTTCGTAGAAGACTGTACATATTCATCAAAGCTGTCATCGAAAGAATTAAAGTTTGAAATGAAAAATAAACAAGGTTTAAAAAGTACTAATAATATTAGTTGAAAAATCGAATTTACAATTTTTTAGGAAGCGCACAAATTCAATTAATTTAATTAGAAATGTGTACGAATGTAGATGCTCGAAAATTAGTTCAAATTAGCTAATATGATTAGTTAAAAAATTTAATTTTAACAAAATCTGGCGGCTATTTCTTAAATTAGAAAAATATGCCAATTTAGTAGTTGAATGTTATAATGCATTAGTTAATAGGTATAAAGTAAAGGTCAACTAATTCTAATTAGCAGAAATAACTATTTCAGTTAGCAATATTTACAAATCGGTTAGTTGAAGTTTCTAATAAATTAGTTAAATTTTCTAAAAAAAATTTCAACTAATCAAAATTCGTAAATTTTTATAATGTATTTTTCTCCGTGTGTCTCATCAGTAAATCATTTGTTATATTTTCCATTATATTTACCTGGAGATTTATTTGACGTTGTCTTTCCTGCAGAGATGTCAATGGCTTTTGGATTTGCTGTAGTGTAGTTTTGACTACACTGATCTGCTGTCTTTCCAGGTCGGCTAGTGCTTTTGTGTTTGCTTCGAGCTCCTCGAGTCGACTATATACCTCCTGTTCGTTAGTGTTGTCCATGGTCCCGAATATGTAGTACATTACATTCCCTATTCCATCGAAGATAGATCTTGTTGATCTTAATTTTTGGACTACTTCTCGAATGACACTTGTTCTCCTCTTGATATTTTCTAAGAGTGAATGAACGTGTTTTTGTTGAACCAGGCATAGCTCATCCGTTTGAGAGCGAGTTGAACATAGTCGGTGAACTAAGTGTTCCGCCTGTTCTGCCATAAGCGATTGGTTGTCCAGTTCCATTAAATTTATCTCCGTTAGTATATTCCATGTACTGTGGTATACTTGTAATTTTCCTAAATCCTCACACAGTATTCCTGTATTGTTCAGGGGACTTATTGTGTAGGGTTCTATTGGTATTTGTCCCATTGCCAGATGGAGACAGCATATTAACACCAATATGTGCTTCATGTTCTGTAGAAAATGAAGGATAGGCTTTGTTAGTCAATTAGTCATACTAGATGATCTTGTGTGTATAACTAGAAGATCTTAATTTAATTGTGAAATTTAGTATGATGGAAACTTATTTGCTAAGAGTGTATGCACCAGTATACTACTCATAATAGGGCTTCAAACGGTTGTTGTGTACGACAACCTGCCGGTTGCCTATTTTTATGGTAGTGTTTGTTATGGTAGTGTTGATTACCAGATATGGGCCAACCCAGATTTGAGACAGTTTGTGTTTTCGGCTTTCACTTTTGAGGAGGACTTTGTCTCCTAGGTGGAAAGTGAGAGGCCTGACTGTTTTGTCGTAAGATGCCTTTGATCGTTGTTTGCTGGCTAAGAGATTTTTACGAGCCGTGGCATACGATTTTTGTAATCTGTATTTTAGCATATGGTAATAACTTTCGTGATTGTAAACGGGTTCAGGATCCCGTTTTAAATTAGATGGGACCTCCGCTGTGAAACCGTAAACGCAATCCATTGGGGTTAATTTAGTACCCTCGTGTACACTGTTATTGTACACGAATGCAGTGGTTCGTAGGAATTGATCCCATGTTTTGGGATTTTCGTCTACGATTGCACGCAGATATTCGATTAATGGTCTATGGGCACGCTCTAGTGCTCCATTAGACTGTGGATGGGATGTTTAAGTCTGTAACTTCTTTAACTTTAGCAGTTTGTAAACCTTCTTGAATAGCTCACTCAGGAAATTGCCTCCCTGATCGGTAACTATTCTCTTTGGAATGCGATAACGCGTGACTATCTTATCGAAGAAGATTTGCGCCACCGATACTGCTTCTCCATTGTGTATGGCGTACCAATCTACAAATTTGATAAGGTTATCTTGAAAAGTTAAGATATATTTATTACCTGTTATGCTCTCTTCTAGTCTTCTATTCTTCTAGTCTAGTCTAAACCTTGTCGAAAGGTTGTTCTGCGATGTCCGTTATTACCATTGACATCTTGAATTGTGGTGATGCTTTCATTGTTCGGCACTTAGGGCATTTTATGACGTACTTGTTTTTATATCGCTAAGCATGTGTCTCCACCAATACTTGCGTCTAATTCTTTTATAAGTCTTAATGACACCCTGATGGCCGCCGAAAGGAGAGTCGTGATAATCCTGTAGGATTGTTTGAACTTCCTTGGGGCTCGTGATTATCTCCGGTGCCTGGACTGGACTTATATCTTCTTCAAGCGTAGCACCGGGTTATATTTCCGCCTCTGGGGGTTCATTTTCTTTATCTTCCGCTGCCGTGGGCTGTGTTTCAGCGCTGGAGCTAGTATTTGCCTCTTGGGCTTTCTGGTTTTGACCTCTGGTCACGGCGAAGCAATGAGTGGGTTTCTTTGTTTTCTTTTTATTTGTGAAATTATTTTCCTCCAGATCAGGGTCCATAGTCTGGTGTACTTGGGCTTGTTGCCTGTATAGTCTTCGTTTAATATTTGTGGAATGCGGCTTAATGCATCCGCATTGGTATTATACTTCGCTGGTTTGTATTCGATGGTATAATCGAATTCTGATAATTTGTGGTGGAATCTCACCAAACGGGAAGTCGGGTCTTTAACATTAGAGACACCTTTTGTAGCGAAGAGCGCGCCCATTGTCAGCCCTACCTACAATCATCTTGCAATGAAGGCAGATAGGTGCTGCGACAGTCACCTCCCGCTGCAAAATCATCTCGGGATTAGTGTGGGTGGCCGCACAGCATATTGCCGCTAGCGGTCAGCCGGCTTTGGTTGGTTCTTGCCACCCACATCCCTTGATGCTTGTCAGCTGTGCGAGAACCAGAAAAAAAATAATTAAAAAAGAATACAAGAAATTGACTGAATGAGACTTGCTCGTCTTATGGGGACTTCGGACAGACAGACGGACCGAAAAAAAAAGAGTAAATAAAAATGTACATATGTAAAACTGCTCGCTCACGTCGTACTGCCGATTCGTTTCCATGGTGCAACCTAAAAAAAAATACACTGAAATAAAAAGATCTGACACTAAGAAAGTGGAACCCTGAAGATTCCCTTTTTGTTGGTCCTGAAATGGAAAGGAGAAGACTGAGTGAAAATCCCTGCGACGCCGGACAATTCATATGTCACACGGAGAAAGAGCAACGCAGAGAGTGAGAGAGAGAGAGAGAACCTGGACTTCACACACACGACAAGCATAAAACATGAAGACACAGAAACAAACGAACTGAGAGCATGACAAGCGCATGACACACAAAGAAAGGAACCACGAACAATGCACACACACACACCCCCGAAACAGAAAACATTGGGACCACTAAGACCTAACATAACACACACAAACACAGAAGAGAGCAAGCAACGAAGGGAAACAAGGACAAACTATAACCCCAAGCAAAGATAGGCAACAATAAGAAGTAAATGATAGACCCACACCAACAGGAGAACACACGTGGAAAGAGAAGCCTCAGTAAACTACCAACTAACAACATTGATCTAACCACAGCCATCATAACACATAGAAACACAACTTAACATAAACATATCTTACCATCTACAGGAAAACGGAGACAAGCGGACAAGAAGACGAACAAAACAGACACAATCACAACACAACGCAACAACACACAACACGTAGACATAATCAGGAGATAGTTAGCTGACAAACTTTACACAACAAAGGGAAACATTACACAACAAAAGAACACAAATCACAAAACTTGCCTAATGCAGCTCCTAGGAGGGACAGTAATAAGTGATAACACAACACAACAGCATACGTACAGACAAACAGATAGGAACAATGTAGGGAACGAACAATACAGGGCAGTAGAAAGTACTGGGCCATTCGAACCGGTGAAACACCCGTTGTATTCGAAAACAAGTACTCAGTGACCATAAACGTTAGCTAAAAGAGCTAATAGCTAAGACAATAACACAGCTATAACGAACGGAAATACAGAAGGATAGCACACAGGTCGCTCTGGTACACAGACGAAATGGGTGTTGCCCACATATCTCCTTAACTGAACCAGTAGGAGGGGTTGACGGTAAGAGAAAAGTAACAGAATAAATAGGAAACACAACAGAAGATAGCACAAACCAAACACATAGACCACCACCAATACACAACACTCAGACACAAGTAGGGAAGAGAGAGCTAGAAAACAACATACAAATAGAAACACACATAACAAAACTTGCCAGATGCAGCTCCTGGGAGAGTGGGTAATAAGGGATGACACAACAAAACACCATACGAACAGACAACTAAAGCAGGAACAATGTAGGAAACGAACAATACAGGGCAGTAGAAAGTACTGGGCCATTCGAACCGGTGAAACACCCGTTGTATTCGAAAACAAGTACCCAGTGACCATAAACGTTAGCTAAAAGACCTAATAGCTAAAACAATAACTCAAATATAACGAACGAAAATACGGAAGGGGCACACGCAATTCGCTCCGTCACACGAGCGAAATGGGGATGCCCACCAATATCCCGAACTGGACCAGCAGGAGGCGTTGACGGTGAGAGAGAAAAAGGGCAAAAACCAGTAGGGGACACAACAGAAGATAGGACAAATAAAACACATAAACCACCACTAATACACGGCACCCAGGCACACACACTAGCTTACACAAACCAAACACGTAGATCACCACCAATACACAACACTCAGACACAAGTAGGGAATAGAGAGGTAGAAAACAACATACACATAGAAACACACGTAACAAAACTTGCCAGATGCAGCTCCTGGGAGAGTGGGTAATAAGGGATGACACAACAAAACACCATACGAACAGACAACTAAAGTAGGAACAATGTAGGAAACGAACAATACAGGGCAGTAGAAAGTACTGGGCCATTCGAACCGGTGAAACACCCGTTGTATTCGAAAACAAGTACCCAGTGACCATAAACGTTAGCTAAAAGAGCTAATAGCTAAAACAATAACTCAGATATAACGAACGAAAATACAGAAGGGGCACACGCAATTCGCTCCGTCACACGAGCGAAATGTGCATGCCCACCGATATCCCAAACTGGACCAGCAGGAGGCGTTGATGGTGAGAGAGAGAGAGTAAAAGAGCTAAACCAATAGGGAACACAACAGAAGATAGGACAAATAAGACACATAAACCACAACTAATACACGGCACTCAGGCACACACACTAGCTTAACACATCAGTTAGAAAACACACACCAGGATAGCCAAATAACACAACAAAGGAACAAAAGCCAGACACACACGAGAACTAAACACAAGCAAAGACAAGTACACAAACAAGAAGACAAAGGCATAACGGGGGAGAAAGAGAAAGGAAATAAATAAAGAAAATTCACAAAACACACATACACATAAACCAGGATCAGAATATACCAAGGAGAGAGGAAAAGGGAGGGGGCTGAAAAGAAGAGCACGGAGGCTATACACAAAAATAACAAACACTATAATACACAGAAACCAAGCACAAGCCCGATAACACACAGCCAGGTGAGAAACGGAATCTCAAAATACCACGTGGTTGGAAACGTACCCCACGAGAATAAGGCACTAGTAAAACGGAAGCCGAACAGGCAACACGGGATGTAAGAAATAAAAAGTAAAATATAAAGCGATAAAGAAAGAAAAAATCAAAAGTGGTAACACAATAAACGAGAAGCACACGCGCACCGCAAAAGGAAAAGTCGTTAGATAAGTAAGAACGGGGAAAAAAGTGAACACGTGAAGTGAGAAATAAAAAGAGGAAAGAAAGAAGAAGGAAAAATTTAGAAAGTGTTGTGTGAAGAGAAAAAAACAAAGTGTTGCATGAAAAAGTGAAGTGAAAAAATAATAAACAGGAAACACACGCGCAAAGAAAAGAAGTGTGAAAACACGGTAAACAACAAGTACGAATAGTAGGAAATTTAGGGGAAGTGATAGGCCTAAGGTAGAAATTATAGAAGAAGGTAAGGGGATATATACGACGAAGCAAACGAATACACAAATAAGCCACAAAGAGGTAACGAAGAAACACACAAAAAACTGGCATACATTAACTAACTACATACGGGAAAATAAAGCATGAAACTAGAAAACTAAAAATTTTTAATTAAAATAATATATATTAAGTACGTCAAAATGCACTGAAAAAGAAGAGCATAAACATAAACATAAAACTAGTGACCACACATCAGATTTCACGATCATATGCACTGAAAAAGAAGAGCATAGAAATCAAATAAAATTAGATAATAACATAATAATATAAGCATGTAACTGGAACACGCGCGTTCATATAGTATAACCTAGACAAAGATAGTCCATAAAAACCTGAAAACAAAGATTAGTGAATAACATAGTGTACAGAGAAATACACACAGAAAACAAACTGCACGTTTGAAGATAGGTAAACTTCTGATGAGTCCCGTGGCGGGGACGAAACTGGTTAAGTATAGCCGAGCAGGAGCCTACACGGCATCCCCTATAGAAATAAAAAACCCCCCAAAAGGAAAAAAAACTCCTGATAAAAATCCCGTAGGAATAGTTTTGTTCAACCACGACGCGATGCGAGGAACGCATTCTAATGCACAGTACCTATATATATTACACTTTATACATTAACATAGCGCTAATTTTTATTAAGGCATGTGTGCTACACCAATCATTGCACCAGGTTGGCATAAGTTTTTGGTTTTTCAGAACAACACACGCGTGCATCTGTGCCAGGGAACATGGCACACACGGAATACCACACCTAACACACTGAGACATACAACGCAAAACCAACGAAGAACCGCAGAACGAACACACACACGACATAGCATCCACACACCTATGAGGAAACCCTTCTAGTACCTCACGTAGGTACTACGGTGGCTAAACTAAACCACCCACGGTGGTGGACAACTGGTGCCCCACCTACCGTACAACGCTTCGTCATGCTGCTCTAAGGAATTATTATCCGTAGACACAGATGACACAATACCAGCACCGGCAATTTTTGCTAATAAATATGTAATTTTTTCCTAATAAATATAAAATATGATGGTGAAGTCCCGACCGGACTGGATATGGGCCCATCGCCCCCTTCCACACTGGCTAAGTCGTCACGGTCCCAAAATAAGATCCTTAGCCCCATCGTGTGAGTACTTAAAGCGTGTGTATATTCGGGAGACTCATTGCTCGGCCTGACCTCAGTTGACTCCTAGCCTGACATCCTGAGCTCATCAATCGACACCAGCAGTGGCATCTGGATGGGTCTCATAAGGCCCGGCTCCTAAAGTTAAAACTCGAATAAAAGGAGAGTAAGGTAGCACAAACAAAAAAAAAGGAAATCTGTATAGGCTTTACTACTTTACAACCTTTATTATTAATAATAAACTTCTCCTCTTCCTTTCGGGGTTTTACGACAACTCTTGGACGGCGCTTGAAACAGATTTTTCACTGGTTATTAGTATGTGCCCTAACTAGCTGTTTCACAATCACTTAATATCTAATGAGCAAAACATTTGGTGGGAAATCACCTGCCTACGTATACGCTCGAGCCCTATTCTGAAGAACCTAAATCTAAGTGATATGAAGCACAAAAAAAACATGTAACCACTCTTACTGGGGAGCAAGCTAACTGAATCAATGCTTAAGGCGTCTTATAATATTCATGCTATCAAAAAAAAATTCAAATACGATACCAAAGACTGAGGCTCCCAAAGGGGGCAAAGCCAGACCGGAGGGGTCATACGAACATCTTAAACTATCGAAATTTTACAAGATTATCTTATCACTGGTTAGGCCAGGCTACCACCCAGTCCCTATGGGCCCCGCTTTCTTTCTTCTTCAGTTACCTTTACTTTACTTCTTTTGGTTTGCGGATAGTTCACGTAGTAAGTCCTTTACAGATTATCCCACGTTCAGCTAAGCTTAATTTTCTCTTGCCATCAAGTAGTCTGCTGCTTCATAAACGCCCAAGTACGTACTAATGTAATTTAACCGTAGCACTAAAACTTTAATTCGCCTCTCCTTTGTAGATTTCCTACCGCTCGATAAACGCACAGGTATGTAATAACGTGAGTTCGAATTATTCATAAATATCTAGTAGCACTAAAACTTTAATCTATCTTTTCTCTTTGCAGATTTCATACTGTTTAGTACACGCACAGGTACGTAAAAGCGTGAATTAAACTTCATAGATATATCACAGAAACTTTATTTCATCTTTTCTTTCGCAGGCTTCCTAGCAATTCATAAACGCACAGGTACGTAATAACGTGAATTCGAAGTATTCATAAATATATAATAACACTAAACTTTAATCCATCTTTCCTCTTTAGATTTCTAATTAATTCGTGAACGCACAGGTACGTAATAAAGCAAATTCGTATTATTCATAATTGTCCAATAACACTAAAACTTTAATCTATCTTTTCTTTTTAGATTTCTCATTAATTCGTGAACGCACAGGTACGTAATAAAGCATATTCGTATTATTCATAAATGTCTAATAACGCTGAAACTTTAATCTATCTTTTCTTTTTAGATTTCTCATTAATTCGTGAACGCACAGGTACGTAATAGAGCAATTTCGCATTATTCACAAATGTCCAATAAAACTAAAACTTCAATACATCTTATCTTGGTAGATTTCCTCATGATTAATGCGCGCACAGGTACTCGAGGTACGTAAAAATATGAGTCTTAAATCCATATATATATATATCTATATTACACTTTAATTTATTTTTATTTTCAGACTTTCCTATTGATTAATTTACGCATAGGTAACTGATAACGTGAGTTCGAATTCATAACTATAACACTTAACACGACCTTAATTCACCTTCTCTTTGCAGATTTCCTACTGCCAAATACACGCTCAGGTATGTAATAACGTGAGTTAGATTTATAGATATAACACTAAAACTTTATTTCATCTTTCCCTTTGCAGATTTCATAGTGATTAGTGCACGCACAGGTAACTAATAACGTGATAATATAACTCTTAAATCCACATATATATATCCCTATGCTACACTTTGATCTGTTTCTATTTTCAGACTTTCCTTTTCCTCACTGTTTCCTGATCACTAATGAGCGTACCGGTGCATCAAGTAAATTAGAGTTCACACTCATATCACTGAAACTGTAATTTGACTTTTCTTTACAGACTTCTGTTGAATAATGAACGCACAGGTACCACTTTTCTCCAGATCATGATCTGATTATCCAATTATATCGGACCCAAGAACAGATATATACTAGTAACAGGTAAGTCTAATATAGGCTTGCTACACGAAATCACAAAGCTATAGCTCTAGTCACAGTCAAACACACATTTTACTTCCCGAGGTTTCACAGAATCTTCCCTTATTCCTGTTCACCGGTAAAATTCCTTTTGGTCTGTCATTGGAAAAGTCACTGTCGAGAAATATCCGCGATTTTGCGCGAAACAAAAGAAAGCACAAAAAGAAGAAAAATCTCCCGACCAAAGAATCACCGACAAAATGAACAACTAATAAAAAAAACCCAAATGGAAGCTTTCCTCGTCTCCAAACTGAATCTGCGCGCTCCGCTTTGTCGTTCACGGATTGATTTACAAAAATCGACTGCCCTGAGCTCAGTCCGTCTCACCATCACCAGCCGGCTCGAAAGTACCCACCGACAGACAAAACGCTTTGTTCGTTTCCAAGAATGATTCGTCTGCCGCTCGCGACTACTCGGCAGCACATCTGTCCGAGCGTCGTGTATTCTTTTTCGGCAAACTCGTTGCTCCCGAATATTTCGTGAAAAATTTTCTTGGAATTTTCGGTCGGGCGTGCAGTGAACTATTGTGTGTTGATCACATGATATTGTACTGCTAGGCGAATTGCCGTTGGTTCGCTGGAATTTTGTATGAGTAGCGGTACGTTTCATAGGAAAGATTGTAACTTGTGCGTGTTTTGCGCAAATTAGAATCTTTCTTTAAAAAAAAAATGTTTCTTCTTTTCAGAAAAATTATTGAATTTTTGCGACGTTGCCAAAGCGGAGTCTATTTTATGGCTTTCAAGTCTGGCGGAATATTTTCCTTCCTTATAATGTTTCTCTATTTCAGGGAGTTTGTAATATGGAGAAGTACTTCTACTTCTCTACTTTAAATTTTATCTTTTTCAGGACTTTGTAATATGGAGAAGTAGCATAGGGCTACTTCTCGAAAATATTTAAATTTTTACCCCTTTTCTGGAATTTGTAATATGGAGAAGTAGCATAGGTCTACTTCTCGGAAATAACTAAGTTTTATCCCCTTTTAGGTACCCGAAAAAAATATAAATAAATAAAAAAAAATGCTTAATAATAATAATAAAAAAAGATTTTAAGAGAGGAAAAGGGAATTTGAGGTGGATAAAAAAACAAAAAAAAAACCGAAAGGTAGCGTGAGGGCAGAACGCTACACTTTGAGAGGCTTGTGGTTAGTATAGACCGTGAATATCCTGCCTTGAAGGTAGCATCGGAAATTCCTAGTGGCCCAGACTATAGCCAATAACTCCTTTCTAATAGTGGAGTAATTTCTCTCGGCTTTGTTCAGCATTCGGCTTGCATAGGCGATAGGCTGGTCTTCTCCCACTTCTCCTTGGGAAAGCACAGCGCGTAATGCTTCGTTGCTGGCGTCCGTTGTATGATTGAAAGGTTTAGAAAAATCTGGATAGATTAAAAGTGGTGGTGAAATTAGAGCATTTTTAATGCTTTGAAATGCTTCTTGGCATTTCTCGGTCCAAGTGAATTTTACATCCTTGCGGAGTAAATTCGTAATTGGACGAACTATTTTGGAGAAGTCCGGAATGAACTTCCTGTAGTAATTGGTGAGTCCTAAAAAGGACTGAACTTGCCTTACTGTTCTAGGAACAGGAAATGTTTGGACGCAGGCCGTTTTGCTGGGGTCTGGTATTGCACCTTCACTAGGGCATTTGTGCCCTAGATAAACAACTTCTGGCTTCTCGTCTCAAGCACTGGCACTTCTCTGGCTGCAGTTTGAGGTTGTTTTCTCTCAATTTATTGAAGACTTCGCAAAGTTTGTCATTGTGGTCATTTAGGTTTTTACCATAAAGGACGATGTCGTCAAGATAAACGAAACATTCGAGGCCTTGTAGGCCTGTCAGAACGAAGTTCATGACGCGTTGGAATGTAGCAGGAGCTCCTTTGAGTCCGAATGGAATACTCTTAAATTCGTAGTACCCGTAATTAGTGCTAAAAGCGGTTTATGTCGATCTTTTATTTCGACTAAGACTTGGTGATAGCCGTTGGCCAAATCGAGAGTACCTGGCATGACCTAGTTGGTCAAGAATGTCCTCGATTCGCGGTAGTGGAACTGCATCGCCAATTGTCTTTTCGTTTAATTTTCGAAAATCGACAACGCCGCGCCACCTTTTCTCACCATCGGCTCTTGCCTTTTTGGGGACTACTAATAAGGGCTTGTGCTAGTTTGAACTATCCCGTTGTCTAGTATTTCTCGCAATTGTTCATTTATTACCTGCCTCTGGGTCTCTGGTAATCTGGAAATCGTTTCCTAATAGGCCGTCATCGGAAAGACCTGGCAAGTTTTGTACCACCTGAAACTTCCAGGGAATTTTATTTTTAAAATTGAAGTTGCCCTTGCAATTTCCAAATGTCTTTTCGGTTCCAAAAAGGTCTGTAAAGTGCATGCCTCATTGGAATTAATTATATTGAGGTCTTTAGTTGCCCTTTTCTTAATAATACTAACCTCAGCGCCAATGTCCACTACTAGTTTTGTATGACCGTTAGGGCCTATGTCCAGTGGAAGTTTCACTGTAGGGACACCGGATTCTGGCGCTTGAGGTGACCCTTTTGATTTTTTAGTTGGTTTTATAGTCGAGCCGGGGAGTTTTGGGCCGACTACATGTCGTTTCCCTGACTCCGGGCTTCCCATTTTTTCTTCTGGCGGCTATCTTCGACTGCATGTCCTCGGCGACCACAAAAGGTACATTTGAGTCTTATGTTGAAGACTTGAGGACTTTTTGTGTTATGTTGCTCTTGTGTAGATCTGTTGGAGAGGCGTGGAGGAACAATCTGTTGCGTTGTAGTCCACCTTTGTGTGTAGTCTATTGACTGGAAATTTAAATTTGGGTGGACTTACTGGGCTTGTGTCTGGGCCGATTTCCGTTAAGGATTCTTCGATCCAATCGATCAGCAGATCTTCGGGAGTTGTTTCAGTCACTTCACCGTCACTATTGTAGTGGTCAGGAGTTCCTCGTCCGCCAACCCATGAGGCCCGGCGTCCACCCACCAATATGCATTTAACTACATATCGGCACATGGTCCGCGAAGCACAACTTTAGCCACGAAAATCCATCCTCAAGGTCAAGGTAGCGAGCGCACAGCATTTGCCCGCCAGCGATCAGCCGGGAAGGAGGGTTCTTGCTCTATAAGCCCCGTGGATGCTCAAGATTGCTGTGCAAAAAAAAAAAAAAAACACCAAACAACAGACGGACGGACGGACAATAACACATATTTATTCGATACAAAAAGAATTTTTTCTCTTTTCCAGAGCTTTTTGGTTATAAATTATTATCTTTACTAGTAAAATATATATATGTAAGAACACAAAAAAAAATATTGTTTAAAAAAAAAAAAATTGACGTTAAAGTACCAAACCTTATTGAACTTTGACCGATTGCTGACGTTGAATCTGGCATGAAAATAGCCCAAATTTCATTAACTCCTCACCAAAAGAAAATTTTTCTCCCGAGAAACTCCTTGTAATATCCAGGACTCCAAATGACTGTGGAAACCTTTCCTCGATTCTTCATGAAACTCAGGGAACCAAATAAGCTCCAAAGCTTTTCACCACAGCAACTTCCTCTTGCGGAAATTTTCTCGACGAAGATTTTTCCAACCAATAAAACCCTTTTCACAAAAGCACCTTCCTTCTTGTTAACGTTTTCTTACGCCTTTTCACAAAAGCACCTTCTTGTGGAAATTGTTTCAACAAGGATTTTCCAGAAACAAAAAAGACTTTTCACAACAGCTCCTTCTTGTGAAAATTGTTTCAACAAGGATTTTCCGGAAACAAAATAACTTTTTCACAACAGCACCTTCTTGTGAAAATTGTTACGCCAGCAAAAAACTTGTTTGACAAAAAAAAAACAACCTAAAGAAAAGCAAACAAACACCTTTTTCATTTTAATTCTTCCACAGCTTAAACCAACCATCCGCTATGAGTTGCAAAGTTCAAGTCCCGAGCCACCAACATATCGTCGTTCACGATGCGTTCTCCTCCCTCCTCTCCAAATTGCGCTGTCAGATGGAGGGAAGGTGCGCAAAATGCTCGCACATATGCATGCATCACGCTCAAAGATGTTATTTCCCGGAAAAAAATTTCTTAAATGTCTCCTCGCCAGGCATGCCTAAATGAGGGATTTAGCGTCAAGGCAATGTACATAAAGTTTTCCGTTAAAAATTTGGCCGAAGATTGCCAATTAAAGTTTTGAAAAATTGATTTGTTATGTATCTAAGCCTGCTCTTGGGGAAATAAGTGAAAGGCATATAATGATGACAAAAGAAAGCGTTACCAGGTCAGAATTTCTTTACATTTCGCAAATAAGTTGCCAATATGAACGAGTAGCGAAGAAAGAAATCGCTACAGCGTGGGGACGACCCACCTGAGAAGGAGTGTCAAGCCTGGCTTTGCTAGTACCAGACTGCGCTAGGGTTTAATGTCCTTAGCATGATAAACACCAAGGGACAGGCCTTCACGGGTTTTTAATTTGTACGACAAGGACCCAATCAACTCAACAATGATAGCTTTAATAAATGTCGGTGCTAATTTAGATGCGAAGCGTTTTGCCGCGCTACTTTGTACATAATTGCGGACGAAAACTGTTTGACCAATTTTAAATAAACTAGAATGAGTACGCAATTTATTGTTTGTGGTATATTTACGGTAGGCCTCGGATAGGTGTGTTTTGACTTCCTCTCGTACCAACTGAAGCTTTTGATTTACTGGCACGTGCTCCACGCCTCCATCGAGGTCAGCCGTTATTTCGCGCAAAATGGAGTATGATCTCCCATCCATTACAGGATGCATGCCAAACATGAGGAAATGATGTGAACACTTGGTCGAGTCATGAACCACATTACGAATTGCAAAGCCAATCTCGCTCAAATGCTCATCCCAATTTCCAAGATCGCTGACAACGTAAGCTCTAATCGCTGCCAAAATTGATTGGTTTACTCTCTCAGAAGCATTGGATTGAGGAGCATGTACGGGAGTGAACACATGGTTAACCCCATACTTCTCCAGCAACCGAGAGAACAAACGCGCTTGGAACTGGCTTCCATTGTCTGAGTGAACAAACTCTTTAACCCCAAACACATGGAAGACCTCACCCTCCAAATACTTAACAACTCTAGCAGCCGTAGCCTCCGGAAGTGCCTTAATCCGAGCAAATTTTGATAACTGATCTAAAACGAGGAAAATATATTTATTTCCGCTACGACTACGAGTGTATGGTCCGAGAAAATCGATAAATATCCGTTGCTATGGTAGATTGGTTAGACGTCTTTCTCCCAAAGGAGGCCTGGGAGAATAATTGAAGGGTTTGACCTGCTTGCATGTATCACATGCAGCGATAAACTTGCGAACATCCGAAGCCATGTTAGGCCAATAATACAGACGTCGTAATTTTTCTAAGGTCTTAAGGAAACCAAAATGTGATGGGATAGGCGGATTATGTTCCTGCTCGAGTAGGTCTGATATCAGACCATCAGGCACCCACAATTTCCACTCGACTGGACTATGAGACAATGAAACTGAGTTAGCTGTAAATGATATGTCGATACGCTCATTCAGCACTCGCTAGTTCGGAAACGAATCCGGATTTGAAATAATCCTTTCTTTTCTCGCCAGATATGCCGCCTCCTGAAATGTAGGGGACTCTAAGTTTATAGCTTCCAGAGCGGGAACGCCTTTACCCTGCTCGAAAAACTTCACAACATCACTGACCTCTTTATCAACTGGAGCATCAACAAAAACGCGTGACAAGGCATCAGCAACCACATTATCCTTGGCCTTTCGGTATTCAATTCCAAATTTGAAGGCCTGCAGTTTAAGACTCCACCGCGCAAGTCAGCCACATAAATCACATTGATCCATGAGCCATTTAAGACTTGCGTGATCAGTGATTATCGTAAACTGCAGTCCTTCGACATAAGATCGGAAACGTTTAACACTCAAAACTGCTGCCAGGCACTCCAACTCAGTAATGCTGTAATTTCGTTGGGCGGAATTCAGTTTTTGAGACATAAAAGCGATGGGATGCGCATCACCATCGGAAGAAAGTTGAAACAGGATACTACCTACACCGGTAGCACTAGCATCGCACTGAATATAGCAAGGACTTGAAAAATCCGGATTCGCAAGAACCGGGGCTGTTGTGAGACATTCTTTTAGTGCAATGAAAGCATCTTCCACCTGCTCATTCCATTTGAACTTGACATTCTTCCGTAGAAGATCCGTAAGGGGACTTGCAATAGTTGCAAAGTGAGGGATAAACCGCCTATACCATCCACACACCCCCAAAAAACTACGCACCTTCTTCACTGTTGAAGGTCTGGGAAAATTCGAGATTGCTGCTACCTTTTCGGGGTCCGCCCTTAAACATCCATTACCCACCACAAAACCGATGTACCTAACTTCCCACATGCAGAATTTACTTTTCCCCACGTTGATAGTAACGCCTGCATTGCGTAGCAGAGCAGCAATCGTTGCTAAAAGCTTTACATGCTCATCAAACGTGGAGGAAAGAATCAACAGATCGTCCAGATAAACCGATACTCTGTCATGCAATTGGTGTGGGATTACTTTACACAAGAGCTTGCACATTGTGTGCAGAGCATTACACAGACGGAAAGGTAATGCAGTGAATTGGTATAGAGGTCTGCCTGCAACAGCAAACACGGTTTTGTCCCGTGATTCAACAGCAAGAGGAACTTGCCAAAAGGCGTCCTTTAAATCAATTGCTATAATGAAATGTGTTCAAACTTGAACATAAATAATTGTAGATCTACATAATAGCAAAATTGTTCAGATTTGTAGATATATAAGACAATAAATCTGACTGTAGATATACAAAAGGTCAAAAACCGCATAGCATAAAAACAAATAAGCAATAATTGTTTGCAATAATTATTGAACTCTTGCTTACTAGGCAAATTGCGCAAAGTAAGCAACTGCCCCCAATAATTATTGAATTCAAGACAAATATTGCTTACTACATAGCACCTTAAGTTCATTACACTTAGTTGCTTAGTTAGTAATTTTTAAGCATTATAAAAGCAGTAGTAATGTAAGAATTTTTAAGTTTTAGTAAAGAACTTCCCAAGTAAAGAAGCCTGCCTTTTGCTTTACTAGTATCCAGCACTTAAGCCCCCACCAGTGGTAAGCTTGAGTCAATATTAACGTTTATTTACAGCTCTTGAGCCTAACCAGAGGTCCATTTCGCTACGCCCAATCCTAAGCACACGAGCTAGAGAAAGAAAATGTGTCTCCTGCAAACGGCTTAGAAGACCATCAATGAGTGGTAACGGAAATGCATCAGGCACCGTGACCGAATTTAATTTGCGAGCATCCAAACAAAGCCGAACCTTCCCGTTGGCTTTCTTTACTAGGGTTACAGAAGAAGACCAAGAACGCTTTCTCTCTTCGATTACTCCCAACGCCAACATACGGTCCAGCTCAGCATCCAAAGATTTCTGCACTGCCGGAGAAACAGCGAAATGTCTCTGTTTGATGGGCCTAGCAGATCCGACGTCTATCTCATGCTCTACTAATCGAGTTCGACCAAGGCCCTGATTGCTAAACGATGGAAATGTCTTTATTACCTCATTTAATCTTTCCTGATCGAATTCCGACAAAGGATGCTGCTGAGAACATACTGGAGGTGAATTCGGCAGTAAATGTAATTTGCTTATCATAACTGGCGCTAAACCAAACAACTTCCAAAAGTCAATCCCCAGATATTAGGGTTGTTGAAGAGAAGGAACAATGTGCAAATGCATCATTCGAGTCTTCTCTCCATACTTGACAAGGACACGTATGTGGCCCAACACTTTCTGTTTCTGCCCATCAGCTGTAGAAATGAAAGTAGGCAGTGAATGGAATGAAATTCCCAACCTTCCCAAAAAGTTCTCCGCCCCAGAACATAGCACACTTACACTGGCACCGCTGTCCAATAGACTTTGAATCTTTTCACCTTTGATGAAAACATCAGCGTAGGGACGACGGTACCTTTTTGTCCTATCGCTAGACTCGGAGAGGAGAGAATGTGAGTCAGTACAAACATGCTGGTCGGGAATACTCTCGGAATCGGACTCATAAAAATCTGGATGTAAGCTCGCATCATCCGAAGAACTACCTACTAGCTACAATAGTCAGGAACTTCTGCCTCAGTATTTGTTGAAGCGTCTTGTATAGACTGAAAACTGTAGGTACGTGCGTAAAATTCTATTTCCTCTTCAATCGGTGAACAGTTGGCAAAAACTAGAGAGTACCTAGAAACCAAATTGGCCGCCATTTGTAGCGGTCACCAGTTCCTCGTCTGCCAACCCATGAGCCCCGGCGTCCACCTACCAATATTCATTTAACTATATATCGGCACATGAACTCCCATACTCATTAGCCGGCCGCGAAGCACAACTTTAGGCACAAAAATCCATCCTCGAAGTCAAGGTAGAGATCGCACAGCATTTGTCCGCCAGCGATCAGCCGGGAAGGAGGGTTCTTGCTCTCTAAGCCCTGAGGATGCTCAAGATAGCTGTGCAAAAAAGAAAAAAAAACCAAACAACAGACGGACGGACGGACAATAACACTTATTTATTCGATACAAAAAGAATTTTTCTCTTTTCCAGAGCTTTTTGGTTATGTATTATTATCTATTTTAATCAATGAGAACAACTTGCACGTAATGAAGAACACTGTGCAGCAAATTAATTATGATTAATAAAAACAAATTGTTTCTTATTTATTCGATACAAAAAGAATTTTTTCTCTTTTCCACAGCTTTTTGGTTATAAATTATTATCTTTACTAGTAAAATATATATATGTAAGAACACAAAACAAATATATTGTTTAAAAAAAAAAAATTGAAGTTAAAGTACCAAACCTTATTGAACTTTGACCGATTGCTGACGTTGAATCTGGCTTGTAAATACCCCAAATTTCATTAACTCCTCACCAAAAGAAAATTTTTCTCCCGAGAAACTCCTTGTAATATCCAGGACTCCAAATGACTTTGGAAACCTTGCCTAGATTCTTCATGAAACTCAGGGAACCAAATAAGCTCCAAAGCTTTTCACCACAGCAACTTCCCCTTGCGGAAATTATCTCGACAAAGATTTTTCCAGCCAATAAAACCCTTTTCACAAAAGCACCTTCCTTCTTGTTAACGTTTATTACGCCTTTTCACAAAAGCACCTCTTTGTGGAAATTGTTTCAACAAGGATTTTCCAGAAACAAAAAAGACTTTTCACAACAGCATCTTCTTGTGAAAATTGTTTCAACAAGGATTTTCCGGAAACAGAAAACCTTTTTCACAACGCACCTTCTTGTAAAAATTGTTACGCCTACAAAAAACTTTTTTGACCAAAAAAAAACAACCCAATGAAAAGCAAACAAACACCTTTGTCACTTTATTTCTTCCACAGCTTAAACCAACCATCCGCTATGAGTTGCAAAGTTCAAGTCCCGAGCCACCAACATATCGTCGTTCGCGATGCGTTCTCCTCCCTCCTCTCCAAATTGCGCTGTCAGATGGAGGGAAGGTGCGCAAAATGCTCGCACATATGCATGCATCAGGCTCAAAGATGTTATTTCCCGGAAAAAATTTCTTAAATGTCTCCTCGCCAGGCATGCCTAAATGAGGGATTTAGCGTCAAGGCAATGTACATAAAGTTTTCCGTTGAAAATTTGGCCGAAGATTGCCAATTAAAGTTTTGAAAAATTGATTTGTTATGTATCTAAGCCTGCTCTTGGGGAAATAAGTGAAAGGCATATAATGATGACAAAAGAAAGCGTTACCAGGTCAGAATTTCTTTACATTTCGCAAATAAGTTGCCAATATGAACGAGTAGCGAAGAAAGAAATCGCTACACAATCACCGTCGGCACTTTGTAGTACATACATACTACTCTCATATAAATTAACAGAAAAACCCAACATCAAGAAAACCCATGAGAAACAATAAAATCATTCAAACAGCAATCAATGAAAATATTTGAAATTACTTCACGCTAACAGCCGTGAAAAATATTCTAAAAAATTGCATCACTAAAATACTTCCGCCAAAGCATTCGAAATCATAAACACAACATATGTGTAAATGATGTAAGCCATTCTTACATCCAATTCATTCTTACCTTTACCTTCTTTTGCCGGCACCAATAAACAAATATTATGTAATAAAAACATTTCTCTTCATTGCATGAAGTTACGTATTCTGTGACAATGAATAGTGATTGCACATGGGTCAACATTTCTTGTGAACGATTTGCATTGCGATTGCTTGATTGCTTTGACTGAAATTTTTGTCATATATGAAGTAATAAAATTGTATTTAGGTAACCTTAGAAATTATGTAGGTAAGTTAAGAAATTCAAGAATTTTTGTATACCTTATGAGTAAGGTCGATTATATATAAGCAGAACATTTTTGAATAAAAATCATTCTTTCTCGAGACAGGAAAAGAAGTAGTCTTTCAATACAAATTCTTCCTGCTCATTAAGTCGGCAGTTCTAGTTGTACTAGAACGCCTAATCATTACTCCGGTAACCATAGCTGGCCCTTGGCTTAGCTTCCGGAAGTCGCCAGCTGCTGTGAAGAAGATACCTCTGGGCATAATTGGAGATTCATTACCTGATTAACTGGGAAGTATAGTTAATCATTACAACTTTCAATATTACTTAAATTAACACTCATATTCTTTCCTAATTCTAAATTTGGAGTTTTAGTACTCTCCTTATCTACTGGGAGGGAGCGCGTGGATTCAGCAAGCCTACTTAGTTCCTCACGGAACCGAACTGTGTTTTTCTTCAGTGTCTGTATTTGTGCGAGTCTATTTTCGCGGGTTTGACTCAGTTTTTTGCTGAGCAAATCACACTGAGTAATGGCTAGCGTACCTGAATCTCGCGCTCTCTCGTACAATTTATTTAAAAATTTGTCAAGACTTACTTGTCTATTAAGACCTGGCAGAACGGTCCCGCTTCTTAGTCGAGGTCCTGTTGGCGGTGGAGATTTATCTCCTGCAGCAGATGATGTACCTTCTCTGGGGTGGTGTGTATTGACACCTGGGGCTGATCCCGCGTCGGCTAAAGATGGGCAGTTTTCCCTCGCTGCTGCGTCTGTTTCCTGCTGAGGTAGAGCAGGATTGTCGGCTGGCATATGATGCGCTGTTTGGTGCAAGGGGGGCTCCTTGCCTGCTTAAGTTCCTTTGCTGTGATTGAGAGGGGGTTTCTTTAACCGCCTTCGTGTTCCCTCTCAATCCTTAGTCGGTTGATTGCGGTCTGTTTTGCTGCTGAGGGCAGGGGGGGGGGGGCTTGGGCCGCCTTAACTTCCCCTGGATCTAGTTGAAAAGGGGGCTTATGAGCCGTCTTCGATTTCCTCTTCAACTCAGGATCGTTTACTGCTAGCGTTTTATTGGTGAGCACTGGCTGCTAAAAATTTAGGCTGCTTGTCTAGCTGTGTCCTGGTTGACTTGAGTATTCGTCCTTCTGGGTGTTTTTTTTTATGTTTGGCCACTTCCTTCTTGGACTGTTACTAGTATCCCTCCGTGGTGCTTTTGCACTAAATTGGGTGAACGCTTGCCCGCCTGGAGCAAAGGCGCCTAGATATGGTATCTACCCGAGTGTTGGGGGTGACTTGGCCTGAGTGGCTTAGTCAATGGGACCCCTTCGGTTCGCAGGATAGCGGATTTTTAAAGTTCTTATGTCTTTCTAACTTTGACTTTTAGAAAAGCCGGCTTCCACTATCCTACCGGCTGGGTCAATTTTGTCATGTTTTCCTTCGGGGTTTACCTATGTAAGTAACAAAGAGTACTCACAGCTGTGGCCAGTCTGCCCACTCGACTTATCCAACACTTTAGGCAGCGGCGTATTCTTGGTTCACTATGGCAGCGGGAGCATTTGATTAAAACACTCGTCTCTTCCACTTTTTTTTCTTCTTTATTCAATTTACTTACACTTAATTACTTTTCTTTTTTTCTCAACAATAAACACTTAACTTATTTTTCTTTTTCTCTCAACAATGAACACTTAACTTATTTTTCTTTTTACCAAAGATCACTAACCGATCCGACCAATACAAGTGGGTTTATTTTTTAAAAACCTTTTCTCTTTTGGACTTTTAAATTCCTTAAGTGCCGTGACGATCCCGTGCGCTTTCAAAAATCAACTCTTCGAGACTTAGATTTTTCAATCTCAAGTCTCTTCGTTCAGGATAGGAAAATGCGTAATTGGCATTCCTATCCTGAGAAAATTGTTTGCCGCTGGACATGTTTAAACATGCCCAGAATTATCGCGACGGACGATGGTTGAAATGAAATTTGATATTTGCATAAATATCAAACCATCGTCTTGCTATCGTGCATACATTGTTGCGATCACTATGTATGCAGCTCGCGACAATTTGCTGATAAGAGCTTTTTCGGTGAAGACTTGATCGTTTCAGTCTTCACCTACGTAAAATTTCATGCGCCCGATATGTATGTATCGTTTTACGACAAATTTTATTGAAGGTAAGATTTGTCGTGGAGCTTTTTTCTATCGAAATGACCTGGGTTGAAATTTAAAAGTTTTATTTTTCCCAAGTCCATGTTTTAAGCATGGTTAGCTAACACCTATGAATGAATAAATAAATTTAATCAATTGTAGTTATTTTTAAATTGCTTATTTTAGGCAATTTAGGTATGTAACATATCGCAACACACGAGATATCGATGCGGATCACCTGAGTTTCCATCAAACTCTGGGATGATATTTCGTGCATCAGTTAGTGTTATTTTGAAGTCGGATGACCCTAAAACGGAACCCGAAGGCTGAGTCATTCTGTCTCGGTTTGAGGCACGTAGATAAGTAGTGGCACGACCTACTCGGGCGGCCGAATTTCTGTGGCTGCTACCAGCCCGGGCCGAATAATCGCAAAATCGTGTAGTAACTATTTTGTTGGGCGTATACACAGCTTTGAGGAAAAAGACAAAAATATAGAAAAACCTAAGGGGCCCAGAAAAATTAGCTCTTAGCACAAGAGGGGAATTCGATAGGAATTATTCGAACGAAATTTGTTTGGGCAAGTAACTAAAGGCGAGTTATGTGGAATACCTTTTGGTGGGATAAAGGAGAGAGAGAAACTTCACAAAAAATCACTGCCTTGTAAGAAACATATATTCAAACCTAGCACATATTTCACTTGTAAAAAAAATTCAATGCGTAAAAAGATTTAACGATTTCACCTTTCAATAACTTAAATTTTTCACTTTTAAATTGGCGTTTTAAAATAGAGAGAATAAAAAAATTTTGTCTTTTAATTTTGAAAGAATTTGCGTTTAAATATGATTAAAAAGGGTTTAAATATTTCACCTTTCAAGTAGAATTTTTCACTTTTAACTTGGCGTTTTCAAAATTAAAATTTTCGCTTTCCAACTTTGAAGGAATTTCCATTTAAAATATGTGATTAAAATTAATTAAAATTATAAATTTGTGCTTTTGTTTTTTTTTTTTTGTATTTTATATTTATAATATAATAAGATTAAAATTTGTTGGAAACTTAACTTAATTCCGAAGGCTTTTGATGCGCTGGAGTCTTGCGATGATCTTCTGGAACGTGTCAAAATCCCTAATATCTTCGTCGGTTTCAGTTGGTCTTTCGTACTCCATGATCTGTTCCTGGATTATGTTGGATATGTTTTCCCTTCTGGGGCCTGTTTGGGCCATTGTTGGTTTGTTATTCTTTGTTTTCTATTTTGTGTGATATTTCACAATCCCTGAGCGCCTGGCTGGGATCGGGTTGTGTAGACACAACGTTGGGTACACCTTCAGCGCTTGGCTTAAGTTACCTTTTGCATGCAGGCACAGGTAGCTACTGGATATTATTGTAATATCAATCCCACCGCTGTCGCAAATTTTTTGTTACGGTGCGTTTATTTGGGTCCGTAACTTGGACTAGGAGTGCTTGCTTATAGCGAAGATCACTAGCCCACTTGAATAAAATCACTTTTATCTTTCACTTTGAAACTGAATAAATACACTTTTATCTTTCGCTTTGAAATTATTTCTTTATTCTGTTCATTTTTGCAATACAAGCTTTAATAGAATTACGTTTAACCCTTTGTTACTAGTTACTGTACTTTGTAATTTTTACTTTACTTTGTACTAATTACTTTAGTAGAATAGGTTGCCTTACCACTGGTGGGGGGTCAACCTTATTCTTTAGATGTTTCAAAAACTGACTGCCCAGTACCCTCGAAGTATCGGCTTTTTATTTAGGAGATCTTTGTGATTTCCTATTAACTTAGCAAAATAGTTAAATTTAGGAATTGTTAGAATTGAATATTGGGAACGCCTGCCCGATATATCTGTAATAACCAATATTGCCTATATAAGCGATATTGGTACATTTCAACAGAGCATTTCCCCTGCGTTCAAGAAATTCTTTTCTGTCATTGGTTCACTTCCAAATACATAGGAAATAATTTAAACAGAAAGAAGTTCACTTCTAAGTATATAGGAAATAATGCAACCCGAAAGAAGAAAAAAAGAAAGACAAAAAACAACGTGCATTACTCAATAAGTGGGTCTGCCGCTATACACTTTACACATGGGCTTTCCCAATTATGTACAAGTAAATGAACTGCAAGTAAACAAACGGCATATACTGACAGCGGGATAGGTCAGGGCTAACCCAGGTCTTGTGCTGTGGCACAAGTGAGTGCGGTGTATTGCCGCAAAAATGTTAAGCCTGCAATAATTTATATTAATTGTCGGCTAGCTAGGAAAAGACAGCAGAGAAAGTTGTTTTAAAATAAGAACTGGCTAGCCGCATGGGAATGTAAATTGAGATGCATGTGTTTTAGGTTTTCCGTGAAGTGAAAGCATGATGCGCGTATTATTATCCCTGCATGCACATTTTAATTGATTAATGTGATGCATGATTTTGGATACGGAATTTGGTAATGAATGGCGCTTCATTACACGCCTTAAAAAAAGAATCATTAGAACTGCAAGTACCTATTATTATCTTCAACTTCTAGGCATTTAACTGCATTATTTTTACAATACTTAGCATATTGACCTTTTTGCTGGCATTTGAAACAATTTACTTCCTCTGCTGGACATTTTCTTAAATGAATTTGACCGCAACATTGACATTTCCGATTTTTGAATTGTTCACCTTGGGTTTTATTTCTGGCAACTGCTGAAAAATTTGAAGATCTACTGAAATTCCTACCAAAAGTAGAGTTATTCCTTCTTATCCCCAATTTGTGAACACGTGCTTCTATTGTTTTGTGAGAGACCATTTCATGTAGTTGAATTCTGCTGGCTTCTTAATTTTTTGCAATTTTCTCCGCTTCTTCTAGGTTGGGGTTTTCAGTTCGCAGAAACCGTTCTTTTAGAGCTTTATCCCCGACACCTATCACAAAAGCGTCTCTAATCATGCCCTCTTCATTGTCATAAAATGCTACATCTAACGTAGATTATGTCGCTGTGGATATAGTACTGCACACAGGTAAATTCAAACACCGAATCTCGATGAAACTTTTCACTATAGTATCAATTTTCTCTTTTAGAAAAAATTCTAAATTTGGAATACATTATGTCGCTATGGATAAAATCCTGCACAGATAAATTTCTTTAATATATATATATATATAACTAGCGTCGAATAATCCAAATTCTGTTTCAATTCGCAGAAAATAACACTGAAATTACAGGTTTGAAATCGATTACGCACACGCAACTATCTTTAATATATATATAACTAGCAAAGCACTCAATAATCCAAGTTGTGCTTCATTTCGCATAGAATAACGCTGATAATGCAGGTTTAAAATCGATTACGCACAGGTAAATATCTTTAATATATATATATATAACTAACTTCGCACTCAATAATCCAAATTGTTTCAATTCGCAGAATTTAACACTGCCAATGCAGGTTTGAAATCGATTACGCACATGTAACTATCTTTAATATATATATAACTAGCAAAGCACTCAATAATCAAAGTTGTTTTTCATTTCGCAGAGAATAACGCAATGCAGGTTTGAAATCGATTACGCACAGTTAAATATCTTTAATATATACATATATATATAACTAACATCGCACTCAATAATCCAAATTGTTTCAATTCGCAGAAAACAACACTGACATTGCAGGTTTGAAATCGATTACGCACAGGTAAATATCTTTAACTAGCATCGCACTCACACTTAAAATAATCTAATATATTCCTTTTATCTTTCGCAGATATTACGCACTGCGCCAATAAAATGTTCCTGGTAAGAAATCGCACACGATTGCATCAATTTAATAAAATTCTTTTATCTTTCGCAGATATACGCACAACACTCATCAAAATGTTCCTTTCACCATTTCTAGGAAATCCTTTTGTTGTTGCAGAACCTTCGCTTTTAATTTTCTTCATCTTTTTTCACCCGACTCGACTCGTTCAGAACTGATCGCCACCCGCAGGCGAACAACCACCGAACGGGCCGTCTTGTTCAACACCGGCATCGTTGCTAGCAATCCTACGGAGTGATCTCTGCGATTGTCCGTGTATCTTGCTTCTTGTTCGAAGTTTTCGTGTCGCTGCCAGAGTGCGGGTGTGTGTATTTGTTTTCCTGTACTTTGGTAACAGAAAAATTTTCTCGGAATTCTTCAATGGATTGCTGTATGTGTTGCATTGCATGGTGGTATCGTACGATGCTTTACAGCTAGGCGAATTACATTGCGTGCCTGGAATGTTGGCTGGCAAACGGTAAGGTTCATCGGAAAGATTCTAAATTGCGCGCATTCTGCGCAAGTTAGAATTTTTCAGATGAAAAATATTGTTTTTTTTTGTTTTCTCTTTTCAGGATTTTATGCGGGATAATATTATTTGTGCGATTTATCGGAAAGATTCTAAATTGCGCGCGTTCTGCGCAATTTAGAATTTTTTCGTGTGAAAATATTGTTTACTCTTTTTTTTTAAGTTTTTTTACGGCGGGGAATATAATTTATGCGCGTTTAACAGAGAGATAGTAATTTGCGAATCTAACAAAAAAAAAAACAACTAGCAGACAAATATTTACGCTGAGGTAAATTAGAAAAATTTAAAAGAAAAATTAAAGGAAAGAGTAGCGTGAGGGCAAAACGCAACACACCCCAAGCGCGTAGCGAAAACTAATTTGTAATACAAAACTCAAGTTATATTTTCAGAATCAATAGTACAAAAACCTGTTTACAGTGCGAGGCCTTACATTAGTCTGTAACAGTCCATGGGATTAGGATATCTCTATACTGATTGTGAACGTATGGTCCCTTGCAAAATAACTTAACTCCGTTCAATTAGTTCGTTAATTAATGATATGCAAGTGAGTCCCACCAACTAGGATGCGCAATTCCTTTGGATACGCTCCTCTAAACTATATCAAAAAATTAATTTAGCCTGATCTATAACAAGACAAAACGAAATATACGCACATTCTATAGTGTAGCCAACTACTTTGTAACCTAATCTCTACATATTTCGACCTTCTTGCATAGTTATAGCTAAGGTCGGTTTTTCTTTGTTGTATTAATACTGACTCCAATGATTGGAGATATATAAAATGAACTTTTAAAATTTTGTACCAAATCCTATGCTAATACTATATGCTTCTCTTACCATTACAATATAAACTAGTGTTTTTATAATATGAATATAGCTAAAATACAATATCAAGTATACAACAATAAGGAAAAACTTACTTGGTATATCTTTGCTGGAACTCCCCGAAGAGACGCCTCCCTGGACGTACCGCTTACTGACAACTATGCAATAATTTCAGTAATTGAAATTATAGTACCATACATCTAAATACATTTAGTAGCGGACGATCCCGTACAGATAATTTTATGGCGTTTATCCTCTAAAATCAACGATACTGGGAATGGATTTGACCTGACAAGCACTGGATGTAGAGCCTCTTGTCTGATACGCTTCTTCAAAAATAGATACGTGGATGTCGGCACAAAGTGCACGTATATAAAATTGGCTGTAATGAGGATGAATTTAATCACACAAGCACTGGATGTAGAGCTTATAGTGTGATACGCTTCTTCAAGAAGTAGTATATGGATGTCGGCACAAAGTGCACGTATATAAAATTGACTGTCACGAGGACGAATTTAACCTCACAAGCACTGGCTGTAGAGCCTCTTGTCTGATAAGCTTCTTCAAGAATAGATACATGGATGTAGGCACAAAGTGCACGTATAAAATTGACTGTAACGAGGACGAATTTAACCTCGTAAGTACTGGATGTATAGCCTCTTGTCTCATGAGCTTGTTCAAAAATAGATACGGGGATGTAGGCACAAAGTGCATGTGTAAAGAATTGACTGTAACAAGGTCGAATTTAACCTCAACAGCACTGAATGTAGAGCCTCTTGTGGTGATCTTAGGAGGAACCACAAAGGACTGGGAGTGCTTTTTGTTAACGGAAGAAGGTGCACCAGGAACACAAGATCTTTGTAGATATATCTTTATTATTGAAAGAACTTTCACGATTTATATTTATTATATACCAAAAACGGACCTCCGATGATTATTGTTTCAAAGAACTTTAATAATTTTATTATTTAACTTGGACAAGTATTATTTATAAAAAGAATTTTTAGAAACCTTTATCCATTTAAAATGAACTTCATTACTTTTTATTGGTAAAGAGTATTTGTAACACTGTTTTATTTGAAATATAATTCTTTAATAGAAGGGACATTAAAAACTTTTCTTATTAGAAATGAGTGTTTTAATAATAATAATTTTAATAACTTTATTATTTATAATAAGAAACGAATGTTTTAATAACTTTAACAGAAAGAATTTTATTCACTTTTCTTGTTAGAGTCAAATGTTTTCTTATAAGTATCGAATGCTTTAATACTAATAGCTGTTAAATATTTTCTTCTTACCTTGAGAAAAGTAGGGAGGTTTGTTTTGGTTTAATCCACAACACCGATTTTAGGTTATTCTGACTTGTTTTATTCTCTTTTTTATTTTTTTTTTTATTCACTAGTAACTTTTCAAGACAATCTTTTCTGTTATCTCTAGAATATTTTTCAAAAATAATTTCTGCTGTCGTTTTAACAAAGAACTTGTATGCATCAACTTTTCTCTTAATTAACAACAATACTTTTCTAAAAATAACTTTTACTTTTACCAACAATTTCTACTGTCGTTTTAACAAAGAACTTTTATGCATCAACTTTTCTCTTAGTTAACAACAATACTTTTCTAAAAATAACTTTTACTTTTACCAAAAACTTTTCAAAAACTATTTTTTCTTTTATTTAATAAAACTTATCTACACTAACTTCTTTATCCGGACCCGAGACCGCGCCGCCTTTACGTGCAAAATTCAACTCAATTCTTGATCACATTCATCGTGATCAAGAGCCGTTGTTCAGGATAGAAAATGCTAAATTGCATTTTCTTATCCTGAGAAAATTTTACTTTTTAATTCTGGACATGTTCAAACATGCCCAGAGTTATTCGCGTTGAACGATGGCTTCAAAAATGTAATCTTACACTTTTTAAAACATCAGCCACCGTTTGAAATCGCGACGCGCCTATACATACAATGCATTTATGCTGCGCGCGTTTCTTATCGCGAAAGCTTTTTTTTCGTAATATGTATATACGTATGTACATACATATTGTATTTTTTGCGACAAATCGTACTGAAGGTACGATTTGCTTTTTGATTTCTTTTTTAATTAAATTGTTGAAATGTTTTGCTGAAGGCAAAATTTGTCGTGAAAATTTTTAAGTAAAACGACTTGGGGTGTAAAATGAAACTTTTGTTTTTCCCAAGCCTTTTTATGGGAATAAAATGAATGGTATGTGAGGAAAATTGCTGATGCAATTTTCTTCACCCATTTAAGAGATAAGCTAATCATGTTTTAAGCATGATTAGCTTATGTGAAAAATTAATTGAATATTATTTTTATGGTTTGCCCTTTTTCAGGTTTATATGAAAATATTAATTATTTTAGGTATATAACAATCCTTCCCCCTGAGAAAAAGAGAATTATTCTTTGAAGAGGAATAATTCTCAGGGGAAGTTGTTGTTGGTGTGTTTTTGGTGCCTGGGTTTTGGTCGGTTTTCGGTTGAGTTTTTACAGCAATATACCTATATATATATAATATGTATTTCTTATGGGAATATATATAATTTCTGCTATATCTAATGTCGTTAAAAAAAAATCTTTTCTTATTTTTTCTACTAATTTAAGTCGCTATTTACATTTCTATTTTCTGTATTTATGTCTATATTTTACTAGCTAGCTATTTCTATGTAATACTTAATGTTACTAAATATTATTTACTTATTACTTTTATTATTATTATTCTTGTGTAAATAATCTTCGGTTATGTTTTTGGTTTTTAATTCTATTATCTTATGCCTTTCTTTCTTCTATTTATTACCTTATTTTTTTAGCTTATTTAATTTATTATTTCTGCTTTACTAAGTACTACTTACGTTTATTAATTTTGGGTTCGTAGGTACTACTAAATAAAGTTTATTCTTATATAATATTAATTTTATCTGGTTGCTTTATTTCTTATTTGCTATAAATTATTTCAGCTTATATCTAAGACCATTGTAGTGAAAGGGTACTAAGCCAGCAACGAAAGAATAAGACGGGGCCAACCGACGAGTATAGATCTTTTTGATTATACTACTTGTATAGATCTCGCTCTGGGGAGACTTTGAGCCCGTTTTAACTTTTCTTGGGGTGTTGCGTAAACCGGTTCCATGGGAACGTTTTCAGCTGTAGGCTGTTGTCTGCGTTTAGCAATCCATGCCATGAATGCCGGGACGATATATTTTGCTAATGCCCCCACTGATATAAGTAGCAACAAGAGTCCTGTCATTGATAGGGATGTAATAGAGAGTATATGAGGAATCTTGGCCTTTGGTCCAAAGTGGATGCTGCTCACTTTGGTACGGATTTCGTCTAGAGATTTTGTATCTAGGTGGATACGTTGGTTTGTATCATCTCCGAGGAGTAACGTTGGTTGTTTATCAAGGTTTTTAGGAGCGGATATCTTGGACATATATTCTGCCAATTCCTCTTGCGATTCGTTTGTGCCTGGGAAGTAGGTTGGTTGGAAAACTTTTAGCGGATGTAGATTTTCTGCTTCGTAATACAGAGTGTGAGACCCTATTTGCAAGGAACATGGTTCGTTGATTGTCATGATTCCTTGTCCTGCGAGACGATGAGTGAGTAACTGTTGAGTACAAGTTATATGTACTATAGTAGTTTCGGCTAAGGAGTACAGCCACGAATTTGGTCTATTGAGCTTAATTATTGTATCTCTTGGGGGAATTTGAGCTCTGATGCTACACTGTGGGTGTTCGCCCAGTGGATTGAATAAAAGTTTAATAACACATTCATCTGTTTTTGTAGCCTTGGTGAGTGGTGTATTTAGCTTACCAACCCACGTATCCTCATCGATTCCCTTTGAAATTTTTTTGAAAGATCTCAGGTTTTCTGGCTTCAACAGCAGAAATTCCTGGGTCTGTATTTGACTTGCCACATGGGAAAATTCGATATCAGGTATTAATGAGTGGTTTGTATCCACCCGTATGGGAAAACATTTAATCTGTTGGATTTTCATCTTGGGAATATTAAATATGGGAAGTTTGACTCGGATAACTAATTTGTCCTGCAGCAAATGTGTCTTAACATCTGCTGTTTGATACAGAACTGACAAACAGTCCTGTAGATTGGGACAAGTGGAGTGAGATTTGTGATAAATCTCTAGCAAATGATTTGGGGAAATTAAAAGTGGATGAATTTGATTATTTCTACTGGACACTATTATGTCCAGTAGAGCTTGTTGTCTAAATACCAACTCTATCATTTGTAGTGTCAGACTAGAGACAATTTCTTGCCTTATTTGGTGGGCTGTCAACTCGTCTGTTGTGTTCCGCAGATTGTTAATCTGGTTGGTTATCTGCCGCTGTTGTTCAGACAGGGAAGATAGGGGTTTCTGAATTTGTTCAAACGTGGTTTTTATTACGCTGATCTAAGGTTTGAGTATTTACCTCTAATTCGCTTAGTCGGCTGTAAACCTCTTGTTCGTTTCTACTATCCATGGTACCGAAAAGATAATGCATCGCATTTCCAATTCCATCGAAGATGGATCGGGGCTTGCGCGATTTGGGCACCGCTTCCCTAATAACACTGGTACGCCTATTGATATTTTCCATTAGGGCGTGTATATGTTTTGTCTGTAGCGTACAAAGGTCCTGTATAGAAGACCCATTTCCACACAATTGGTGTATGTAGTGTTCCGCTCGTTCTGGTAGTGGCGTCTGATTTTCCAACTCTGCCAGATCTAACTCAGTGATGATGCTCCAAGTGTCGTGGTAAACTGATAGGCTTCCAAGATCCTAAAATAGTACTCCCGTATTATTTAGGGGCGTTATAGAGTAAGGTTCCTCCGCGAGGGCTCCTATTATGAGCAGGAATAGTCCGTGGAAAATGATGGACTGCATTGTTATCTAGGAGAGGATAGGATAGGGTATTAAAATGGGTTTTTATTTGGCTTTGTGGCTTACATGCTATTATATATGTGTCTTTGAATTACTTAAATTATATTGACACCATGTTATTCGTAGAAAGGTTTTAGACGGTTGTTATGTACCGTGACCTCTCGTTTACGAATTTTTATTGTGGTGTTTACAGTACTAGGGATACCGGTTACCGTGTAGGGTCCTACCCAAATCTGGGAGAGCTTATGTTTACGACTCTCGCTCTTGAGTAGAACCTTGTCTCCTCTGTGAAATGTCAGGGGACGTACAGCTTTGTCATAGTAATTTTTCGAGCGTTGTTTACTCACCAGAAGGTTTTTCCGTGCCATGGCGTAAGACTTTTGAAGCTTATACCTGAGAATATGGTAGTAGCTCTCGTGGTTATACACGGGTTCGGGGTCTCGCCTTAAGTTGGACGGAACGTCCGCTGTAAAGCCGTAGAGGCAGTCCATGGGAGTTAATTTTGTCCCTTCGTGTACACTGTTGTTGTACACGAAAGCAGCGGTTCGCAGATAACTATCCCATGACCTGGGATTTTCGTCCACTATAGTTCGTAGATATTCAATCAACGGTCTATGTGCACGTTCGAGTGCTCCATTTGATTGGGGATGATAAGCTGAGGTTTGCAGCTTATTTATCCTGAGGAGTTTGCATACCTTTTTGAATAGGTCACTCAGGAAATTACTTCCCTGATCGATGACTATTCTCTTGGGAATGCGGTAGCGCGTGACGATTTCGTCGAAGAAAATTTGCGCTACCTTTATAGCTTCCCCATTTGGTATGGCATACCAATCTACGAACTTCGTGAGGTTATCCTGAAACGTTAGTATGTATTTGTTTCCAGATTCAGTGTCCTCTAGTGGGCCGACTATATCGAGATAGATTTTGTCGAATGGTTGTTCCGCTATGTCTGTAATCACCATCGGCATTTTATACTGTGGTGAGGCCTTCATGGTTTGACATTTGGCACACCGCTTAATGTGCTTTTTGATGTCACTAAGCATGTGCCTCCACCAGTACTTTCTTCGAATCCGTTTATAGGTTTTTATCACTCCCTGATGGCCGCCAAAGAGAGAATCATCATAATATTTTAAGATTAATTGAATCTCCTCTGGGCTTGTGATTACTTCAGGGGGACGAGTTTTGTCTATAATTGGTGGATTGGTACTAGGTGGACTGTCACGGTCTGCGTTCTCTTCTGGATGATGAGTTTGTTCTTCTTGTTCTATTAGTTTGGCCTGGCTGTCTGGATTTGTTCCACTTTCCTGAATGTTTCGTGTCTGGGCTCTTGTTACTGCATTGCATTGCAGACACTCGTTAAGGTCCGATGAGTGTTTTTTCCTCCTCTATGTCCGAGTCCATTTGGTGGTGGACTATAGCTTCTACCGTGAAGGTTGTAGTTTCCTTGTCTTTGTTATTTTGCCGTTGAATGCGGCTTAAAGCGTCGGCATTCGTGTTGTACTTTCCGGGCTTATATTCAATTTTATAATTGAACTCGGAAAGTTTATGGTGAAATTTCACCAGACGGGATGTGGGGTCCTTAACACTGAAGACTCCCTTGAGTGGTTTGTGATCTGTATAGACCGTGAACTCTCGGCCTTGCAGATAACACCTGAAATTTTTAGTCGCCCAAACTATAGCCAGTAACTCTTTCTCAATCGTGGAATAGTTACGTTCGGCTTTGTTCAGGGTACGGCTGGCGTAGGCAATTGGCTGGTCACTTCCTACCTCTCCTTGAGAGAGAACTGCTCCAAGAGCCTCGCTGCTGGCGTCGGTGGTAAGGTTAAAGGGTTTTGAAAAATCGGGATATATTAAGAGTGGAGGGGAAATTAAAGCGTTCTTAATGCTTTGAAATGCCTCTTGGCATTTCTCAGTCCACTTAAACTTTACATCCTTTCGGAGTAAGTTTGTTAGGGGACGTACTGTTTTCGAAAAATCGGGTATGAATTTTCTGTAGTAATTGGCAAGCCCCAAAAATGATTGCACTTGCCTTACTGTCTTAGGGATGGGGAAAGTTTGGATGCATGCCGTTTTGCTAGGGTCAGGTAGTGCTCCTTGGTTAGAACATTTGTGTCCTAAATACACTACCTCGCGCCTGAGAAATTGACATTTCTCAGGTTGAAGTTTCAGGTTATTTTCTCTTAACCTGTCAAAGACTTTGCGAAGCTTTTCATTGTGGTCTGCCAGACTTTTTCCATAGATGACGATGTCATCTAAGTAGACGAAACATTCTAGGCCTTGTAGGCCAGTTAATATGAAATTCATTAAACGCTGAAATGTGGCCGGGTTCCTTTGAGCCCGAACGGCATGCGTTTGAATTCATAATGCCCGTAGTTGGTACTAAAAGCCGTTTTTGCTCGATCTTTCGGATCGACGAGTACCTGATGATAGCCATTGGCTAGGTCTAGTGTGGTGAAGTATCTTGAATGGCCCAGTTGATCGAGGATATCCTCAATCCGAGGTAGCGGGAAGGCGTCGCCAATCGTTTTTTCGTTCAACTTGCGGAAATCAACGACGACGCGCCACCTTTTCTCACCGTCTGGTCCCGCTTTTTTGGGGACGACTAGCAGTGGTGAGTTCCATGGGCTTTTGCTGGGCTGAACAATGTCGTTGTCCAGCATTTCTCTGAGTTGCTCATTTATTACATTTCGCTGTGTCTCTGGTAACCGGTACATCTTTTGGTTAATAGGTGCTTGGTCTTGCACCAGAGGGATGTCATGGGTGATGGCATTGGTATGTGTAAGCCTGTCACCTTTTAAAAAGAATATGTCATCATATTCGTAACAGAGATTTGTTATTGAGGCTTTTTCCTCAAAATTTAAAGTTTCATCCAGACTGAGTTATTGCTCTAGTCTGGTGAGGCGGGGATGAATACTGGTGTCTTCTTGCTCGACATCGTTTGGGAACAAGTATTTTATGTGTTGTAGGGTGGCCGTCTGTTCAGCGCTTATTGCCCTATTTTTTATTATTCTTAAATCTAGTCTTCTTTAATGATTTATATTACTTATTTTACCTCTTAACCTACTTGTTTTATATATGAGAGGCGCTGGGCCAGGTGGATCTGCGGAGTTGCTAACGGCAGACCTTTGGTATGCTGGCCAGCGCCTGACGTTGGGGTTTTCATGAGGGCGCCGCAAGCGTCTTGGAGCAGTTTCTTATGACTGCTTAATTGACTGGGGCTCTTATGCCCTATTTTCTTAATCTTAGATCTAATTATATTTTGATGCTCACCATCGCCGTCATTTCGACTCATGGGATTCAAAGGATGGGCTGTTGTAATATTTTTGTCTGGCTCTCGTTTGATGGGGACGACAGTGTAGTCTTTAATGGGAACCAGATTTAGGTTCACGCTGTTTAGAACTACTTGTGTACTGCGTGTGTTGAGGATTCCTATAGGGACTGCTTTTAACCCAGCTGAGAGTAAGCTGTTTGCTAAGAAGACTCCGTCGTCTATTTCTTTCGACAGACTGAGCATTTCTTCCTGCAACTGCAACGGAACTTTGACTACGATCTGAGACCTTGCTGGTACGCACACAGGTTCATTTAAATTCACCTGATACTGTCCAGTCTTACGGGCCGGATCTTCGGTAATCAGTCACCCTTATCGCATTCTTGTAAGTCACAGCCGACTTCTTCTGACTGAGAAGCTTTGAGAACACTTCGGGTAGAAGGTGTATCCCCGTCGGGTTTAATATCTACTACCAGTGTCTCTTTGTTGACTGTGTTTTGTGAACACGGGTTGTCCGATGCGGTTTCTAATGGAACAGCAAACTCTTCTGGATTGGTTTCCGTGCGAGGAAATCGCAGAACCTTGTTGGGTCCCTCAACATTACAATTTTTGGCTAGGAAATCATTTCCTAGTAAGCCGTCGTCAGAAATACCTGGGATGTTTTTTACCACCTGAAAGTTGCAAGGTAAGTTACTTTTTAGCATGAAGTTTCCTTGGCAACTTCCTAAGGTTTTTCCGGTGCCAAAGGGGCTTTGAAGCGTTAGTTTTTTGTTGGGATTTATTAGCTAGCGAGATTTGAGAGCTTTTTTCTTAATTATACTGATCTCAGCGCCGGTGTCCACTATTAGCTGGGCCTGACCATTTAGACTTATGTCTAGAGGGAGTCTGGCGGTGGGCACACTGAAGTCGGGCGGCTGAGAAGACCCTTTTTTATTGCTGGTAGGGTTTATAGTCGAGGCGGGGAGTTTTGGGTCGACTCTTTGTCGTTTCCCTGTTTTTTTATCCTCCCATTTTTGCTTTTGTCGACATTCGTCGATCTTGTGTCCACGGCGCCCACAAAAATCACATTTTTGTCTTATGTTAAACACTCTGGGGCCTTTTATATTGCTTGGGTCTGACTGTGGTGGATTGCTAGGCGATCCTCGTGTGAAACGATTTGCAGACTGTGTTTGGTTGTTTCGACAGTCGCGAATGTCATGCCCGTAACTTCTACAGTTAGAACAGAAGGGGGTATTTTTGCGTTTAAGACACTCCGTGTAGGTGTGTCCCCGCTTCTGGCAGAAATTACAGGTGATGTTTTGTACCAGATTCTGTGTATCCGGTTGTCTAGATTCCCTTCGTGGAAATGGCGGGCGTAGTGGTTGAGCATGAACGTATGGGGGATTAAACTGTCTGGGCTCTTGTGCTCGTGGTGATGCATACATGGGTGGCTCTGGTGCTTGATTGTAAGGTGTTCGGCTAAGAGCTCGAACTCGAAGACTTGGGTCTATTGGTGCCATTGGATATGGCTGCTGCGTTAGCGGCGTTTGGACGAAAACTGTGCCTGCTTGTAACTTTTCCATGTCTAAAGCCTTTTGTATCAGCTGCTCTAGATTATTTTCTACCAGAGTGAGGAGGTACTGGCATAGGTGGGGATTGTTCACTCCACTTTTGAGGGCATTCTTGGCGAAGTCCGCCAACTGTGTCTTCACAGCTGGGGCTGCCGTTGCTCCGTACTTCAGTACCGCTGCCTCGTTGCAAAGCATCAGCAACTGCTTCACTCTTGTTGTGAAGGCAGTGAGAGTTTCCAACGGGTTTTGCCTCATTGTGATCAATTTGTTGACCAATTCTTGATATGATTCTCGTGGTAGATAGGTTCTGTTCAGATGTTCCTCCACCTCACTAAAAGTAGTCGGAACGTCCGAAGCAAACAGCTGATAAGCATCGCCACGAAGTCTTGTGGGCAAGATATGTAGGAAGGCTGGTTTTTCTTCCTCACTTAAACAGTGTAAGGCCTGTTTGCAACAGCCAATAAATGTTTGTAGCTCACGACCTAGCTGTGGGGTATTTTCACCCAAAAACAGGGGAACTAGTTGTGCCGTGAGCTTGGCCACCTTTGCATAATCTACCATTGTGATTAACTTTTTATTTAAACTTTTGTAGGGTAGTCTACTGGTGCTTTGACGAGTTTCAGGGCTGGTTTCTGGACTAGAATCCGTGAAGGATACTTCTAGCCAGCCACTAAGTAGATTTTCAGCGGTTGTTTGGTCACAGGCGTCACCACTAATATCACTGACACTTTCCTCTCCCTCAGCACTTACAAGTACACTGGCTGTGGTCTTATCTATACCTAATGAACGTGAAAGCCCGGCGAATTCGATAAGCTCCTGTTTGAATCGCTCTGTATCTTTTTTGAATTTTTCGATTTGTGTCAGCCTCTGCTCTCTGCCTTGACTTAATCTGTGGTCAAGGGCGTCGCAGTGCGTGACCGTGAGCTTATCGGATTCGCGTGCTCTCTCTAATAACTTATCTAAAAATTTATCTAGACTTACTTTAGATACAACTGTGGGCCCTGTTAAAACGGTGCCGCTTCGAAGGCGAACTCCTGATGCTTCTTGCTGTGCTGGGTCGTCTTCTTGGGCGTTTTCTGTACCTTCCCGGAGGTGTTGGAGATTTTCACCTGGGGATTTTTTTCCGCGTCGGATGAAGGTATGCAGTCTAATCTCGTGCCTGTCTCAGGTGCCGGTGTCGAGTTTCCTTCTGACATATGCGTCCCGCGTTGTCCAAAAGGGGGGCTTCCAGCCTTCTTAGAGTATTCCCTTCTGGAATGCTTTTTGCTACTAGGGGGGGGGGGGGCTCTTGCCGTCTTAATTCCCTTGGCTGAGATTGAAAGGGGGGCTTTTGCCGACTTCGAGATCCCTTTCAATCCTGGAACGAAGTTACAAATTTCCGGTGCTTCTTTTTGCTGCTGGGGGGGCCCCAGGCCTACTTACTTCCCCTGGATATGGTTGAAAGGGGGGCTTAAAGCCTTCTTCGAAATCCCCTTCAACCCAGGAACGATGATATCTTCCTTCTGGAGTTGGTTGTAAATGGGTGTCCGTTGTCTTGACTTCTTTTCGGCTGGGAAAGAGCTTCTATCAGTGAGTCTAGGTCCCTTGTTGATTTCGTTTCCTCTTTTTTTTTCACTCACTGGGGTGAACGCTTGCTCGCCTGGAGCAGAGGCGCCTATAGATGATATCTACCCCGAGCGTTGGGGGTGACGTGGCCTTATAGCTTGGCTAGTGTCACAGGTTCCCCGTAGATTCTTGCAGGATCAAGACTTTTCAAGCGTTTACGATCTTTTTACTTGACCAAGCTTCCTTGATCCTACCGGCTGCGCCAATTGTTAAATATTTTCTTCTTACCTTGAGAAAAGTAGGGAGGTTTGTTTTGGTTTAATCCACAACACCGATTTTAGGTTATTCTCACTTGTTTTATTCTCTTTATTATTTTTTTTTTTATTCACTAGTAACTTTTCAAGACAATCTTTTCTGTTATCTGCTAGAATATTTTTCAAAAACAATTTCTGCTGTCGTTTTAACAAAGAACTTGTATGCATCAACTTTTCTCTTAATTAACAACAATACTTTTCTAAAAATAACTTTTACTTTTACCAACAATTTCTACTGTCGTTTTAACAAAGAACTTTTATGCATCAACTTTTCTCTTAGTTAACAACAATACTTTTCTAAAAATAACTTTTACTTTTACCAAAAACTTTTCAAAAACTATTTTTTCTTTTATTTAATAAAACTTATCTACACTAACTTCTTTATCCGGACCCGAGACCGCGCCGCTTTTACGTGCAAAATTCAACTCAATTCTTGATCACATTCATCGTGATCAAGAGCCGTTGTTCAGGATAGAAAATGCTAAATTGCATTTTCTTATCCTGAGAAAATTTTACTTTTTAATTCTGGACATGTTCAAACATGCCCAGAATTATTCGCGTTGAACGATGGCTTCAAAAATGTAATCTTACACTTTTTAAAACATCAGCCACCGTTTGAAATCGCGACGCGCCTATACATACAATGCATTTATGCTGCGCGCGTTTCTTATCGCGAAAGCTTTTTTTTCGTAATATGTATATACGTATGTATTGTATTTTTTGCGACAAATCGTACTGAAGGTACGATTTGCTTTTTGATTTCTTTTTTAATTAAATTGTTGAAATGACAAATTTTGCTGAAGGCAAAATTTGTCGTGGAAAATTTTAAGTAAAACGACTTGGGGTGTAAAATGAAACTTTTGTTTTTCCCAAGTCGTTTTATGGGAATAAAATGAATGGTATGTGAGGAAAATTGCTGATGCAATTTTCTTCACCCATTTAAGAGATAAGCTAATTGTTCGACCAACCTACAAAGAAAACAATCAGATTAATGTAAAAACAAAAAATCTTACCAGCATCTGGCGTGTCAACAGATGCAAAGGTCCCACGACGACCTGAAATAAACAAATGATTAAAATATGAACTTCAAGGATAAATATACTATAAAAAATAAATGAATTTTTTATACAAAAAAAAAGGTGTGTTTACATACATAGTACCTCACCATGCATGCAAACAACAAGAACAAAAATGCACTAAACTTTATATTCAGCAACATAGAACATAAAGATAACTCAAGTACCCACGTACGGGCACATAATAAACCCATTTTCAATAGATTCGTGAATACCTGAGATGAGAATTTTACAAAACAAAAACTCACCTTGACAGGTAATCACGGTATTTGAAAATGTTGATATTTTACACAAAACCTACATAAAGTAAAGAAATTTATACACTCACCTGTAGTTCAATGGATAATTCCCGCGATGAATAACTGAAATATACACAAATACTGAATTTAACACTTAATTTTATCAAACGAAATAAATTCGCGCGCGACTGACACTTCGCATATAAACACCGACGTGAACTTCATAGTTTCGCGACGTTCAAAATGTCATACCGGGGTGAAAAGAGACGCAGAATCGAATGGGCGCGTTCGCGTCGCGTAGTTTTTCACGGTTTACGGAATATTCGCGAATTTTCGAATTTCCCTTTGCACCAATAAGTGCGAAAGAGACACAAGGGTGTGAAAGGGACACGAATAAAGATGAACGAAAATGAATTATGAGAGGAATTTTGTAAATCGAACTAAAAGATGGCGTATCGATAAGTTATAGCACAGATTCGGAAAACTTATCATAATTACGTGAAATTAAAAGGGATTTCTATGGGAAAGATGTCAAAAAATGCAATTTGTAATTTGACATCAAATGACTACAACAAATTTACACATTATAGTCAAATTAAGCCTAAAATTCGCATAATTCATTTTTATGGATATGAAATCGGAACGAAATTCTCTATAAAAAGGGGGTTCATTCTTCATTCTGTCTTCTTATTTTCAAAGTTGTCAAAGTGCGAGCACAAGCAGTAGCATTCCTCCCACAATTTGCAAATAGTTCAAACAGTTCAAATAGTTCAAATCGTCATCAGGAAAAAGGAAATAGAAAGTTCAGCAAAAATTTAGTAATTTTTTTTTTCAACAATCGAATTGTCAAAGTTTTGTTCAAGGAAAAGCAGCAGCAGCAAGAGTTCAAGTGAATTTATTGGTTAAATTTAATAGTGACAAATCTAAATTAAATTAAAGGTAAATTTGCATATTAGTTATTATTTTCAATTTGGGTTAAATTTCATTGTGTTTGCATGCCAGGTGTTGGTTATACACACATGTATGAGTTTAACAAGAACGATTGAAATTTTTATTCTTAATCTTGTCCTTTCAGCCATTTTAACTAATTCACTCAAGTAAATCGACATTTCTAACAATTATTTATCGTGTGAAACATATGCCATTTAGTCAGTTTTTGCACAACATAATAATTCAGAAATTGGATCTACCTTGAGTTCTAATAATTATTTGTTTTCAGCTACTAGTAAATTAGTTAAGAATCAGAAAGAAAAATTTATTTAGATATGCAATTGTGAAGTAGCATAATTTTTTTTTGAGTTATTATTATTGAAAGGAAAGAGATAGATTCGAGTCAAATTATAATTTCTTTGTACATTTGAATTTTCTTTAATTACTAAATACATAAAACATACAGTGAATCAGTGAATTTTAAGTGAAGTTTCCAAGCTTGTACGTCTAAGTTGAGGGAAGTAATTTGTCATAGTGATAGAATTTTGCACGTAATTAATTTCTCATAAACTTAACATTTGTTTAGTTATTAATATTATTTGTGGCAATAAACAATTAATTGAATAATAGAGTGACAATTTATCCTTTTTTATTTAACCGCTACACTCCACCAGAATATTTTCTTTCAGCATACGTGGATTCTCGTTTGCGGTTGCAGTTTTCTTTCGAAAGTCAATTATAGGAATTGACAGATTTCATTAAACTGTATTTTGCGAACGCAGTCTATTTGTATTTGTCAATCAGTCGAATTGACATTAGCTGTGGGAGAACATTTTGGTGGTTCCATCCAGGAGTCGCTCTACTCACTTAATTATTGAGCTACGTTTATACACGAGAACGTCAGATTTCGGTAGTCTACGTTTATAAGCAAGAAATTTCAATTAATTTAGTTCATTGATTCACACATAGATAGCGTAGCAAAATAAGATTTATTTTCATTTCTTTACTCGAATTTGATTTCAATCAATAATGGCAGACGTAAAGGGGTTATTAAACAAGGAACGGGCAATAAGAAATCGCCTGATTAAATCTATTGATAATGACAAACAAACAATATCAGAGACCCGATCAAAGGGTTTTTACGAAGCAAAACTCTCAGAGATAAGGAGAACATGGCTCGAGTATGAGAAAATCGACCAATTGATCAACGAATTTATCCTCGAAACCCCACCAGAAGGCACGCTGAAATATATTTCCGATGACACATTTAGCAAATTAGAGACAATTTATTGCAATTATATAGGTACATTATATGATGCAATTAATCCTACAACAGAGCTGACAGATTCCACACTCTTGTTAACACAACAAACACGTGTGGAACAACAACAAAACATTCTTCCTAAGATCACATTGCCAAAATATAATGGTGATTATGATGGCTGGCGTTCTTTTCATGATCTTTACGTCGCTGTAGTACACAATAATACAAGTTTGAAAGACGTTCAAAAACTGTATTATTTGAAAGGTTCTTTAATAGGAGATGCGGAAAAACTACTACGACATACTCCTATAACAAATGAGGACTACTTACCTGCCTGGAACAAACTAAAGGCAAGGTACGAAAACAAAAAGATATTAGTCAATCATCAATTAAAGATACTGACAAGTCAGTCAAAATTTAATATAGAGACTACAGCTGGTTTAAAATCCTTAATCGACACTTCAGAGGAATGCCTGCAACAACTAAAGAGCCTACAAGTAGACATATCAACATGGGATGTGCTACTTGTTTATTTAATAGTTCAGAAGCTTCCCTTCATAACATTGAGACTTTGGGAAGAACATCAGGGAGCATCACAAGAGCTTCCTAAATACAGACAGTTCAGCTCGTTCTTAGACAATCGTTTGAAAATATTAGAAGCACTTACGGATACTCTGGCGCCCAGAACAAGTCATGCTAAGAGTGGATCCAAACCAACTACGACCAAGACATACCATGTAGTTGAATCAACAAAGCCATTATACGTAGTGAATATGAAATGTTCAGCGTGTAATGACAAGCATCTTCTTCAAAACTGCAAGAAGTATCAGAAAATGGACATCAAAAGTAGAAAGTGGTTCATCAAGTCAAATGGCCACTGCTATAATTGTTTGTCTAAGAAACATTCACTTAAAGAATGCAACAGTCGTCATCGATGTCTTAAGTGCAAACAAAGACATCACACGACAATTCATGAGGATGTAACTGCAAACAGGTTACACCAAGACGTAACTGCAAACAGGTTACACCAAGACGTAACTGCAAACAGGTCACACCAAGACGTAACTGCAAACAGGTTACACAGGAAGGATGGAGAGGCAAAAAATCTTCATTCTAGATCAGTTGAAAGCGAAGACAAGGTAAATCAAGTTCAACAAAACAACAGCGATAGTAATGATTGCATACAAGGAAAGTCATGCAACAGACAAGGCACTGGAGGCTCACAAATCACCCAGACCTATATGAATAGGGAGCGATCGTCGGCATTACTATCCACAGCGTTGGTGAAGGCTCAAGGAGCAAATGGAAAACCACTGATATTGCGATGTTTAATGGATCCTGGATCAGAGTGTTCATTCATAACACAATCTGCATCCCATAGGTTACAAGCGAATTGTAAGGAAATATTAGTAGTTGTAACAGGGTTGAACAAAAGCCCAATGAGTAACGTGAACAAGCAAACGAAGCTTAAGTTACAATCTTGCGGATCAAATGAGACAGCAATAGAAGAAAACTTCCTGATCATCAACAAAGTCACTGATAGTTTACCAACAACACCAATCACAAAGGAAAGCTATCAACACTTAGACAACTTAGAGCTAGCAGATCCCACTTACTGGAAGCCTGGCAAAATAGACGCTTTATTAGGTGCCAAGGTTTATGCTAGAATCGTACAAGAAGGTATTGTACGTAGTTCAAACAAAGGTCCAACAGCAATCAATACAATGTTTGGTTGGATACTAATTGGAACAACTGAAGATGTAGTAAATGATGATTCAGTACAGACATTCATGGCTACTACAGATAATATAGATACACAACTTCGGCAGTTTTGGGAAATAGAAGAAGTTTCTTCAAAGCCAATTCTATCACAAGAAGAAACACTGTGTCAAGACATCTTCCAAGACACATTCGCACGTCTAGAATCAGGAAGATATCAGGTCAAATTACCTTTCATAAATAACATGACGCCAAGATTAGGTAATTCTAGACATCAAGCAATTCAGCGTTTTGAACATTTGCAAAGGCAATTTTTAAGAAAACCTGAATTCAAACTGGAATATGAAAGGTGTTTAGATGAGTACATCGAACTAGGTCACATGGAACCAGTAAACCCGCCTTGTAATGATGAGCAACATTATTATATCCCACATCATGCTGTGTTTAAAGACAGCTCAACCACGAAGTTACGTGTTGTGTTTGATGCATCGGCTAAAACAACAAATGGTAGGTCTCTTAACCAACATCTGTTAAAGGGACCTACACTGCAGCCAACATTATACAACACATTACTCACCTGGAGAAAGTTTAAGGTTGTCATGAATGCAGATATTGAGAAAATGTATCGCATGATAGAAATGCATCCTGACCATCGAACTTTCCAAAGAATAGTATGGCGGAATCCCACAACAGGTGTAATACAGGACTATCAACTGAAAACTGTGACATTTGGTACAACATCAGCTCCTTATTTGGCAATTAGGACACTGCAACAACTTGCTATAGACGAAAAAGATAAGTGGCCTTTAGCAGCAGAAGCAGTTTATACGAATTTTTATGTAGACGATCTTTTATCTGGCGCTGATGACTTGTCGAAGGCAAAGGAATTGCAGCAACAACTGATCCAAATGATGACATCAGTTGGTTTCAAGCTAAGGAAATGGGCCAGTAATGTTTGCGAATTACTACAAGATCTGCCTGCAGATCACATTGAGTTAAAAAACTCATTGATATTTTCGAACACCGAATCCATTAAAACACTAGGAATCAAATGGTTTCCTAAGGAAGATTATTTTACTTTTATAATCAAACCATTTACAAAACCTTTAGCATTTACCAAACGGATCATCTTGTCGCAGATCGCATCATTATACGATCCTATAGGCTGGCTGGCTCCAATCATAATAGAAGCAAAGATCATAATGCAAGGTCTTTGGATAACAGGTTCATCATGGGATGAACCAGTCTCAGAAAATATCCAGAAATCCTGGACAAAGTTCACAGAAAACTTGCAAGTGTTAGAACAATTACGAATTCCAAGGTGGATTCAATATTCTACAGGGCTACGTATGCAACTGCATGGATTCTGTGATGCATCATCCAAAGCTTATGCAGCAGCAATCTACCTAAGGGTAGAGCACTTCAATGGCGAGATTACTTCGCATCTGGTAACCGCCAAAACAAAGGTAGCACCCCTTAAGCCAACTACAATTCCACGTTTGGAATTAAATGGTGCGCTGCTACTCACAAGATTAATGAAAGTTATAATCCAAGGAATGCAGGTACAAGACATTCCTATAATAACATGGACCGACTCGCAAATCGTCTTACAATGGCTAAAGGATCATCCATCCAAATGGAAGATTTATATCGCAAATCGGGTTGCAGAAATACAAGAAACATTGAAATTCAAACAATGGCGACACATTGCTTCAATCTACAACCCAGCTGATTTGGCTTCACGTGGCATTTCAGCAAATCAATTGCTTCATAATGAATCATGGTGGCACGGTCCCACATGGTTACTACAACCACCAGATAAGTGGCCAAATAATTATGAAGTTACAGAATCAACAACATTAGAAGAAAAAACACCAACAGTAACTAGTTTTTTGATAAACTTAGAAGACAACATTCTTCTGAAGTATTCTTCATTTACACGTCTAGTGCGTATTACAGCACTCATACAACGCTTCATCCACAACTGCAGAAATCCTGACAATAAAAGAGTCAATGTGCTAACTAGCAGTGAGTACACTAAGGCACAAAAGACAATATTCAAACTGGTGCAACAGACAGCATTCACAAAGGAGTATCAAGACCTAGTGCAACACCGACCACTATCAAAACAGAGCAAAATTATTAGACTCAATCCCATGCTCGATAGAGATGGATTGATACGAGTAGGTGGACGATTAGAGCACGCCTTGGTCTCATACGATAGAAAACATCCAGTTATATTACCTCGTGATCATCATGTTACGTGGATATACATTGATAAAGTACACTTGGAAACATTACATGGCAATACGTCATTAGTGTTAAATACTATACGCAATTCTGTATGGATATTGGATGGAAGACGTTGCATCACATCTCGATTGCATAGATGTATTACCTGTTTTAAACAGCGTCAAGCATCTATGACACAACAAATGGGCAATCTACCATCAGCAAGAGTGAATATAACGAGACCATTCTCGAGAATTGGGATTGATTATGCTGGACCTGTAATAGTCAAATCATCAAAGTTAAGAAATGCCAAAGTCCAAAAGGCATATTTTTGTATTTTTATATGTATGGCGACGAAGGCTGTACATATTGAGTTGGTGTCTGACATGACATCAGAGGCTTTCATTGCAGCCTTGAAGAGGTTCGTTAGCAGAAGAGGTTTGTGCACAGAAATCTATTCAGATTGTGGCACTAATTTCATTGGCGGCAAAATAATATTAGATAAAGAACTACAACAAGCAATCAAGCAAGCATGGCCACAAGCTGCTGAATATTTGGCAGACAAATCCATTTCATGGCACATGAATCCACCAGCAGCTCCTCATTTTGGAGGATTGTGGGAATCAGGTGTCAAATCTATCAAATACCACCTACGAAGATCTATTGGCAACTCGAACCTCACATTTGAGGAATATGTTACACTATTAACCCAGATAGAAGCCTGTTTAAATTCAAGGCCCTTATGCCGAGTTAACAATGATCCAAGTGATCAACTTGTTCTGACTCCTGGACACTTTCCGATAGGACAATCGCTTAACGCCATTCCAGAGCCAAATCTGAATATGGACAATGTAACACACTCCAGTCGATGGAAAAGTGTGCAACACATGATACAAAAGTTCTGGAACCATTGGTCTAAGGATTACTTGAACCAACTCCAGAATAGACCAAAATGGTTTCAACCAGAACTTAACATCTGCAAAGGAGAGGTGGTGTTATTGAAAGTTGATAATGCTGCCCCAACCACTTGGCCATTAGGTATTATTGAAGAAGTCCACCCAGGAGCTGATGGACTAGTTCGTGTCGTCAGAATCAAAACACAGACCAGTACATTTGTCAGGCCTATCAACAAGATGTGATATACATTTAATACCATAAATACAAACAACACTAAAAAGCTGTAAACACAAATTTCACAACAAATGTAAAACGCTAAAATTAATCAGCACAAATTTATTACAACACCATTCATAATCGAAAATAATTGATGATAATAATGACATACATTTATTTGCAACAAGCAAGCGATTGCACCACTGACCCAAACGATTCATCGTCAAGGGGTTTCACGCGTAAATGCATGTCATCATAATTTTATGCACATTGCTTACTCGCCCAGCGTCAGCATTTAGAATAGTAAGAATAGGGTACCATAGGTTACTAATTATGTATATATAGGCTAAGAACGATCAATAAATTGAATTCATTCAGTTCTCTTGATTTATCGAGAAAGTTACAAACCGTCGTGTATTATTCCACATAGGAGTACTAAGCTGTACAGCTGCTCCTACTATTCATACCCCCATTTTATCTCGGAGTCTGAGCTGTTAATAGCCGCTCCAGTGGAGTCAAAGTCACACGACTGCTCCCAGGTTTTTCTTTAAAAATTATAAAAAGATACTACATGGCGACCGTGACATCGTAGAAACTGCGAAATTTGTAACTTTGCGAATCTGCAGACCATAATATCATCATCAAAAGTGCAGCTGGGAATTTTCATAAATAATAGAAACTTTTACGGTGACATAGTAACAACCACCAAAAAACTGCGAAGACGACTACATCCACTACCAGTACCAATCAGAAGAAATTTTAGTATGAACGAGATAGATGCCATCTTCAATCACATTTTCAAGACTATTGAAGAAACTAAGAAGATACCAGAGAGGAATATAGAAGGCATAACACTGTATCCAGTAAATAAGAAGCCGACGCCGTACATCCCCAAATCAAGGCTGGACAACGAAAATCCTCCACCATACGAAGCGGGTCCAAAAAGAATCACCATCGAGGAGTATAGAAGCAGAAACACAAGCAGTGTAAAAACTCAGGAGACAAAACCACGAAAAAGAGGAGGCAAGAGACAAAAAATTGCACAGGAACTTCAAAATTACAAGGTACTTGTCGAGTTAGCAGCAACTGAGGAGGAACGGGAAAAATACAACAAACTAATAATATTGACAAAAAAACAACTGAACGTCATCAAAAGGAAGAGATAAGGGTTTAATGATCTAATTTAAAATTTATTTTTTTTAAAATATAAAGTAGAAGTAGCGTAGTATAAAGGTATAATAATAATTAAATAATTAATATGTAAAAAAAAAAAAAAAAAAAAAAAAAAAAAAAAAAAAAAATTTTTTCTTTTGCTGTTTGCTTGAAGTTGTTGGAAATAAGCGAAACATTTTCAGTAATGGGTAAAACGCAATCCAAAACTTCAGATAACAACGGGGAAATTGTTAATAATCTAATTATAGAGGATACAGTTTCGGTCGAGAATAATCAGATAATAATAATTTTATGCATATTGGTTGCAATTAAAATCATTGAATTTGTATACATACTGTACAAAGATCATAGGAGGGGTTTAAGGAAAAGATACCTCAGTACCCCAGCAAAATTAAACATATCAACCGTCTGATAAATGGAAGCACTTACAAAGATTAAGGACGAACTAGAAAATATTCTGGACAATTTTAAGAAAAGTAAAAACCGTCCATATTCTGAGAAAACTCTGCAAGAGAAAGAAAAGTTAACAAATCAACTCTGTGCCAAGGCAAAAGAAAACGCACTTAAACAAGCGGACGTCGAAACAATATTGAAGATAAAAGTTATCTACGAAGAAATTGAAAGTATAGCAAACAAAATCTTAGAAAACATAAATACACAAAAACAAACAAAGATGGGTTTTGACATAAAAACAGCTACATCGCTCATACAACCCTACGATGGAAAGCTGGATGAAACTGATTCTTTTATCGAGTCTATGGAACTACTAGACGAGTTAACAGCAAACGAACATAAAACCATCATGATCAAATTCATCAAGACACGTATAACTGGAAAAGCCAAGTACGTAATATCGGAGGGCACAAATACAGTATCAACGATCAAAGCCAAATTAAAAGAAAAATTTTCGGCAAAATTATCGTCAGATGCTATTCTGGCACAACTGCGATCATGCCAGCAAGGTAACAGAAAACTTGCAGACTTTTCCAATCAGATAGAAAATCTATCAGGCCAGCTGACTAGAGCCTTTATAACAGAGAAAGTAGCAGCTGGAGAAGCAGCTGAAAAATTGGCCGAAAAATTTTCAATACAGTCATTTATGAACAATGTTGCCAATACAGAAACAGCGATTATACTAAAAGCTAGTAGCCTAGGAACACTTTCAGAATTAGCAGCGAAGGCAATAGCAGTAGATAAGCCGCAGCCAAGCAGTGTCCTGCATTATAATACCAACCCATCAAGAAAGTTTCATTATAATAATACGCAAGGGTTCAACAATCAAAATAATTTTAACAGGAACAGGGAGCGCTGGCCCAAACAACAGTACAATAGAAATATGGCAGCCAATAATAGACAAAACCACCCACGAAATCAATATAACCACCGCGATAAAAGATATTTCGGTGATACTGCACCAAATAACAGTAGTCGCTACCAGAATAATCTGCGAGCAAATAATAATAATACCTATAATCAAAGAAGAAATGTAAACTACTTCGAATCGGGGGAATATCAAGCCCCCCAACCAGAGGAAGAAACAACACGGTTGGGGGCTGCGACGAATTCAAGCCAAGAATACATTGCCTAAACCTATCCTTAACAAACTTTATTAAAGCGTATGTCGACATGTGCGGGTCAGTATGTACTCTGATTGTAGACACAGGGGCAGAAATATCCATATTCAAGAGGGGAAAAATTAATAAAGACCAACTTTACTATCCTAAAAACACTTGTATTATCCAAGGGGTTACGGATACTAAGAGGCAGTCGATTGGGGCAACATACACAAAATTACATTTTAACGACCAGTTTGCGGTCGAACATTTATTCCAGATAGTAGAAGATGATTTCTCCCTCGGGGCTGATGCAATTTTAGGACTAGATTTCCTAACAAAATTCAAGACCACTATCGATTATGATACGTGGACCCTTACATTAAACACACCTGAAAGTTCGGCAGAGATCCCAATACTGAATGGTCCATCCGAAAATTCTATTATCATACCACCCCGATGTGAAATAATAAGAAAGTTCAAGGTTAAAAAACAAGAAGGTGCCAATGATATGGTAATCATTGGACAAGAAATCCACCCAGGCATATTCATTGCAGGATCAGTAACTTCACAAAATTACCCACTAGTCAGGATACTAAACACTACAAACAAAACCACCACACTACAACATTCCGACATAATAACACAACACCTCTCAGACTTTAACGTCATTAATACAGACACAATAAAATCAAAAAGAACAGAACAAGTTATCTCCAAATTAAACTTAAACAGCATTCCAAACTACGCCAAACTTCAATTCGAAGAATTATGCCGAGAATATGAAGACATATTTGCGTTAGAAAGTGAACCTCTAACAACCAATAACTTCTACAAACAAAATATAGAACTAACTGATAATAGAGCAGTATACACAAAAAACTACCGAATACCAGAAGCACACAAAACCGAGATTAATAGGCAGGTAGACAAAATGCTAGTAGACGGAATAATAGAGAACTCTGTTTCTCACTTTAATTCTCCAATACTACTAGTACCCAAAAAATCCAACAACCAAAATAAAAAATGGCGTTTAGTAGTTGATTTTAGGAATCTTAATAAAAAAGTTCTGGCAGATAAATTTCCCTTACCGCGTATAGAAGAGATACTCGACCAAATGGGCCGAGCCAAATACTTCTCTACACTTGACCTTATGTCCGGATTCCACCAAATACCATTAGAGGAATCTTCTAGAAAGTTCACAGCTTTTTCAACTAACCAAGGTCACTACCAGTACACACGACTTCCTTTCGGACTTAATATAAGTCCAAATAGTTTCCAAAGGATGATGACCATCGCCATGACGGGTCTACCACCGGAAATAGCCTTTCTGTACATTGACGACATCATAGTCGTCGGATGTTCACAGTCACACCATATAAAAAACTTACAAACAGTATTTAACAGATTACGAGAGCGTAATCTCAAATTAAATCCTGAAAAATGCAAATTTTTCCAAACCGAAGTCACCTATCTTGGACATCGAATATCAGCACAAGGCATAAGCCCAGACAGTTCAAAATACGAGGTAGTTAAAAATTATCCTATCCCAAAAAACGCCGACGAAGTCAGACGATTCGTAGCATTCTGTAATTATTACCGCCGTTTCATCCCCAACTTTGCAGAAATAGCACTACCGTTAAACAAACTACTCCGGAAAAACACAAAATTCGAATGGGCAGAAATCCAACAAAAATCTTTCGATGCTCTCAAATCAAGTTTGATATCCCCAATAATACTGCAGCACCCTGATTTCAAAACCCAATTCATCATTTCCACAGACGCCTCGAATGCTGCATGTGGAGCAATCTTATCACAAAGTGTCGACGGAACAGAACACCCAATCGCATACGCTAGTAAAACATTTACTGCCGGAGAAAAAAATAAGTCAGTAATTGAAAAGGAACTCGCAGCAATACATTGGGCAATTATACATTTTAAGCCTTATGTTTATGGCAGAAAATTCACAATAAGAACAGACCATCGACCCTTAACATATCTTTTTGGCATGAAAAACCCATCATCTAAACTAACACGAATGAGGTTAGATTTAGAGGAATTCGATTTCGAAGTCAAATACATTAAAGGAAAAGGAAATAACGGACCCGACGCGTTATCAAGAATACAACTTGACATTAATGATTTGAAGGAAATAAATGTCCGACGCGTCCAAACCCGAGCAATGAAAAAACAAAAAGAACAAAACATAATGTCCGATGAAATGAAAAATACTCCTATAGTCCCGCAGCCTGATCAACTGCGCGTTTGGGAGATACCATCTCCAACAAAGATAGCCAAATTACCTGAACTAAAAGTAAAAATTGAGAACTGCAGTAATAAAGAAACACAAATAGAAATAAATATAGTGCACAAGTATGAAATAAAATATAAGCGGTATATAAATATAAAAAACAACCAACCAGTAGAGCCCGCACTAGAGCAGGTACTCGAAGTATTGGATAATGATATATATAAACAATTTCAGACCAAGACTCTGAAACTTTCTGCAGAAAGCGAGATATTTAAAATAATTAATTTAACCGCATTTAAAATCCTAGGAAACAAAGTATTAAAAAATATAAACGTTAAAATTTTCAAACCGCAACGGTACATATCAGAAACAACGAAAATAAACGAAATCCTACATAACTATCACTCCACACCTACAGGAGGACATCTGGGTCAATCAAGACTGTATAAAAAGCTGAAGGAAATGTACAAATGGAAGAAAATGAGGAAAACAATAGCGAAATATATAAACAGATGCGAGCTTTGTGCGAAAAATAAGCACCAAAAGCATAATAAAGAGCATATGGAAATAACTACAACACCAACAAAAGTTTTCGACATTGTATCCATTGACACAGTCGGCCCATTTACAAAAACCACCAACGATAACAGATACGCAGTAACAATGCAATGCGATCTAAGCAAGTATATAGTAATAATACCCACAAAGGACAAGGAAGCAAATTCCATAGCAAGAGCCATAGTGAATGGGTTCATACTAACATACGGACCTATGAGCAAAATTAAAACTGATCTAGGAACGGAATACAAAAACCAGGTCTTTGCGGAAGTATGTAATATACTGAAAATAAAACAACTGTTCGCGACCGCCGCACATCCCGAAACGATCGGAGCACTAGAAAGAAACCACAAGTGCCTAAATGAATATCTCAGATGTTTTGTTAATGACAATAGAGACGATTGGGATACATGGATTCCATATTACGCATTCTGCTACAACACCACACCAAACACCGTACATGGCTACACACCATTCGAACTCATATTTGCCAAAAATATAGACCTACCTTCAGAACTCACAATTGATAGACCAGATCCCGTGTATAATTATGACCTGTATAGTAAAGAGATGAAATACAGACTTCAACAAGCCATAGGTAAGGCAAAACAATACCTCCAGGCATCTAAAGTGCGAAGAAAGCAAGTCAAGGATGCTAATTGCAAACCAATATCAATCAAAGTAGGCGACAAAGTACTACTGACAGTACAAAATAGACGAAAACTAGATCCTCTATACAACGGACCTTATATAATTAAATCAATAGACAACGTAAATTGCATTATCGAAGATATAAATAAGAACAAAATCAAAATACATAAGAATAGGCTAAGAAAGATAGAAAATTAAAAATTATGTACTATTATTCTAACTATCTCTAGCATGTTAAATTAGATTACACACCGGTGTAGACAAATAAGAATTATTGTAATCAACTAGATAAGTAAACGTAAACAATAAAGATCCCAATTACTAATGCCATTGAGCAATTAAGAGCTATAATAATAAACTATATATAAGTAGGTATATGTAAATACGACTAGGAATTAAGACTCATTATAATCAGCTACATACAAAAACATACCATATGAACTATTAGTATACATAAGCGATAAAATGCTTCATTGCGGCGAGCAAACAATTAAGGTTTAACGTAAACAAACTACAAAAAAAAAAAAAAAAAAAAAAAAAAAAAAAAAAAAAAAAAAAAAAAAAAAAAAAAAAAAAAAAATTTATGTAAACACAAATTTTTTTTTTCCTAAGGGGGAAAGGTGTGATATACATTTAATACCATAAATACAAACAACACTAAAAAGCTGTAAACACAAATTTCACAACAAATGTAAAACGCTAAAATTAATCAGCACAAATTTATTACAACACCATTCATAATCGAAAATAATTGATGATAATAATGACATACATTTATTTGCAACAAGCAAGCGATTGCACCACTGACCCAAACGATTCATCGTCAAGGGGTTTCACGCGTAAATGCATGTCATCATAATTTTATGCACATTGCTTACTCGCCCAGCGTCAGCATTTAGAATAGTAAGAATAGGGTACCATAGGTTACTAATTATGTATATATAGGCTAAGAACGATCAATAAATTGAATTCATTCAGTTCTCTTGATTTATCGAGAAAGTTACAAACCGTCGTGTATTATTCCACATAGGAGTACTAAGCTGTACAGCTGCTCCTACTATTCATACCCCCATTTTATCTCGGAGTCTGAGCTGTTAATAGCCGCTCCAGTGGAGTCAAAGTCACACGACTGCTCCCAGGTTTTTCTTTAAAAATTATAAAAAGATACTACAAAGATTTGTAGGTTACCGTTGAATTAATTAACAAATATGTGTAAAACTAACACATCTGTTAAATGTTGTGTTGTCCCCCTAAAACAAAAACATTTACTTATTAGATTTTATTTACAGATGTCCGAATTTACAGTTGATCAAGATATTTTAGATATCTATGATGATTTAAACTTTAATTTTTCATTGCCGGGAAGTCCTCTCAATGCTCCTACATATGACCTAAGCGAATTTAATAGCTTATGGTCCGATATTGTCGAGGCCACTGCAGACTCGGAACCAGAAGTTCAAGGAACAGCTGCTTCATCTACACAAGTTACGCAGAATCCAGAAAGACCAGCTACGTCATCAATGACTGGAGGTTCCACCAAGCAGGACTTGTCCAGGACGGCGAAACCCTACAACGCTATAGAAGGGGATACTCCACAGACGAAGCCAGTCATGCAGGACCCTGCAATCATCAACGGCGCCCAGGTCAACGACTTGCAGAGACTCTTGCTCACTACTACTATCAAAGAAGCGGAGACGAGAATCGAGAACTCCTTCCAGCGGCTTAGAACTCGGGAGAAGGTGGACATCTTCCTATCAAAAGATACAATTAAAAGAATTAATTTCTACGACATCCAAAAACGTCGCAATAGAGAGAAGACAATCAACCTACCAGATCGTTATCAGGTACGCCTGCGAGTGCTTGCTGATGGAGAGCTGCGATTTTTCAAGTACCACAAACGAGGTATACAACAGATCAAAAAACGGTTGAACATGAATGTTCAACAGGGGGGAGAATGTTCGACCAACCTACAAAGAAAACAATCAGATTAATGTAAAAACAAAAAATCTTACCAGCATCTGGCGTGTCAACAGATGCAAAGGTCCCACGACGACCTGAAATAAACAAATGATTAAAATATGAACTTCAAGGATAAATATACTATAAAAAATAAATGAATTTTTTATACAAAAAAAAAGGTGTGTTTACATACATAGTACCTCACCATGCATGCAAACAACAAGAACAAAAATGCACTAAACTTTATATTCAGCAACATAGAACATAAAGATAACTCAAGTACCCACGTACGGGCACATAATAAACCCATTTTCAATAGATTCGTGAATACCTGAGATGAGAATTTTACAAAACAAAAACTCACCTTGACAGGTAATCACGGTATTTGAAAATGTTGATATTTTACACAAAACCTACATAAAGTAAAGAAATTTATACACTCACCTGTAGTTCAATGGATAATTCCCGCGATGAATAACTGAAATATACACAAATACTGAATTTAACACTTAATTTTATCAAACGAAATAAATTCGCGCGCGACTGACACTTCGCATATAAACACCGACGTGAACTTCATAGTTTCGCGACGTTCAAAATGTCATACCGGGGTGAAAAGAGACGCAGAATCGAATGGGCGCGTTCGCGTCGCGTAGTTTTTCACGGTTTACGGAATATTCGCGAATTTTCGAATTTCCCTTTGCACCAATAAGTGCGAAAGAGACACAAGGGTGTGAAAGGGACACGAATAAAGATGAACGAAAATGAATTATGAGAGAAATTTTGTAAATCGAACTAAAAGATGGCGTATCGATAAGTTATAGCACTGATTCGGAAAACTTATCATAATTACGTGAAATTAAAAGGGATTTCTATGGGAAAGATGTCAAAAAATGCAATTTGTAATTTGACATCAAATGACTACAACAAATTTACACATTATAGTCAAATTAAGCCTAAAATTCGCATAATTCATTTTTATGGATATGAAATCGGAACGAAATTCTCTATAAAAAGGGGGTTCATTCTTCATTCTGTCTTCTTATTTTCAAAGTTGTCAAAGTGCGAGCACATGCAGTAGCATTCCTCCCACAATTTGCAAATAGTTCAAACAGTTCAAATAGTTCAAATCGTCATCAGGAAAAAGGAAATAGAAAGTTCAGCAAAAATTTAGTAATTTTTTTTTTCAACAATCGAATTGTCAAAGTTTTGTTCAAGGAAAAGCAGCAGCAGCAAGAGTTCAAGTGAATTTATTGATTAAATTTAATAGTGACAAATCTAAATTAAATTAAAGGTAAATTTGCATATTAGTTATTATTTTCAATTTGGGTTAAATTTCATTGTGTTTGCATGCCAGGTGTTGGTTATACACACATGTATGAGTTTAACAAGAACGATTGAAATTTTTATTCTTAATCTTGTCCTTTCAGCCATTTTAACTAATTCACTCAAGTAAATCGACATTTCTAACAATTATTTATCGTGTGAAACATATGCCATTTAGTCAGTTTTTGCACAACATAATAATTCAGAAATTGGATCTACCTTGAGTTCTAATAATTATTTGTTTTTTAGTTTTTTTATTTAGTTAAGAATCAGAAAGAAAAATTTATTTAGATATGCAATTGTGAAGTAGCATAATTTTTTTTTGAGTTATTATTATTGAAAAGAAAGAGATAGATTCGAGTCAAATTATAATTTCTTTGTACATTTGAATTTTCTTTAATTACTAAATACATAAAACATACAGTGAATCAGTGAATTTTAAGTGAAGTTTCCAAGCTTGTACGTCTAAGTTGAGGGAAGTAATTTGTCATAGTGATAGAATTTTGCACGTAATTAATTTCTCATAAACTTAACATTTGTTTAGTTATTAATATTATTTGTGGCAATAAACAATTAATTGAATAATAGAGTGACAATTTATCCTTTTTTATTTAACCGCTACACTCCACCAGAATATTTTCTTTCAGCATACGTGGATTCTCGTTTGCGGTTGCAGTTTTCTTTCGAAAGTCAATTATAGGAATTGACAGATTTCACTAAACTGTATTTTGCGAACGCAGTCTATTTGTATTTGTCAATCAGTCGAATTGACATTAGCTGTGGGAGAACACTAATCATGTTTTAAGCATGATTAGCTTATGTGAAAAATTAATTGAATATTATTTTTATGGTTTGCCCTTTTTCAGGTTTATATGAAAATATTAATTATTTTAGGTATATAACATAGCTTTAATAACTTAACAGAAAGAATTTTATTCACTTTTCTTATTAGAATCGAATGCTTCAATAGTAATAGTTTCAATAACTTTATTATTTATAATAAGTACTTTAATGGAAAGAATTTAACAGAAAGAATCTTATTCACTTTTCTTATTAGAATCAAATGCTTTAGTAGTAATAATTGTAATAACTTTATTATTTGTAATAAGTACTTTTCTTACTAGGAGCGAGTGTTAAAAAATAATTACTTTGACAGGCTTTCACCGTCGGTTCGTTGTCGACTGCCACGACGGTTCCCGTCTCGCCACACATATCTCTAGCTACCAACGCCATTTCTTCGTTTTTTTTTGCTGATTAAGTGACTTCGCGATAAAAATGCGCAGAGAAAAATATTCGCGCGCCGATTTAATAATTAAAAATTGTTCGGTGGAAGTATCCTCTAGCAAGAAATATTGTTTTTCTTATCGCTGGCGGGCAATAACGCACATCGTCAGCAGTTCTGTTCGTGAGAAAGACAAAGTGTACAAATTGTACACTTTGTATGACAGGAAATGATATTTCACAGGGCGTGCATATTTGCATGTAAATGCTTATGCCCGTAATGGATACGTGTAAGTGGGGCGTTATGAGTGTCTGATACGCTTCTTCAAAAATAGATACATGGATGTAGGCACAAAGTGCACGTATAAAATTGACTGTAATGAGGACGAATTTAAACTCATAAGTACTGGATGTATAGCCTCTTATCTCATGAGCTTGTTCAAAAATAGATACAGGGATGTAGGCACAAAGTGCACGTATAAAATTGGCTGTAACGAGGACGAATTTAACCTCACAAGCACTGGATGTAGAGCCTCTTGTCTGATACGCTTCTTCAAAAATAGATACATGGATGTAGGCACAAAGCGCACGTATAAAGAATTGACTGTAACGAGGATTTTATTTTGCGTATTCGGTCACTTCTTATGGTTGACGCAATAGCTTAAGTGTGACTTTCATTTGCGTCAACGCTTGTTTTGCTTATCATGCACTATTGTGTTGAATTTCAGTTATTGTTATAGATTTATCAAGTATTCGATTTCGGGTCAATTGTTTTAAACTGTATTTTTGATAATTGTGCATTCTTTGAATTTTTCGTAATTGTTTTATTGATTTGTGAGTTTGACTTGGCCTAGTTACATCACACCATATAGTTAACTAGTATGTGTACTATGTTTGTCTAATTGTAGATATATGTATTTCATACACAGAGGTATTCATTTTTATCGTTTATATTTATTAAAGGTAATGAATGAAATGAAATAACTCAATTTTCCGTGATTTGTTAGCTGTCGCTCTGTCTTAAGTTCTTGTGACGTGTTTTGAACTAAGATTTAGTAAAGCTTCTTTCTGTTTGCCTTGCCTTTCAATGGAATCATCTTCAAGCTCGATTGGCTGCCAGTTAGCACATGCAGCAGCAAATGTTGAAGACTTTCGTCTTTTGCAAAACTGGATGTTAGGTTTGTAATGTCCGGATGCTTCGGTTTGACGGTTTTAATGTTCATAATTTTAATTATGAGTGAGCAATTTTGGGCGGATGTAATGTTTCCCACCGAATCCTTTTCAATATGTCTGTAAAAATGTCGGACAAGGCATGGCCAATATCTGTAAAATATGTGCAAGAAAGTTGGTTGCACCTGAACTTGTCAGAACTTATTTCGTTTCCATACGTAAAGCTCATCACTTTATGTTTTTTTAATTAATGACTTTCTATCAACTTAGGGTTCTGCTGACTCAGAAATTTTGTGTCTGAGCGCCTGAAAGTACCGTTCGTGACGAAAGAGTTTTAGGGTTGTAAAAGTGGATGCATTTACATGCGGTTTTTGATTTAGAATGAGTGAAAGCGGAGTTTTCTGATGGGGTGAAATTCTCTGACGTTTTGGGGGTTTTGGGGAAGGGATGGGAACTATCACTCTTGGGGTTGTGCAATTTGGGCCGTGTGTGCATATGAGTCGAGCGTCGAGGCTCGACAGTCGTGAGTCGAGATTCGAGAGGTGAGTTTTGTGATTTGAGTGTGTGTGATTTGTGTAGATCCGGGAGTCGAAATTTGATATTCGAGAGTTTATATTAGAGGTTCGAGGTTCGAGAGTGGAGATTCGTGAATCAAGAGTCGACATTCGAGAGTGCAGATTCGAGATTCGATAGTTGAGGTTCGAGGTTCTAGAGTCGAGTTTCGTAATTCGAGATTCGAGTCGGGGATCGGAGAGTAGGATTTCGAGGGTGTATAGAATTTATGACTAAAAAGTACAAAATAAAATACATTAAAAAAGCTTTTAAAATAAATAACTTTTGTAAATAAAATGCACTAAAAAGTAAAAAATATTTTTTTTCTGAGTGATATACACAAGAAAAATTTAATTGCAAAATAAGAAATGTTGGAACACAGATTAAATCTTAAAAGTTTGGGCATGAGTTGCAGTGAGACAATTGTGATTATAGTTATGGATTATAGTATGATCTATCGGTGTCTGTAAGATAATTTTAAAACAACGCATGGGCGAAACTCTTCCATACCGGCTTAAAAATGTACCTATGAACCCTGAAGGATTCATCCATTAATTAAACAAAAACTTAGACGAGGCATAGGCGAACCACTTCTCTGACTCAAGACAGTCGCAGACACAATTAAAAATTGTCGGAATACCACAAACAATGCTTTTGTCTGTTAGCGGAACACCACACTAACGAACACAGTGCAAGAAGAACACCATCCGCGCACCCTCATAAACATCAGAGAAAACTATGCTGCGTGTCTGCAGGATTATCATTCTTAGCATTCTCATTTAACAACAATAATTTATTATACTTACTATGCATACATATTTAATCACTCACGGGTACACAGCTCAATTAATTTAATGAAGCTAGTCAAAACTGAATATGCAAGAAAAAACTCTTGATATTATTTTTGTTTCAAGCACTACACAAATCAAAACGATTCCCTCACTAGAAGGTGAATTGTAAAACTGATCCTGAGCGTAAAGGATCAGTTTATGATATCTACTCCGTTTTTGTTTTGTGTGAGAAACTACAATTCCGGGTAAAAGGGACAGTCACTGAACGAAAAGACTCAATGCTGTTTTTTTATTCATTCTTTTCTTTTTCTTATTTTAACCTAAACTAATTTTCGGCTCACATTTTATTAAGTTATACGCGAAAACAAAAACACAGTTAATTGCATACTCGTAAAAATTATTTTGAAAAGTAGGTACACATGACAAGTATAGAAGGAAATGGTTATAATAAATAAGTAATAAATATTTTTCATTTGACAAGTGATAATAAATTTCGCGAAAAAATTTTTTGTAGGTCAATACTGCATAAGAAACCGAATTAAAGTAGGACTAGTTTTTAGAAATACAGCTTCATATTAGTTTTACGTATAAGCCGACTTATGTAAAACTAGTCCTAAATGGCAGTGCTAAACAATGGGCTCCATGATAATACAGTTTATGATAAATTAAATTAAAACTTCAGTTTTTATAACTTCTTGCACTTGGCGTTTTAACTCTATCACCTGTTACACATAAAGGCTTCATCTGAAAAATTTACAATCAAAGATGATAAGAGGATAATGAAAGTTCCAAGTTCTATTCGTATTGGCACTGAACATCATTTATTTGGGGATGAAATTATGAAATAAACCAGCGAAATAATATAAAAACCACTACTTTATTTACTCTATATATTCAGTTTATACAATTAAGCCGTGTTCTTAACCTATCGAAGGTTTACTCAAAGCTCGACATTTCCTAAAACTCAGGCTGCCCGGAAACCTTCCCAATCATTTCGCGATACTGGCACTCGCCTACTTTCATGTCATTGCTTAATTCATTTTTGTTGATTTGTGATCTCAACAAATTGGCATCGATACATTACAAGTCGCTTCCTAGTGGCAACATAATTGTATGACCATTATTTACCTATATTTATCTAGGTTGCGTGTACTTGTTTTGTAATATTCGATCGACCTCTTAAACTGATTTACCTCACACATTAATTTCGTACTTATTTGTGACATTGTTTACATCACAGCGCCTTCTCTTATTCGGTTCCGGTGCCAAACTATTTTATAATGTAGCACGGTGAGCTCTCTCCCAGCCTCTTATACAACAATTTTGCTCTAGAAACTAATTTATTATATTAGTATTTTATAATGGTTTGAAACAATTCTTATAAAGGCTTTTTAAAACAATTTAGCTTCCGGAGCAATTTAGTTGTCGAGGAGTTTTGTAAAATTATTAAAAAATTAAATTAGAACACTTATAAAACCATTTGGTATCGACTTGAATTGAGCAAGGGATTCCCCTTGGTAATTTAAGTTTTATAAAAACTTTTGTTATTGGACTAGTTAAAAGGTGCGAGAAAGCTAGGAGGACATGCTGTCATCTCACTGCACCTTGTATGACGTGTGTCGACAGGTTGGTACGACTGCTTTTCTGGGTTATTGCGTCGAGCTTTTTATTTAAATTTAGATCACCAGCCTGCCGTCGTGGCGATAACATAGAATAATTCGTGCCGAACTAGAAAAAGAAAAGGGATTCACAGAAAGACAAATGGGCTCCACAAGGGAATTGTAGGGAAGAGGCAAGGAAATGGGAATGCTGAAAGGCAAAAGCAGAACCAGTCATCAACATCGATATCCACTCTGACGAGCAAATCAGCACACACACAGCCCACGCCGCCTCACCACCTCCCAACCTGGTAAAACAATAGCTACCCTACTCATCGGGTTGGCTAATTTTTTTCCAGTGACCCTATTTTTTCTTACAAAAGCAAATAATGCCACTCTCTGATTCGCTGAAGGATACGCCTCATGTTGGTCTCCTGCGAGAGAGGAGTGAGAGGAGAAAAATCAACCCTTCAGTGGACCATTCTCAATAACTATTGAGGTAAAAATTTAAAGCAACACTTTTCAGCTCCTTGTCTTTCTATTCAACCATTTAATTTATAATTCACACTTCTGTATACATTCTTACAGTCATACGTTCAAATAAAAGCTAAATTTCCTAACTATACTGCGACCATACTATATGTCTACCTCGTGTCTTCAGACAGTAGTAGACGTATCTTCTATATGACCTTAACAATGTGTCAGCAAGGCCGCAATTCTTACAAAATAAAGGCGACACAAATTTTTCTAGGCTAGTTAACATGGACTTGCGCACTCAACGAAATCTTCACAGCTTCTGAGGAAACTATAACATATTCTATTAACCTCTGATAAATTCATAACGCAGCGAGGTATTGAAACCATCCTTAATTTATGTTTACATCACAGTCGGCGTACTATTAACGATACTAATGTAACAACACAAAAAAAATTGTTGATTCTAACTCACTTGTGGAAATTTGAATTAATTTCGAATTGGGTTTCAATTCCACTCAATCGTTATTGTTAAACTGCACTGTCGGAAATTCGGTCTTATATCAAACCGAAAGTCTGTATATACTTAATTCCAATCGGAATTTTGTCTTAAAGCAAAACATTTTAAAGTTTTGAAAAAGTACAACCCCTTCAGTGTAAAATTTAATAAAAAGTTGAGTTTTTAATTTAAATGACGAAACGTTTAAACTATTTAAACTTATGTAATATTATTAAAATTGGGCAAAAATAAGTTCTCGAATGCAAACTGCTTGAGTTTGTATTTTGATCTTTCCTTGATTAAAAAGGGAAACTTCAAAGTAATTAAAATATAATCTATTATAAGTTAGGTAAAGCATTATCATATATTAGAAGGGATGCAGTAATGCACCTCTATTAAGGCAGTTAAGGTTGTGTTACCTGTCACCGTACTTATAGTGCAGGCAATTAGAGATATTCATAATGCAGATTTAGTGATTATTTATATGGTTTTGTGTACAAAAAACTTATGATTTAATCAGAGAATTATTTCAGTAATTTTACTTTTATTTCAAAATAATATAAATACATATAATATAGCAAACGAAATTGAATTATTCACTTGAAACTACGCACTGAAGAAAATTCAACTTCAAGATCTCAAAAGCAAATAATAGTTGTGCAGGAAAATTTTACTAATAACACGTGTTACAACTTAGGTCATTGTTGTGACCCAGGTGCCTATACCCCGAACCACAACCAAAAATGTTGTAAAACCGATTGCTCGTGCTTTCTGGTACGTCCAAAGAGAAGCGAATGGAAGAGTAATTGTAGCCAACACACAATTTTACCAGTTTTTGTATATAATTCAACGATTTCTTAAAGGTTTTGGTACTCCAGGATTATGACAGAAACGCACAGAATTTCTACGTTTCTCACAATATTCATTCCAATTCGGCTATCTTAAAAAATTTTAGTAATTTCTCAATTATATCATTACACATCGGATTTTCACAATTCTCACACAATATTTATTCCAATTCGGCTATCTTACAAAATTTTGGTAATTACTCAATTATATCATTACACATACGATTTTAACTATTCGCACTATATCTATTATTATTTTACTCTTCACGACGGGATTGAAAAGGCAACTCCGCCGAACTTCTTGCGAGGCGATTCAAAAACAAAGCAAAATATGCTCAAGACTAGGATACATGGATTCCATATGCCATGTTTGTCTATAATACCACCCCTCACTCGAGTACAAATTATACCCCCGCGAATTCCTGTACGGATTCCCAGCCGAAGTCCCAAATAACTTAAAATCATCTCCGACCGTTTGTTATAATTACGATAATTATGCCAACGAATTAAAATCTACAACACACCTATAAAATTGCGAAAGACATAGCCATGGCCCATAAAGAAAAGTCCAAAATCCAATATGATAAAAACACAGTTCAAAAATTTTTCAAGATGGGAGACAGAGTCTTAATAAAAAGCAGGGTAAGAGATAAAAAATTCTCACCACTATGGACAGGTCCTCATGAGATCATAGAAACCAATTTCCCAGAAAACTCCACTGTTAGAATCAACAACAAAAATAAAAGAGTCCACAATAACGACTTGAGACTTTTTACGGATTAATATACTATCAAACACTTCTCTCTTTCACTTCCCAACAATACCCTTACCATCACATTCGACAGTACTATTCTATCAGATTCACTAAAACGAAAGAACCAAAATGCGCAATATATAAAAATATTCCATGGAATCAATGCCCCGACCAGAAAGTAAAACAAAAGCAAAATATACAGAAACCCATCACAGTAAACAAAAAAAGAAGAAGAAGAATAAAAAGAAACTAATAAACGATTTAAATAACAACCATTTAAAACAAAAAATAAAGTAAAATATATATATTGAAAAACATAGAGAAAAAACATTTTAATTGAAACTTAGACCTAAGTATATAAAAAAAAAAAATTTTAAACATTAATAACTATCCTGAGCGGCCCAATCGGCCATGGTAACAGAACCGGACGTCCAAGGATATATTGGAAACGGGAAGGACTCCCCAACGGGCACAGCATATCCGCCTATATAAATAAAAACAAACAAACAATATAATCAAATATCACACAACTTCTGAAGTTTTGTAAAATAACAATCAAACACAACTACTCACCTAGAAAGGAGACTCCCATCTCGTAGTCCGGGTATAGTACAAATTGACACCCATGGTACATATCAGCAATAGGTGGGCCACTCCAAATGGGCATGCCAGACCATCCGAAGTGGCCCCCTTCATCCAGGGAAAACATGTAGCACATACACCCCGGTGACCCGCACACGGTAAATCTTGCGCCCAACCTCCTAAACAAAAATCATTTTGAAAATGAGAACTGCCTCCAATTCTATGCAAGCAAAAGCAGGCAATTACAAACAAAATACAAAACAAAAACATAACTACAAAAAGAATTCCCTTCAAATACCAGCATCCCACACGATATTATATTCACTTAAAATCTCCAGATAACAAGCAACTCGCAACAGAATTAAACCCAAAATGACTAAGTCAGCACAAATCTTATCTAGCCGACAACAATGAAAAAGAAGTGAGGCCAAGCGACCAGTAAATTGTGATTAATAGAAGATCACGCAATTAGAAGAAAAAACAAAAATTGCAGTTGCTCATTAATACAAACAGAGACAAAACAAAGTATAACGAACAAATAACTGACAAAGCAACCCTTGCCATTTAACACCTTCCCTCCCAAAAATCATAAAGACCAAAAAAAAAAATTGAAGATAGCAAAATTGTTTACCTTTGTGAAATGTTAACTTGTAGCTTTTTTTTTCATTAAGAGGATTAATATTTTTCGTTTCTGACAGAAACTAACCAATAAATAAATATTAGAATGAATAGACAAATTTTTTTTTCTATATAGAAAAAAAATTCAAAGGAAAGATGCAAAATTTTTCTTTCCCTGTATGGAAAATAGTCCTTACAATAAGGACTAATGTTTTTTTTCTCCTGTCCTTTTCTTTCTGGTGGAAATTGATAAATAAGTAAAAGTTAAAATAGTTAATAATGTAGTAATATCTATATATATGTTGGGTTAAGCTTTTTTAACCTAATTGCAAATTTGTATGCGACGATAGATGACGCGAGGAGTGAATAATGAAAAGAAACTTCTAGATCTGACTTGCTTTATTGAGAATTACTGTGGATGATGCGATCGTACGACGACTAGAGTACAAGTGTGACACAAAATTTTTTACATGTTATATGGATTTGATTATAGCAAATTTTATAGGACAACAATGAGCAACTTGAAATGAGCAACTATATGGAATTTGACTTTGAACAATTTTGAATTAATTCATTTTAAGCAATTTAGGAAGAATTATAACTTTATAACTTAATATTGTGGCTGAACATGCCGGCGGCCTTGCAAGTATTGGGATGCTTTCAATCAATCATTTTCTGGAAGTGGTGCCACCTTATGGATTGAACGTCGGAGAATGTCTGTTGCGGTCTTTACCTCTACGACGCGAATATGACCATCACTACCTCGTTCAGTAGCAATAACTCTCCCAAGATTCCATTTGTATGGTGGAAGATCGTCCTGATGAATTAAGACCAGCACTCTGGTAGTTATGTTAGGATATTGAGACCGCCATTTAGACCTTTCTTCTAGTTGCGACAGATATTCCTTTGTCCAACGCCGCCAACAGTGCTGCTGTAAGAATGAAATACGCTGCCACCTGCGGAGATAAGTAAATTTATGAATAGATAGGTCAGGCTCGGCGAAACATTCTAAAGTAGATTGGTTTAGAAAATGTGCAGGAGTTAATGCCTGCTCATCATTCGCGTCAGTTGACATTGCAGTAATGGGCCGTGAATTTAATGCCGCTTCAATCTGTATCATGACTGTCGTCAATTCTTCGAAAGTTAATAGTGAATCCTTTAACGTCCTGTAGAGGAGCGTCTTTGCTGAATTCACAGCCGCCTCCCACATTCCTACAAAATGTGGTGATCGTGGTGGAATATGCTGGAACTCGATAGTATGATTCGAACACCAAGTGTGGATATCCTTTTGAGGCTGCTGACGAAAGAAAACATCACGAAACTCCGCTAGCTGGCTGGGCGCACCAACAAAATTTGTATCATTATCGCAATATACATATATGTCTAGTAGTTACGCTATGTATTTACCAGGCCACCCTTTTTAACTTCCAGGATTTCACCACAGATGGCGCCACCGTCGCTAGGCGGTGTGAGTCCATACTAAATGTGGGGTTGTGTCTTGGCTGTACGGGTTTATGTCTTGGATGTTGGGGATACGAGACCAATTTGGGGGATACGAGACCACTTTTAGCACTCTCCAGCATAGGATTTCGATTTTGTTTCTGATGTACGCTTATTTTTCATCTCGAGTCTTGGGGATACGAGACCACTTTTATCACTGTCCAGCATAGGGAAATAGCATAGGATTTCGATTTTGTTTCTGGAGTTCGCTTATTTTTCATCTCAGACTCGTAGCCTCTAAGTTGACATCAACATTTTTCATCTCGAGTTTTGGGGATACGAGATCACTTCACCCACAGATGGTACCACTAGGTGGCTTGAGTCCATAATGTGGGTTTGTGTATTGATGGTACTGGTTTATGCCTTGGATGCACCATTGGCTCTTGACTGTACTGGATCCACCATCGGCTTTTGACTGTACTGGATTATGTCTTGGATGCACCATTGGGTCTTATATACAGCATTGTGAGGTTGCCTGAGCTTCATTTGCCGATACTAGCAGCATGCCTTGGTTTTTTCTGTTTTTTAGAGTGAAAGTTTTAGATATCAGCATGACCTCGTTATGTCGCCTTGGTTCTGCTGTTTTCTTGCTTGAAGATTTCTTAGCTGGAGAAGTTGTAGATATCTGCATGACGTCACATAAAATGTTGCGCATAAATTTCTTCGCGGAGAAGATGTAGCTATCAGCATGACGTCACCTTGGTTTTGCTGTTTTCTTACTTGAAGATTTTTTATGAAGGAAATTGTAGATATCAGGCTGACGTCGCATTGATTTTGCTGGTCGGTACTAGCAGCATGCCTTGGTTTTGCTGTTTTCTTTAGAGTGGAAGTTTTAGATATCAGCATCACCTCATGATGACGCCTTGGTTCTGCTGTTTTCTTGCTTGAAGATTTCTTAGCTGGAGAAGTTGTAGATATCTGCATAACGTCACATAAAATGTTGCGCATAAATTTCTTAGCGGAGAAGATGTAGATATCAGCATGATGACGTCACCTTGGTGTTGCTGTTTTCTTACTTGAAGATTTCTTAGCAAGGAAAGTCTAGATATCAGGATGACGTTGCATTGATTTTGCTGGTCGGTACTAGCAGCATGCCTTAGTTTTGCTGTTTTCTTTAGGGTGGAAGTTTTAGATATCAGCATGACCTCGTGATGTAGCCTTGGTTCTGCTGTTTTCTTGCTTGAAGATTTCTTAGCTGGAGAAGTTGTATATATCTTCGTGATGTCACCTCGGTTTTGCTGTTTTCTTACTTGAGAATTCTTAGCAAGGAAACTGTAGAAATCAGCATGACATCACCTTGATTTTTTTTTTCTGTTTTGAAATCGCCTTGGTTTTTTTTTGTTGTTTTCTGATATCATCTTGGTTTTGCGGAGCGGAAGTTGTAGATATCGATCATGATGCATACAAAATTGTGAATAAAAAATAATAAGTACCTAGATTTGTTGTTGTTTTCTAGAGAAATGGGTATATGTAGAATGATGAAATAAAACAGTATAATGATGGGAAACTCTTTATTTTTATTTATTGCTATTACTATTATTTATTAATTATTATAATTATTATTATTACTTATTATTAATTTAATGTAATATTATACTTTTTTTTCACTTTAGTCCTGAATGAAATTTTCAAATTTCCTAACCACACATATATTTTTTTTAACTTCGCCAATTTTTCTTCAATTTGGCGAAGCTCAGTTTTTTTTCAGCTTTTGCAGCCCGCAGTCTGACCTTTTCGGCCTTCATGGTCCTCTTGATTGCTGAAAATGTTAGCGATAGGTAGTTATAGAAGCCTTCGCTTCTATGAAGTGATCATCGCAACATATTCATCCCATGAATCACCTAGGAGTTGTAGCAAAATTATTATATATTTATAAATTATTTAAAAAAAAATTACTCACAGCTTCGCGACGCTGCTGGCTCTTGTAGTAACCCCGTTTACCGCCGTGCTTTCCTGTGGAGAAGAGCGGCACAGGGGGAGATTCAGGTGTGATTAAAAAAAATAAACACTCTTCAAAAAAAATTGGATTTAACTCCAATTGTTTTAATTTTAATTCAATTTAAACAAATTACAAAATTATTAGTAAGACCTTGAATTTAAAACATTTAAACTTTTTAATTTATCCCGACTTCCGACCGCGTATACTGAAAGAGTGCTTTTCCTGAACTGCCGCCCTCTTAGCAGTGCACCATATTTTATCACAGGAAATGGGTGACGCCTTGCGTCAGCAAAAAGTACAAAGTATTTTATCATTGGTGCGTTCAATTGACCAATCGGAAAAATTGGAAAAAATAAGGCGATCGAGTTTTGCCAGGCAAGACACGTGCCTTTGTTAATTTGTTGGCTTGGGTCTGTAATTGGATCTTGCTCTTGATATTTTGAGCGATAAGCAATATGAAGCACATTAACTCTGTGAGTTATGTGTGTACAAAAAGTGTCAACTAAGTATTTTATGCAAGTGGACTATTCATGCTAGAGGAAATTTATGGCGGTAAGTAATTTGAAGATTTGTGCATTTTTAGGATGTCTATAGAAATTTATGGGGTAAGTATAATTAGAAGTATGCATGGTAAGAAATTTATGAACATGAATGCATGGTATGATATTCTGTGCATGTTACGGAAAATCCATAGGAGGTAAGTAATTATGTATATTGCTGTGATTTTAGGATCACAACACTCTGCTGGTGTTGCTGTATTTGGAAAAAATTAATTATTAAAAAATATTTTAATAAATTTCAGAGCGACTTACTTCTGACATTGTGGCTCTTCGGAAATCGATTCAGAATGAGCTAAACTCTTTAGATAATTTGAACTTTTTCTATGCATATCTTGCTAAAAAAAATAATGCGTTTGCAAAATCTTGCAAATATTTCATTTTTATAAAGCATCAATATGTAATTTAATATCTGTTGGATATGATCTGGGTGTTTGATTATAATACTGATTTAGGTTGATTTTCACAGGTTTAATTTCAAAAACTATACTGATTTACAATGCAACTGGTTTGGGCGGCAGCAGACACTTGAATGAGTACAGCTAACTTTGACTGAATGAATACAAGACAAAACAGGTACCGAATGTACCTGTGTGAGTGATAAAAAGCGATTTGGTACAATGTGAAATGAAAACGCGTGCAATGACTATTTCTAGCGTTGCCAGATATGAATTATTGAATAAAATAAATGTGCTACGTAACATACTGCCCCCATTAAGAGTGTTCTTAATCTATAGGTAGTTTGGATAGCTTTACGATAGGTCGCTTTAGTTCGCCTTGTCTTGTCCTGATAGTTACTGTGCGTACCAGGTTGTCTCGTCCCGGGTGAAGATCGATGATTCTTCCGCTGAGCCATGTTGAAGGGGGCAGGTTGTCGTCACGAACTAAGACCAAATCGATTACAGCTAAGTTTGATGTTTTGTGCTTCCACTTTGGTCGCTGATTTAAAGAGTGTAGATATTGTTTAGACCATGTTCTCCAGAAGAGTTGTGCTAGTCTCTGCACCTGTTGCCAACGTTTAAGACGTGAGGAATGTATGTCGCTAAACTCTTGATCCGGTAGTGATACCAATGACGTCCCAATCAGGAAGTGAGCCGGTGTTAAGGCATCCAGGCTATCAATGTCAGATTCGCTAATGGCGGTCAGTGGTCGTGAGTTCAACACACTCTCAATTTGTGTAAGCAGTGTTGCTAACTCCTCGAAAGTCAGCGGTGTTTCTCCAATTACTCTTCTCATGTGGGTCTTAACACGTTTGACTCCTGCCTCCCATATGCCACCAAAGTGTGGCGAGGCAGGTGGGATAAAGTTGAAATCAATTCGTTGTGACTCTTTGACATAACTAACTTGTATATCTCGGATAATTTGCGTTTGACTCCGACAAAATTTTTTGTGTTGCCGCTGTAAATAGCTGCTGGGATTCCACGTCTTGATGTGAAAGGTTTGAGCGCGGCAATGAATGCATCAGTGGTCAGGTCTGAGACCATTTCTAAATGGATGGCTTTGGTACTGAAGCAAATGAATAATGCGATATAGCCTTTTGCTGCAACGTCCTTTATGCAGGCGTAGCCGGATTGGTCCTGCATAGTCCACAGCGCAATGCAAGAAAGGTCTACCAGGTTGAACTCTTGCTTCGGGTAAATTTCCCGTAAATTGTTGCTCTCTTGCACGTCGTTGACGAAAGCATGATAAACATTTGAAAGTATGTTGACGGATGGTGTTGCGACCTCCAATAATCCAATACTGTTGACGAATTAGTGACAATAGTTGTGTCGGACCCGGGTGTAGATACTGTTGATGATATTGTTGTATGATCAGAGAGGTTATTCTATGATGCTTTGGCAAAATAACTGGACCTTTTGCATTGTAGCTACAGTAAGCCTGTTGAACGCGTCCTCCTACTCGTAAAAGTCCAATGTCATCCAAGAACGGGGCAAGATTCAAAATCTTGCTTTTCGGTGCAAGTGGTTTATTATTGCGCAAGCATTTGATGTCATTCGGGAAAGATATGTGCTCATCGAATACATTTTGCAGCGGCTTCTTGTAATTCCTTAGATGATAAGAAATCGTCGTAGATTGGCTTTATTGTTGAAATATTTAAACGTAGGTAGGTTGGTTTTATGTTTCAGTTTGTCTATATAGCGTCTCCAAATTGCAATCGTTCGTATGATTTTTCGGAACGATAAGACGCTAGTACTTAACTGTTCCCAAATTGCATTTGACACGTCTGTGTGTAAGTTATGAAGCTTAATTTGTCGTTCTTCCATATTGTTTAAGTGTTCGTGATGAGGTGTTACTTGCTTTGGCCAAGTACTTTCTGTTTGTCGCAGCCACGAAGGCCCGTGCCACCATATGACATATTTTCTTAGAACCAGTGGTGAAACTCCTCTTGATGCAATATCTGCGGGGTTTTCAAACGATTTGACATGTTTCCATTGACTGGTAGGAAGAATATTTAGAATTTCGGATGTCCGGTTTGCGATGAATGTCTTCCATCGTCTTGGATGGGAGCTTAACCAACTTAGAACAATATTTGAGTCTGTCCACGCCACACACGGTATTTCTGGGTGGTCGAAGGCGGATAGTATAGAATTAAACAATCTTGCTAGCAACAAGGCTCCGCACAGTTCGAGGCGTGGAATGGATTGATTGTTAATAGGGGCTACATTGGTCTTGGCTGCCACTATGTTTGTCTTTATTACCGATCCTTGAATACTTCGACAATAGATGACCGCTGCATAGGCATTCTCCGAAGCATCGCAGAAGCCGTGGAGCTGATAAGCTTCAAGATTCGTAGACCATAGCCATCGAGGTACTTCAATCTCTTCAAATTGGTTGAATTCATCTCTGAATGTACACCATTTCTGTGCCAGTGTTTCTGTTACAGGATCATCCCAGTTGGCTTTTTCCAACCAAAGTTGTTGGTATAGTATTTTTATTGAGATGGTTGCGGGTGACAATAATCCTAGTGGGTCGAAAATCTTTGATGACTGTGAAAGAATTGATCAATGCATCCGAGGTCCCGTTTCTCAGATGGTATGCTGTTGATGAAGTCTTGTGCGTTGCTCTTCCACTTATGTAAATGCAGACCTCTGTTGGCCAGCGCATTCTCCAAATCTTCACGAAGAACTGTGGCTTCCTCACTACTATTCGCTCCAGAGAGTAAGTCGTCGACGTAAGATTGGTTCCTTATGACGTGGGTAAGGTTTGGGTTGCTTGACTTGTATTCATTGGCAATCTCTGATAGTGCTCTTGTTGCCAGAAATGGTGCAGACGTAGTACCATATGTCACAGTCGTTAACCAAAACTAATTTATTCTATCAGATGGGCTGCTTTTTCAAACAATTCGTTGATAGTTCCATTCACGATCATCTACTACAATCTGCCGGTACATTTTGATGATATCTGCAGAAATTGCAACTCTATTTCTCCCAAAATTCAGTAGGAGAGTGAATAGATCGCGTTGGATAGTGGGTCACACTCCTAGGATGTCGTTGAGTGATGAATTTGATGTGGTTTTTCGTGGGGCATTGAATACAACTCGCACCCTTGTGGTAGAGCTGGATTGCTTCACTACAGCATGGTGAGGCATGTAGAATCCTTGTGAATCATCTATATTTCTGATGGTGGCTGGGACTTCCTTCATATGTTCCAGAGATAGATATTCGTCAATGAATGCATGATACTCGGAAGACAAGATCATTTGCTAACCGTCGCTCGAGTGATAGCAGACAGGACACGGCAGCTCGTCTCGAGTTACCCAACATCTGCGTTGGCTTCTTAAAAGGGAGCCGGACGACGAAGCGACCTTCTGAACTTAGTCGGCTGTTAGCTTTGAAGTGCTCCTCATAAAATATTTCTTCTTCTGTGAAGTGAGGAGTGATAGTGGAAAGATTTTCCACTTCCCAAAAACTTGCAACGATTTGTCAACGTAACCGTCGACTAAAATTTGGAAACTGCTGATTTCAAACTGTGATTCAGCACTTGTGCAATGAGGGCCTGCTGCTACCCAACCGAAGATGGTATTTTGCCATGGATGCTGAATCCAAAAGAGCTCGACAAGGTTGAAGAATTCCTTGAACATCCTTCACAAATACTATGGCAGTTGGTAGTAATGTCGACAAGTAAGCTTTGCTTGACTGAGAGTTGCTTTGATGGCAATGAATATTAGCTTCTATGCTCTGTGATTGACGATGTATGTGGTTGTGTGTTCCATCGGTTTGAGTCAGATGATTGGAATGTGGCATGTGTTGGATGCCGTAACATGTTGCTGTGTGTGGGATGCATGCACCATTGGCATCATCCTCGATGTTTGCAGAATATATATCCGAATTATTGGTTCCTATACAGTTCCTCACTTGATTGCTTGAATCTGCTTTGTGATGCGATGTGTATTTTGTCGCATTTGGATTAAGCGTTGAAAAGGTAGTTGAGCTTGTAATGGCTGAAGGTAGATTGCTTGCAGCTTGATTACTTGGCGATTTTGTGTTGGAGTTGTATTGATAATCTGTTGCTGGGTTTGACTGATTTAATGGTGCTGATGTGAGGTTGTATGGTGATGAGTTAAGTAAGCAGGAATTATTTCCTGCGCTGGAATTTTGCTCTATAGCTGTTGAGTAGTGGCTTTCTATAGGAGTATGATGATGTAGTGATGAAGGATGTTTATCATTGCAATAGTGACACCGAAAGCTTGAGCTACATGATGCAGTTTGGTGACCATTTTTCATACAATTAAAACCCAAATGATGTTGAGAAACTAATTTTCTTCTTGCTGATGTGTCAAGTGCCTTGAATTTTGGACATTTAAAAAGCGGATGATTACCGCTGCACTTGGGGCACTTAGATGATGACGAAAGCAGGGATGTGGATTTCCTACCCGTCGCTTGATATTTGCCAGAATGTGATTTATGTTCTGGCTTGTTAGCACTATATGCTTCAAGTGCATCGCATCTATTATTTATGAATTTTATTAATTCGTTGAACGTTGAAAATTGTTTGTCTGCTGCATGTTGTGCCCATAATTGCCTTGTATCCGGATCCAGTTTTTGTAGAAGAATGTAAATTATCCAAGGGTCCCGTTCCTTGGCTTCTTTTCCCAAAGATTCTAATCCTCTGACTATTTCATCTGAGGTATCTGCAAGTCTACGTAAGCTTGATGCTGTTGGTTTACTATTGCCTGCTTGTTCGATGAACGTTTTTACGAAGTCGTTTACAATTTGTTTTCTTCTGTTGTATCGTTCAACTAGTTTGCTCCAAGCTGTCTCAAAATTTTCTTCTGTTACTAGAATGTGACGTATTTGTAGCGCAGCATCACCTTTTAACAAACCCTTAAGGTACTGAAACTTTTGTACTTTAGTTAGCGCTGAATTGCTGTGTACTGAAGTGACGAATAGATCTTGGAACGATGGCCAATCAGTATAATTGCCTTCAAAGCAGGGTATGGTTAGTCGGGGAAGTTTAAGATCACTGGGGTGTGGTGTATGTTGATCTGTTAGCACCTCTATTAATGCTTTATGTTGTTCTGTTAGTGCGCTTATGGTTTCGTTTAATTGGGACTGTTGTGGCTCATGTGTTCGTTATGTATTATGAGTTACACGATGATTGAGCTCTCGACGTAACTTTATTTCTGTATCCAGGTATGCTTCTTCTACTACTCTCATCGTTGAAGTTTGTTCCGGAATAATAGTAATTTGATTGTCGTATGTGCAGAATTCTTTCAGGAATAGATGCAGCGTACTCCTTGGTTCGGGCTATGGAACCTTCAATCCTGGTTCTTTTTTGTTTTAAAACCTGAAGATCTGCCATTATTTGATTTTTGACAGGTTTCAGTTCTATAATTGATATTAATATTTGTGATACGTATTGTTTTGAATAATAATGTCGGCGTAGGTGCTTTTTTGTCGTTAATTTTATTTCGAATTTTTAAATATTTTCGCAATATAGTTGTTTATTTACTTGTAATATCGTTGAAATTTGTAGGTTATTTATTTTTGTAATATAGTTGTAGTATAATATATTATAGCTAATATGATTAATTCGAATATGTTTATATCAATATAATGTGATTAAATTGGTTAGTGTGTGTGTCTAAAATATTATTTATATATATTATTATTATTATTATTATTATTATTATATTATTTATTTGATTTTTCAAGGCTATTGTACTTTGTATGTAGTGCTGTGCGAATGTCTGTTTGCTTGTAGTGTATTTTGTTTTTTGCAAGAGTTCACATTTAAGTGTGCCAAATTGAAATGAGGATGATTACTTTTTGCCTTGACTGTGTTTTCACCGGCGATTGTAAATTGCATACCTTCAAGCGTGATGGAGCTTTATTGCTTGTACTTTAAGTGTGTGTATTGATGTATTGTATGTATACACATATTGTACTTCACGTGATTTGCAATTGCGGGCGTCGCATTCACTGTTATTTGTCTAATTGAAGCAAATTGTAATTATTCGTTCATTTTATCAATATCTTCAAACCTGTTTCTATCACCTTTCACTAATTCGCACAGCACTGCACTACTGAATTCGAAAGCAATTTATGACTTATCTTGATTCCTGTTGATGATTTGAGTACACCATTTTGATGCTTAATGCCTTTTAGCAATATTTCCACTTGATTTTTCTTGTCGCTGGTAATTTTATAACTCAAAGGACCAAATCTATGTTGGATATGATCTGGGTTTTTGATTAAAATACTGATTTAGGTTGATTTTCACAGGTTTAATTTCAAAAACTATACTGATTTACAATGCAACTGGTTTGGGCGGCAGCAGACACTTGAATGAGTACAGCTAACTTTGACTGAATGAATACAAGACAAAACAGGTACCGAATGTACCTGTGTGAGTTATAAAAAGCGATTTGGTACAATGTGAAATGAAAACGCATGCAATCACTATTTATAGCGTTGCCAGATATGAATTATTGAATAAAATAAATGTGCTACGTAACAATATCATCACACTTCTTGTAAACAAATTCATATAGTTTGCAGCTGCAATACAAATGATTCGAACTCTTATACATATAAACACGAGATATTATCATAATCAAATTCAGAACAACAGACCAATCTTCTAATCTTTTTCACGTAATTTTGCTATCAGCTCGAGTAGAATAAACAAATTCATATAGTTTGCGGCTGCAATACAAATGATTCGAACTCTTATATAAACACTAGATATTATCATAATCATATTCGGAACAACAGACCAATCCTCTAATCTTTTTCACGTAATTTTGCTATCAGCTCGAGTAGAATAAAGTAAACAAATTTAGGTAATATCGACACTTGATTATTTCAATAAAATCTTTCTACATTCCAACAATCTTTCTATATGTAATTTCATCATCTTAAGAGAATAAAGTAAACCAATTTAGGTAATACCAACACTTGATTTTCAGCTCCTCAATTTATAGTCATGATTCCAAAACAAGTTTAATCCTGCTTAAAGCAAATTTTCAATATCAGCACATTAAGCTGAATGATTTATGTAATTTGATACCACAAACAGCCCAATTCCAAGAATTTTACTGATCGAAACGTTACATTGGAATTCGTATACAAAATTTCACATCCTGTTGTAAACAAATTTAAGCAATATCAGCACATTTATTCTTTTCTTGCAACTTCTACCAGCAGAATAAAGTAATCAAATTAATTTGAATGATATTTTATCTTGTAATTCGATATCCTCTCAGCCTGCAAGCAAATTCGTTGGAACTCATCCTGTGCAATGTTTATTATAGCAGAAAGATCATTGATGTTTACAAACCGTTGCTATAAAAGCGCAAGCAAACTCTTGGGGAGCACCAGTCAATCTAAGTGATTCACAGTGTTCGTGTCTAATAAAAAAATTAAAAATGTCTATCACAGTAGTAAATGAAAGTTTTTCATTACTTAAGACATTGCGAGATGTGTTGAAGTGTTTAAGTGATGCAAATTTTGTGAATAAAAACAATATTATTAAAGAGTGCAACAGAAACATTCATCAATAGCAAGCAGCATTTCGGAAGTGTAATAAGAATGCTGGAAAACGATATTTGGACAGCTGTATTGATCAAATTAAATCGTTGAGAGTGTTAATCAAAGCTCCCCATCGAGGTGGAGGAATTAATCAACGAGTAATAAGAAGTGATTTTGTTAAGTGGGAAGAAATAAAAACAGCATTTTAGGTAGAATTAGGGGAGGTGTTATCGTGAATATAAGCCACCTAGATCCCAAGCCATTTATGCAAGATGCTTCCAAATTACTTGCTCGCCGCATTAAGAATACATTAAAAGAACAACATCATATTAAAGTTGCTACAACGTTTTGCGGTGAGTTTATTAAAGAAACTGGTGATAATGAAGTTATTAAAGACATTAAATATTTTCAAGCAAGGACTGCCCCAATCAGTGTGGAGGATAATTTGAATGAGTGGTATAAATTAAATATATACGACCCAATACTCACAAAACTAGAAGAGTTTCAAGAGAAAGATAGTGGTTGGGCACTGCATTCTGCAATACATTTAGCGGTACATATCAACAAGCTTGAACCGATTCGGGGATCATTTTATATACCTCTTCCGACGGAGATTGCTTTAAAGCAAGCTTGCATTAATGTGAAAAATAATGATGAAGCATCCTTCGCGTGGGCAAACACATCAGCGCTATATCCTGCAAATACTCACTCCTACAGGACCACATCATATCCACATTATTCAGCCGTGCTTAATTTAACTGGAATAACATTTCCCATGACGCTTAAGCAAATACCGCAATTTGAAGACCAGAACGATATATCAATAAACGTATTCATCCTATAGAAAGAGCGTTCCTTCACCACAGTTCCAGTTAGACTTACAAAACACAGGATGGAGCGACATGTAAATCGCTTAATGCTGTAAGATGACTATGGCCAGGATGATGATGATGACGATGACGACGCTGGCAGATATCATTTCTGCTGGATCAGACACCTTTCTCGACTCATATCGAAGCAAATTTCAAAAAATACTCGTAAGAGGCATATATGCGACAGATGTTTGCTCTACTTTTACTCTGAAGAAAAATTAGTATCACACACTCCTGAATGCGAGAAGCAAAATGATTGTAGGGTTATGTTTCCATCAGAAGAAAAGAAATGGTTAGAATATAAGAATTATAACCATAAGAATCCAGTCCCGTTTTGTGTGTATGCCGATCTTGAATCGATATTGAAGCCGATTCAGGGAAACGATCAAAATACACAGCGAATCCAGGAGCATGAAGTTCACAGCATAGGATTCTACTTCCACTGCAAACATGATGCTAAGCTCTCATATTACAGAGCATATCGAGGCAGGAATTGTCAACAATGGTTTGCATTAGAATTGCAAAAAAATGCATCCATAGCTGTACAGGAAATGCTGAACATCAGATCAATGCAACCCCTGACTAAAGAGGAACGGCGTTCACATATGGAAAATAATTGGTTAAATGAAGAATTAAAACACCACTATAGAACTCGTGATAACATCAGTGTACATCTCAAGGTCATCCATTGTGAACTCTGTTTTCGTCTTCATCCGCTGGAATTCGACCACCTACACTACAAGTGCAATGAGAGAGCCAGGTTATTGACCTACAACCAATATCTCAGGCAGAAATCAAAATTTTCACGCTTGCGTAATAATGCGATAAGAGCTACAAGCAACTCAACTGATGCCAGCTGTGATGTGATGTTCTATCCCCGTCTCGTAAATATGTCATCGTTTAGCTTCTCTACCCGTGAGAATAATCTTTTGGAGAAAGGCGGTAAATTTGCGCCACTTTTAAAAACAAATAGCTCGGAGCTTATCAGCCTTGCGGTCCATGCAGATGCAGCTTTTAAAAATGACGATTTAGTTGGTAAATCTGAATGCGTTAGGGTAATTAAATCTATTAAAGATTATGATCAGGCCGACAGTAGGGATTTAATAATTTTAAAATCAATTAAGAAGAAAATATCGAACAATAATTTAATTGTCAGTAAAGCAGATAAAGGAAACTCTTTAACCATTATGGATAAAGCTGATTACCTTAAGAAAATGAATGATTGTTTAACATCAATGCATGTTGATGAAATTAATTCAGACCCAACAATTAAATTTAACCGAGATATTTTTAGTGCAATTAATAGCTCAACCCATGTTTTTTATAATAAGGATAAGTTTAGACTGAGAAACAGCCACCCGTCTATTCCTCTACTGTACGGTTTACCTAAATTGCATAAAGCTGGCATTCCTCTGCGTCCTGTTTCTTCTTCGTTTAATGCCCCTGCTCAGAAATTGGCTAAAAAATTGAACACACTAATCCCTATGGTGTTGAATTTCAAACCAAACTTTTCTATTAAGAATTATACGGAACTTATCCATAGAACAAAAGATCTTACCATACCTCTGAACGCAAAATTGGTGTCATTTGATGTATCCAGCCTTTTCCCTTCAATTCCCGTTGGTAAACTGATGGATATGTTGAATGATAAGCAAAAGCATCGCAATTGATAAATTTATCTAATCTCTGCATTAAGCAAAATTACTTTATGTTCAACAACAAAATATACACTCAGAACCATGGTCTTGCTATGGGTTCAGCGTAATCTCCGTTTTGTGCTGAATTCTTCATGGATTCTCTTGAGACCATTCTCTTTAATTCTCGAAACCCTTTACTGAGGCTCGTCTTTACCTGGATAAGGTATGTAGACGATGCCTTCTGTATTTGGTTGGGAACAGACAGACAATTACAAAACTTTGTTAATCTTGTTTTAAATAAATTAGACGACTGTATAAAATTTACAATAGAATTAGGTAATAAGAAACTAAATTTCTTAGACTTGACGATTTCACTAGAGAATAATAAACTGCAATTTGACATATTTAGAAAAAATACATTCTGTGATAACGTAATTCCCTTTGACTCAGCACACCCTTGGAACACGAAGATGGCGGCATTCCACTCTATGCTAAATAGATTGTTGAATGTTCCATTGAACTCCGAAAAATTTAAAATTGAACTTCAAACCATTAAGAAAATAGCCATCAATAACGGATATAAACCTAAAATAATTCATAACTTACTAAAGGTGAAATTACGTAAAGGTGCTGTAAAGTCTGTCTTTCCTGATAAAAGAGCTGGTACTGACATGGCCAATACTTGGAAGAAAATACCATATATCAACAAATCTGTTGAACTCTTGCGAAAACCCATGGCAAGATGCAATATATCTCCAGCTTTCTTTAATAAAAATAATATAAAAAATTTTATCTTTAACAACAAAATAAGGCCCAAACTAGATAAATACGAAAGTAGTGGGATATATAAAATAAATTGTGGTAATTGTGATGCGATGTACATAGGTAAAACCAGAAGATCTTTTAATACGCGTTTTAGTGAGCACATCAAATCTTCTAAGTCCGCTAACCCTGCTTCGGGTCTCTCTAAGCATCTTAAAGAAACAGGACACAGTTGTTCTATAAACGAGCTTGAGATTATGCACAGATTAGATTCTGACCCGACTTTGGAGAAATTTGAAATCTTGGAAATTAGAAAAGCGAAAGACGATGGTTGTTTTTTGGTCAATGATCAAATAGACTTTACGGATAGAAGCCCCCTCCTTAATCCCCAATTTATATGTAGCCTCTCAGTTTAATTGTGAATTTTTCTCTCTATGCTTTTACTCTCTGTAATTTAGTTAGGTACTTCAGAACATATTCATATGCATGTAAACCAGTAAGATCAGTTCGGCCTTTGATAATGTCCTAGTCAGACGAAACGCGTCGGCCTCTTTATGTAATTAGTTTTAATTTTTGTTTTTACATAATTAAACGTTCAGTGGAGTAGATAAACAAGTGTTTTCTTCAAAAATCCAATATGTCTATCATAAAATACTTCCACCAAGTGCCAACAGTGAATACAATTAATCACATTAAAAGGAAAATACTTGCTGCCATATATGTGAAAAATCGTTTGCAGCCGATGAGGAACGAGTCCGAGACCATTGCCACTTAACAGGTAAATGCTGAGAATCATAGCTCCATTCATTTTTTTCATAATTTCTTTTAACAGAAAAATACCTAGGACCAGCGCACAATGCATGCAATATCATGTATCAAGATTGCTCCATAGTTCCAGTAATTTTTCATAATTTATCTGGATATGATGCCCACTTCATTATTAAAGATATAGCTACATCTTTCCCAGGAAAAGTTGATCTCTTACCAATAAACAAGGAAAGATATATCTCGTTCACCAAGCACATGGAAGGCAGTCACATAAAATTCAGATTCATCGATTCCTTCCGTTTTATGGCAGAATCTTTAAATAAGTTATCATCATTGCTACCGATGGATAAACTAAACACTGCAAGATCAGTATGGCAGGGATTGGATGATGACACTATCAAACTTCTTACACGCAAGGGTGTCATCCGATATGATTTTATTGATGACTGGGATAAATTGGATTTCCGGAACTTGCCAACACAGGAAGCGTTCTACAATAAACCGACTGACAGTGCTATATCTGCTGTGGACTGCAATCATACTGAAGAGGTCTGGCAAAAATTTGAAATACAAACACTTGATGAATATTCAGATCTATACCTTAATACAGATGTTCTGCTATTGGCCGATGTGTTTGAGAACTTTCGAGAAGTGTGCATGAAGACTTACAATTTAGATCCAGCATATTATTACACCATGCCAGGCCTAACATGGGATGCTATGCTAAAATACACCAAAGTGAAACTAGAGCTGATAACCGACGTAGATATACTGCTATTCATAGAGAGAGGAATTCGGGGTGGTATAAGTCAATGTTCGAACAGATATAGTAAAGCAAATAAAAATATATGGATGATTTTAAGCCTGAGGAGAAAGAGAAATACTTGATGTATTATGATGTGAATAACCTTTATGGATGGGCCATGTCACAGCATTTACCAACCGGAGGATTCAAATGGGTTGATGTTCCCAATATTGACGTTTCCGAAATTCCTGATGATTCTCCAACTGGATACATATTCGAAGTCGACTTGGATTATCCTCAACATCTACATGATAAACATAAGGACTTACCGTTTTGCTCTGAGCATGCAGCACCACCTGGAGCCAAATTAGAAAAGCTTTTGACAACATTACATCCAAAAACTAAATATATTATACACTACCGAAATTTCAAGCAATGCTTATCACATGGACTCATCCTGAAAAAAGTGCACCGGGTTCTTCAATTCGACCAAACAGCTTGGCTTAAACCATATATTGACTTAAATATTACCAAACGGATGCAGGCTACAAGCGATAATGAGAAGGACAGCTATAAGAAGATGAATAATGCAGCTTTTGGTAAGACCATGGAAAATGTACGCAAATATAGCGATATCAAGCTTTGCGTAAAGTGGGAAGGTCGCTACGGTGCAAAAGCTCGGATTGCGGCACCCAACTTCCACAGTGCAACGATTTTTCATGAGAATTTAGTTGCTGTGGAATTAAGGCGACTCAAAATCTTATTCAATAAGCCTCTCTATATTGGAATGGCAGTTATGGAAATTTCAAAGATATGCCTCTACGATTTCCATTACAGTTTTATGCAGCGTCAATTTGGAGATAAATGTTAAGTCATATATACAGATACAGATTCTCTAATATATAATCTTGAAGAGAAAAATGCATATGAGTTCATGGCTGAAAATATAAACAAATTTGATACAAGTGATTACCCAGAAGATAACCAGTTCGATTTACCGCTCATGAATAAAAAGGTTCCTGGTCTAATGAAGGATGAGCTGAATGGGAAAATCATGAGCGAATTTGTTGGCTTCCGCTCGAAAATGTACAGTCTGCGTATAAACGATGATAAAACTATAAAGAAGGCAAAAGGGGTAAAGGCCAATGTAGTCCAGTAGCATATCAATTTCGAAGACTACGTCGAATGCTTGAATAACGAGCGATTATTAACTGCCAATCAGAGCTCAATACGATCTCATAACCATAGCATGTACACTGTCAGTCAAAAGAAGATCGCATTGAGTTCTGATGATAATAAGCGACATATTATGAGCGGAACGACGGATACTCTACCATGGGTGGCATTACATCATTTCATCAGATCAACAAGTGGCAACTGCAGAAAGAATCTAAGTCTAGTGTAAATAATAAATGTATTATAGTTTTAGTTTTATTTTTTAAAGTAATTAGCATTATAACTATGTACATGTATAAAGTATTATAATTATAATTATAAATTTATATTAAATTGTTAAATGTTTTTTCAACAAATTATAAAACATCTTTGTTATTAATCCAAGAATTGTGTTTTGATGAAAATCTGAGCCATTTAACGTAAGCGTTATCTCCACTCTTCTTTAAGATTTTCTCTACGAGATTATTTATTACTGAAGTAAACAGATAGTTTTCAATCTTCGCGATTTCATCATTGATATATAGCGTTAAATTTGTCACCTCTATATTAATTTTTTTTCTTCAACACTTATTTTAATTTTCTTGTCAACATAGTTTTTGGTAGTAGCGTCATCATTTTCAAGGAGTTCACCAAGTCGTTTTATACACTTTCTAATTGCCATCACTTCGATTCTTTCAAAGGTTTTTGAATCTATCATTAACTCAAAATTAATGAAGTATCTTGAAACTAATCATCTCATCAACGATCGCCAATATGGCTTCCGAGCTGGACGCTCATCTGGAGACTTGCTGACCTTTCTTACGGAACGTTGGAACCGTAGTCTTCACAATTTTGGTGAGTCTAAAATCGTTGCCCTAGATATTTCAAGAGCCTTTGATAGAGTCTGGCATCCAGCCCTTTTAGCCAAACTCAAAGCACTTGGTCTCTCCCCTCCTCTAGTATTATGGATTGAAAGTTTCCTATCTAGTCGCCAAATACGTGTTGTATTAGATGGCGTTACGTCTGAACCGCATCCCATAAATGCCGGTGTACCTCAAGGTTCTGTTATCTCTCCAACTCTCTTTTTAGTTTTCATTAATTATCTGCTTTCCCTTACTTTCAATCCCATCCATAGTTTCGCAGATGACAGTACTCTAGATTTCGCTTACTCCTTTGTTAAACGAGATTGCATGACTAGATCATTGAATGACGATCTTAACAGTATCCTCGCTTGGGGCAAAGCGAATCGCGTCGAATTCAATGCATCTAAAACTCAAAGCTGTCTCATCTCATTAAAACAAGATCATAACTTAACCACACCCGTTTCCTTTGATGGAGCATTAATTTCTGATTCACCGTCACTAAGCATTCTTGGCATTAATATTTCCAGTAAGTTAAACTGGACAGATCACATCTTATCTGTTGCCAAAGAAGCATCGAAATGTCTTGGATTTCTGAAAAGGTGTAAGAAATATTTCAGCCCGTCAAATCTAGCGCTCCTCTACAAGTCCTACATTAGACCTAGAATGGAATACAACTGCCATATATGGGCCGGGGCTAGTCGCACAGCCTTAGCTTCATTGGCGATTTGGCAATAACTTGTCATATCGACTCACTCGAGCACCGCCGCAATGTTGGATGCCTTTCGCTCCTTTATCGCTATATGCATGGTCAATGTTCTGATGAAATATCTAGTCTAATCCCTTGTAGAATGATTCCTGCACGCAATACTCGCGCTGCAAACCGCGCACATCCTTTAACCCTTCAAATTACTTTCGGCCGTACAGTAAAATTCCGAGATGCTTTTTTATCCCGAACAGTGCGAATGTGGAACAGCTTACCATCTTCTGTTTTTCCTCCGGCATACAATCTGCGGAAGCTTAAGGGCGACATACATCGGCACCTCCGTCACCTTCCTCATATCCCCTAATCCTTTCCCTATCTCCTTCCTGCCATGCTGTGCTTTGCATCATAGGGTATCCCCTGAGCTTGGATTAATAATATATAAAAAAAAAAAAAAAGATCGTAGTCTCCGTTTATCGTTAAATTAAATCCAATACCCCGCTCTCCTTGTTCACCAGCTCGACCCTGAACTCCTTGACAGCTCTGATAACAGCTTTCCAAACAGTTCTGATAACAGCTTAACAGCTTTTCAAACAGCTCTGATAACAGCTTAACAGCTTTTCAAACAGCTCTGCTAACAGCTTAACAGCTTTCCAAACAGCTCTGATAACAGCTTAACAGCTTTTCAAACAGCTTTGGAAACAGCTCTGGTAACAGGTTAACAGCTTTTAAACAACTCTGATAACAGGTAAACAGCTCTGGTAACAGATTAAGAGCTTTTAAAACAGCTCTGATAACAGCTTAACAGCTTTTAAACAGCTCTGATAACAGATTAAGAGCTTTTAAAACAGCTCTGATAACAGCTTAACAGCTTTTGAAGCAGCTCTGATAACAGCTTTTAAACAGCTCTGATAACAGCTTAACAGCTTTTAAACAGCTCTGATAACAGCCTAACAGCTTTTAAACAGCTCTTCTAACAGCTCAACAGCTTTTCAAACAGCTACGATAACAGCTTTTCAAACAGCTCTAATAACAGCTTACCAGCTTTTAAACAGCTCTGATAACAGCTTAACAGCTTTTAAACAGCTCTGATAACAGATTAAGAGCTTTTAAAACAGCTCCGATATCAGCATAACAGCTTTTAAAACAGCTCTGGTAACAGCTTAACAGCTCTGATAACAGCTTAACAGCTTTTAAACAGCTTTTCAAACAGCTTTTCAATAGCTGTGTTAACAGCTTAAAAGCTTTTAAACAGCTCTTCTAACAGCTTTTCAAACAGCTCTGATAACAGCTTAACAGCTTTTAAACAGCTCTGATAACAGCTTAACAGATTTTAAACAGCTCTGAAAACAGGTTAACAGCTTTTAAACAGCTCTGATAACAGCTTAACAGCTTTTCAAACAGCTCTGGTAACAGGTGAACAACTTTAATCTACGCAGCAGCTCCACAGGGTTGGTTGTGCTTTCGACCGAGTTACAACTTCGACTTATGAATATTTTGCATGTTTCATCCTTTTATAGTACAATGAAGGTATCAAATCCTTTACGGTAGCATCCTTGTTTAATGAGCTGACCTTATCAATCATCAAAAAACCATATTCATCCCTCCAACATGTAGAATAGGCTCTTCGAAATTTAACAAACTTCATGTCTGTATTCACATGATCATTATAGATATGTTTCAAATTCAAGTCATCTTGCATTATTCTAACAAACTCTTTTAGGGGTTTAGTGATTGGCTTAAAGGTTTCTTCAAGTTGAGCTTCTGCTTCAATCCTTCCCATCTTTAAAGCTTCCCGCTAGTACAATGAAGGTATCAAATCTTTTACGGTAGCCTCCCTTGTACATACCCAGCTGCACACGTCCACCCACGCCTTAGGTAACGTTTCTCAGTCACCCAGTAGCCCAGCTCAACATACCACAGGCTCTCATACTAAAGTAAGTAACTAACATCAAACTCAAGCTTAGTGCAGGTAACGTAGGCCAGCACAACACACCCCAGGCAATCCTAATCATAGTATCAAATATGGCCACTAAAGCTCTCAGCCAACCTCGAGTACCCAGACACAGGAAAGGGCACTTCAAGTAAAATTGTATCCTCCAAGACCAGATCAAAATTAACCAGCAACCTCTACCAATAAAGCTTCCCACCCATTCACAAATGTTTAGAGCTACGATCTCCGAAATGAAAATAAGTGACCTCCAGAAACAATATCGTAAACCCATGCTATTTCCCTATGCTGGAGAGTGCTGAAAATGATCTCGTATCCCCAAGTCCGAGATGAACCACATATGTAGTACCGGCTAATGCCGCTAGGGAACCTTACTCAAGAAATGGAGTTTGAACTCGAAAGATACACACCCCCTAAACCCAATAATAATAATAATAATTTGCAGAAAACAGCAAAACCAAGGCATGCTGGTAGTTCCGGCCAATGCCGCTAAGTAACCTTACTCTAAAGTAAGGAAACAGCAAAACCGGGGTGACGTCACGAAGATATCTACATCTTCTCCAGCTAAGAAATCTTCAAGCAAGAAAACAGCAGAACCAAGGCGGCATCACGAGATCATGCTGATATCTACAACTTCCACTCTAAAGAAAACAGCAAAACCAAGGCATGCTGCTAGTATCGACCAGCAAAATCAATGCAACGTCCTCCTCATATCTACAATTTCCTTGCTAACAAATCTACAAGTAAGAAAACAGGAAAACCAAGGTGACGTCATGCTGATATCTACATCTTCTCCGCTAAGAAATTTATGCGCAACATTTTATGTGACGTCATGCAGATATCTACAACTTCTCCAGCTAAGAAATCTTCATCATGAGGTGATGCTGATATCTAAAACTTCCACTCTAAAAAACAGCAAAAGCCAAGGCATGCTGCTAGTATGGGCAAATGCAGCTCAGGCAACCTCACAATGCTGTATCTAAGACCCAATGGTGCATCCAAGACATAATCCAGTACAGTCAAAAGCCGATGGTGGATCCAGTACAGTCAAGAGCCAATGGTGCATCCAAGGCATAAACCAGTATCAATACACAAACCCACATTATGGACTCAAGCCACCTAGCGACGGTGGTACCATCTGTGGGTGAGGTTATCTCGTATCTCCAAAACTGGAGATGAAAAATGTTGATGTCAACTTAGAGGCTACGAGTCTGAGATGAAAAATAAGCGAACTCCAGAAACAAAATCGAAATCCTATGCTATTTCCCTATGCTGGAGAGTGATAAAAGTGGTCTCGTATCCCCAAAGTGGTCTCGTATCCCCAAGACTCGAGATGAAAATTAAGCGAACTTCAGAAGCAAAATCGAAATCCTATGCTATTTCCCTATGCTGGAGAGTGCTAAAAGTGGTCTCGTATCCCCAACATCCAAAACATAAACCCATACAGCTAAGACACAAACCCACATTTAGTATGGACTCACACCGCCTAGCGCCGGTGGCGCCATCTGTGGTGAAATCCTGGAAGCTAAATAGGGCGGCCTGGTACATATTTAGCGTAACTACTATGTCTACACAAGTTTCGGCGTCCAATAAACCTCTTCAACGCAGCAATGAATGCTTCCGATGACAGGTCTGGGACCACCTCGATATGTACAGCTCTTGTGACGAAGCAGATGCATATCGCATTATAAGATTTGTGCAGTGTTCTTCCTCTGATCTGTGAGTAGTTTTTATAGGTCCGCAAAAGTCAATGCTAGTATGAGTGAATGGTAGTGATATATTCACCCTTCCTCTTGGTAGATCTCCCATTATTTGTTGAGCCAATCGAGGACGATATTTGAAGCAATGTTGGCAGTTCCTGACAATTTTACGAGCGTACTCTCGTGCATTCACTATCCAGAACCTTTGCTGAACAATTGAAACCAAAGCAAGAGGCCCTGCGTGAAAGTTTCGACGTTGAAGATCCTTAACGTAAGATTTAACGAAAGGATTGGCGAGTGGAAGGAGTATTGGACACTTGTTCTTATATTGCAGATTGGCGTTTTTCAAGCGACCTCCAAATCGCAAAAAGTCGAGTCCCATTTTGTTGTCGAGAAAAGGAGCAAGCTTTTTAATGCAACTTTTAGAATTAACTACCTTCTCTTCCTCCAAGGCTTGTATCTCCGACGAAAATTAATACTGTTGAATAGCCCAGACGATGTGCAAGAGTGCTTGATCAATCTCTGCCGCTGTCAAATTTCCAGATATGATAGGCCTGTTATATTTCCTGGCCTTGATATTGTTTAAAAAACGTATCACAAATGCGAAACGACGACAATTTTTCATAAAATCGCTGGATTCGTAAACTGTCTCTAAAAACGAGTCCGAAACTGAACTCACTAGTATTGATTTCATAGTCCTTCTTTCAGGTATGTTATCGTTGGTTGAATGTCGCTCTTCTTGAAGTGGCCAATGTTCCTTTGACTGCTGCAAGAACCGTGGATCGGTAAAGCACATACACCTTGAAAACTCTGAAGCACTTATTCCCCTGGAGATGATGTCCGCTGGATTTGCTTTAGAAGTCGCATGCTTCCAGATTCCATTCCCTGTCAATTTCTGAATTTCAGATGCACGATTTGCAGCATAGGCTTTCCAGGTAGATGGATGAGAGCGAAGCCAATCTAACACATTTTCTGAATCCGTCCAGAGATAAAGCTGACTGTAAGGCTTGGGAAACTGTTTTCTAACTTTGTCTACCAGTCTCGAAAGAAGCAATGCAGCACACAGCTCCAAACAGGGCAATGATTTTGATGCTCTTATGGGCGCCACCTTAGATTTAGCTGATAAAAGATTGACATATATATTTTCGATGGTATCTATTGATCGAATATAAATACAGCACCCACATACTCTGGTGGATGCATCTGCGAAACCATGAAGTTCAATTGAGTGGTATTTTGTTTGATTTATATATATCTCTTAAATTTTATTGAAATGAATCTAAATTGGTGGTACCTAGTTTGTTTCTTACTATTGATGTGAGGCGAGTTTTCAAAACAAAGTCTAGTAGTCTTTTCTTTTCTGCTTCCTCTGATAAATCATCATGTAGGAATTGCACTAGACTTAGAAAATTGTCCAAGTTCTTACGATCCCCAGAAAATTCTGGTATTATTTTTGCCGCAGTGGTTATGTCGAAGCTTGGCACTCTGCTTGTCTCAGTTGTAGTTTCGTTATTCAATACAGATTTGGTTTTATCTTTTAAAATCACAATTAAGTAGTTACGCTAGGACAGTTCTGGCTCACTGTTTTAGCTTCCAGGATTTCGCCACAGATGTCGCCACCGTCGCTAGGTGGTTTGAGCCCATACTAAATGTAGGTTTGCGCCTTGGCTGTATTGGTTTGTACCTTGGATACACCATTGTGTCTTGGCTGGTTTATGTCTTGGATGCAAAATAGTGTCTTGACTGTACTGGTTTATGTCTTGGATGCACCGTTGAGTCTTGACTGCGCCCTAGCAGCATTAATCGGTACTACCGGGATGTGTCATTTGGTCTTGACTGCGCTCTAGCGGCATTAGCAGGTACTACCAGCATGCTCCGGTACTACGGTTTTCTTGGATGTTAGTGTGTGTGTGTGTTGTGTGTGTGTGTGTGTGGATGTGTCATTTGGTCTTGACTGCGCTCTAGCGGCATTAGCAGGTACTACCAGCATGCTCCGGTACTGCGGCTTTCTTGGATGTGCAGTGCGCCTAAATGTGGGCTTTTTTCTTATGATTTTGTATCAGATATCCTCTACGGGCACGCCATTTCTTGAGTAACGTTTCCTAGCGGCCTTAGCCGGAACTACCAGCATGCCTTGGTTTTGCTGTTTTCTTTTATTATCGGGAGAGTTCTAAATATCAGCATGAGTCATCATGGTTTTGATGTTTTTATATCCTGCAAGTTTTCTTAGCAGGGAAGTTGTAGATATCAGCATCATTCGAATTTCACAACATGACATCACCATGAACAGATTCTAGAAGATGTCAGTGAGACATTAGCCGATACTACCAGCATGCTCGGCTTTCTTGGCTGTGTGGTACGGTTCTCTTGGATATGTGTGTGTGCTTCACTTTTGCCCACACGTGGCAGCGTGCTACGGTTTCTGTGCCCACACCTAGCAGCATGCTACGGTTTCTTTTTATGTGTGGTGCGCCTAAATGTAGGCTTTTGTTTTCAAGTGTTGCGCCTGGTTTTGAATTAATATTAGTAATTGATTTTTCTTGAGCGCCTAAATGTAGGCTTTTGGTTTTGAACTAATAATTAAAGTTAATAGTAGGAAATTTTTGTTCATGCCAATGGATTCTAGATGGTGGGTATGTGGGGGGGGATAATAAAGATAGGGAGGGGGTAATGAAATTTTCCTCAGAAATCCTCTACGGACCCTGGTTTTCGAGATATTAGCGTATTAATATTTCCAGTTATTTTTGCTCATGGAAATGGATTCTTGGCGGTGTGGGGTGGGAGGGGGAACGAAATTTTCATCAGAAATTCTGTACGGGCTTTGGTTTTCGTGATATTAGCGACATTTGTTCAAACAATTAGCTAATTGGTAATTATATAATTGCTAATTGGCAATTAGTAGCTTGGTTGGTAATTACCTAATTGGCAATTAGTAATGTGTTGTGATGCGCTTTACTGGAATTCTCATAAAATAAACAAACTTAAGTAATATCAACACTTGCTGTAAATATTTAATAGAAAACTTCAAGTTTAAGGTAAAGATATAGTTGCTGTGAGGTGTATTGATACAATTTCTTTTGCTGAAAATAATGTTGTTAAACCAAATTAAATTTCAATATTTATTCACATCAAATTAATTACTTATTTCTAAATCTTAAGTTATAAACTTTTTCCCTATGCTCTATATTCAAAATTGGTAGCAATTTAAGTGAAGTTCTATGAATCCTATCTTGGAAACGAAAGCGGTCCAGAGCATAGGTCTCCCAAGGTCCTTTTCTGGGCTCATATTCAATTATATAAACTTGTGGAGCACTAGTACTAAACGTAACTTTCATTATCACTAATAATTTAGAAATATTAATAATAAAAACTAGTTTGCATTATTTATTTTTTTATTTAACGATTATAATAATTAATTGGATACAAATTAACATCATGGCGGATAAACGCTATTTTAAACGTTCGGCCGATAGGACCTCTATTTATAACATAAAAATCTCCTGATTCATGTTTATTCTTTACATATTATTTGATACCACACTTCCTGTAGGCAGCCAAAACTTTTATTGTTCCAAGAATTTTACTGATCGAAACGTTTCATTGGAATGTAAACAAATTTTCACATTTTCATGTATGCATTCATGTAAACAATCTTATTTGCAAATTCGACCAGCAGAATAAAGTAATCAAATTAATTTGAGTGATTTTCTTATCGTGTAATTCGATATCATCTCAGCCTGTAAGCAAATTCGTTAGAATTCATCCGGTGCAATGATTATTGTAGCAGCAGGATCATTCATGTTTACAAACCGTTGCTATAAAAGCGCAAGCAAACTCTTGGGGAGCACCAGTCAATCTAATTGATTCTAAGTGCTAGTGTTGAATAAAAAAAATTAAAAATGTCTATCACAGTAGTAAATGAAAGTTTTTCATTAATTAAGAAATTGCGAGAAGATGTGTTGAAGTGTTTAAGTGATGCAAATTTTCTGAATAAAAGCAATAATATTAAAGAGTGTAACAGAAACATTAGGAAATTTCAAGCAGCATTTCGGAAGTGTAATAAGAATGCTATGAAACGACATTTGGACAGCTGTATTGCTCAAATTAAATCGTTGAGAGTGTTAATCAAAGCTCCCCATCGAGGTGGAGGAATTAATCAACGAGTAATAAGAAGTGATTTTGTTAAGTGGGAAGAAATAAAAACAGCATTCGTAGGTAGAATTAGGGCAGGTGTTATCGTGAATATAAGCCACCTAGATCCTAAGCTATTTATGCAAGATGCTTCCAAATTACTTGCTCGCCGCATTAACAATACACTAAAACAACAATACCATATTAAAGTTGCTACAACGTTTTGCGGTGAGTTTATTAAAGAAACTGGTGCTAATGATGTTATTAAAGACATTAAGTACTTCCAAGCAAGGACTGCCCCAATCAGTGTGGAGGATAATTTGAATGAGTGGTATAAATTAAATATATACGACACCATACTCACTAAACTAGAAGAGTTTCAAGAGAACGATTGTGGTTGGGCTCTGCATTCTATAATACATGTAGCGATGCATATCAACAAGTTTGAGCCGATTCGGGGATCATTTTATATACCTCTGCCGAAGGAGATTGCATCAAAGAAAGCTTGCATCAATGTGAAAAACAATGATAAAGCATGCTACACGTGGGCCGTAATCTCAGCGCTATATCCTGCAACTGCCAACTCCGATAGGACCTCATCATATCCACATTATTCTATTGTGCTAAATTTAACTGGTATAACATTTCCCATAACTCTTAAGCAATTAACGCAATTTGAAGACCAGAACGATTTGTCAATAAACGTATTCATCCTAGAGAAAGAGAGTTTCTTCACCACAGTTCCAGTTAGACTTACGAAACATAGGATGGAGCGACATATAAATCTTTTAATGCTGCAAGATGACTATGATCAGGCTGATGAGGATGAAGATCAAATGGATGATGATGACGATGATGATGATTATGATGCCAGCAGATATCATTTCTGCTGGATTAAAGATCTTTCGCGCCTCATATCGAAACAAACTTCGAAACATGATGGTAGAAAGTATATATGTGAGAGATGTTTGCTCTACTCTCGCTCTGCTGAAAAATTAGAATCACACACTCCTGAATGTGAGAAACAAAACGATTGTGGGATTATGTTTCCATCAGAGGAAAAGAAATTGTTGGAATATAAGACTTATAACGATATAACGATGCTGATCTTGAATCAATATTGAAGCCTATTCAGGGAAACGATCAAATACACAGCGAATCCAGGAACATGAAGTTCATAGCATAGGATTCTATTTCCACTGCAAACATGATGCTAACTCTCATATTACAGAGCATATCGAGGAAAGAATTGCCAACAATGGTTTGCATTAGAATTGCAAAAAATTGCATCCATAGCTGTACAGAAAAAGCTGAACATCAGGCCAATGCAACCCCTGACTAAAGAGGAACGGCGTTCACATATGGAAAATACTTGCTGCCATATATGTGAAAAAACGTTTGCAGCCGATGAGGAACGAGTCCGAGACCATTGCCACTTAACTGGTAAATACTGAGAATCATAATTTCATTCATTTTTTCATAATTTCTTTTAACAGGAAAATACCGAGGGCCAGCGCACAAAGCATGTAATCTGATGTATCAAGATTGCTCCATAGTTCCAGTAATTTTTCACAATTTATCTGGATATGATGCCCACTTCATTATTAAGGATAGAGCTACATCTTTCCCAGGAAAAGTTGATCTCTTACCAATAAACAAGGAAAGATATATCTCGTTCACCAAGCACATGGAAGGCAGTCACATAAAATTCAGATTCATCGATTCCTTCCGTTTTATGGCAGAATCTTTAAATAAGTTATCATCATTGCTACCGATGGATAAACTAAACACTGCAAGATCAGTATGGCAGGGATTGGATGATGACACTATCAAACTTCTTACGCGCAAAGGTGTCTTCCCATATGATTTTATTGATGACTGGGACAAATTAGATTTCCGGAACTTACCAACACAGGAAGCGTTCTACAATAAACCGACTGATAGTGCTATATCTCCTGAGGACTACAATCATGCTGAAGAGGTCTGGCAAAAATATGAAATACAAACACTTAGTGAATATTCAGATCTATACCTTAAGACTGATGTTCTCCTATTGGCCGATGTGTTTGAGAACTTTCGAGAAGTGTGCATGAAGACTTACAATTTAGATCCAGCACATTATTACACCATGCCAGGCCTAAGATGGGATGCTATGCTTAAATACACTAATGTGAAATTAGAGCTGATAACTGACGTAGATGTACTGCTATTCATAGAGAGAGGCATTCGAGGTGGTATAGGTCAATGTTCGAACAGATATAGTAAAGCAAATAACAAATATATGGATGATTTTAAGCCTGAGGAGAAAGAGAAATACTTGATGTATTATGATGTGAATAACCTTTATGGATGGGCCATGTCACAGCATTCTGGTGGTGTTAGCAATTGAGAGTTTAATAGTGTTAGGAAATCTCAAAGATGTAGATAGGTTTAAGGTGGGAACGTAGTAATTGTGTATTTCCGTATTTTTAGACGAATGGGGTTGGATAGTTAGTGTATAACCTCGCAGGTAACACTTGTCCGAGAGTTCCAGTATTCCAGTACCCAGTAGGGTTTGGGGGATAAACACTATTAGGTGTCGTGAAAGAACCACCTCCTCTAGAAGGGGGAGAAGGAGGAGGAGTAGGCGGGTTCTCTGGCATCCTGAGTCCCTTTTGGAAAGTACGACCACTGCGTAGGGTAAATATTTTGAACTTGAAAACGATGTATCGCTGGTGAGAATTATTTAGTAGTATATACATATGTAGTAAAGTAGGATAATATACTAAGGTAGGTATCCGTCGTGTAATTAAATATTCGGACCTTGCGATTTTCCAAATATCTCTACTATTTAGTTCAAGCACAGGGAGGTTTTTTGCTCTCCAATCGGTGTTAAAACAAAGTGACCCGACATTTCAAATCGAACAGCTATCAACAAAGAAATCATTCAGCCAATAATTGTAAGTTGTATAAAATAAAACTGTCGTGGCATGCGAGGCATAAGAAGTGCAAAAGCCGCACTAAATTATGCAGTTCCCTTCGTAATTAAATTAAGTATGGCTTTATTGGGTCGTCGATAAGTATCACATCAGGTATGCACCAATTGATTTATAATCACATAAGATGTACACAGGCACAATCATTTGTTTTCCAGGTTTTATTTATTTTATGTCGCACACTCAACACCAGTCGCAGTAAATCGTGGTAGCACCAGTTTATTCCTATAAAAATGCTCGACAATCCTGCTACGATCCCATCATGACGAGGGGAAATGTCAGAGGTGTAATAAATCGTATATAGGTAAGCGATGAAAGTACACAAAAGAAAAGGAAGTCGAATACGAATTAAACATCCTGTTTACTATGGGGAGCGGAAGGAGACATCTCTCCAACTTGGTTACCACAGTTCGCAAGAGGAAGAAGAAGAAAAATCTGTTTTTTTTTTTTTTTACTGATGCGATTATCGAAGGTTACCAAAGCGTATTGAGGGAAATTCTCCTTATAGTAAATGGGCACTTAGTTATATTAAAACATTAGGCAACAACAAGTAAACACGAGGTAATTTTCCTCTTTTTTTATAATGTAATAACAGCACATTGTATCTCATCTGACTTATTTGGAGTTCAATCCCGCAATCGCTCGTAGCCGTTGATGACTGGTTCCATCCATCAGGTTCCTTATAATTGTGTCTGTCCAATAGTCATACATAGTATGTGCCTTGCCTGGAGGTCCTTTCCTTCCAGGTCTTTTCAAAAAAATATTTGTAGGATCTAACTATATACACACGTATATATATCCGGACCGCTGCCACCAGAAATTTAGGTGGTGATTATTGGCGGACCACAATGAACTGGGAGTGCTTCTCATTAACGGAGGAATGTGCACCATCCCCACAATATTATCACTATCCTCAAACTTTAGTATTCCAATTGTTAATCTTTAAAAAAAAAACTCACTTAGTTTAATCATTTGTAAATGACACTACTCAAAATTTATCGACTTGATCATTCATAAAGAACACTTGATTTTTAACAAGGATCTTTCGTTTATTTAATTATTCATAAGGAACACTTTTGATCTTAATAAATACTATTCGAAATTTATTGATTTAAATATGAACATTTAAACGCTTTTGACCTTAACAAGTATCTTTCATTCTTTTAATTATTCCCGTAGAACACTTTTGATTTTACTAAATACTATTCAAAATTTATTGAGTACTTTTTATAGCAAAGGAAGATATTTTATTTATCTAATTATTCACTAAGAACACTTTTGATTTTGCTAAGTACTATCCGAATTTTATTGTTTTAATTATTCATAAAGAACACTTTTGATCTTAATAAATACTATTCAAAATTTATTGATTTAAATGTTCATAAAGAACGCTTTTAATTTTACTAAATATTATTCGAAATTTATTGAGTGCTTTTGATAGCAAAGGAAGATATTTTATTTATCTAATTATTCACTAAGAACACTTTTGATTTTGCTAAGTACTATTCGAAAATTAATTGATTTGATTATGGAACTATGTTGAGTGATGAAGATCAGACGTAAAGTGCAGACTGCCAACATGAGCTGACAGATCACTCGACGGACAGCGTTGACTGCAGTTTGGCACGCTAGGTCGCCTCGGCTATTGGCGGAGAGTGTGGGGAGGTTCCACGAAAAACTTGCCGCTGCCGTCTGCCATAATCAAAAACATTCGTGCCTATTCACCAAAAGAAAAACGCCGGCACACATTCGGTCCTCAAACGACCCTTACGTCACTTACCTATATCCACACCGAAGGCGCAGATGTTATGCCTTCCTTGCATTCCCCTGCCACCCATCTGACTCTGAGGGCAAGTTTTTTTTTTCAGAGTCCCTTATTGACCTGTAAAGAGACTAGAGCGGACCTATACGACCGTCATGTGAGAGGGCTCCAGGAAGTAAAGGAAGAAATAAACGCTCTCAGCAAATCATTTTTACGTTATAATTATTTTCTTTGTTTTATTTCGACCTGCAGTATGTACACTTGTAGAGCCATTTGCGTGACTTTCTCATCAACAATGAGCGTTCCTATATGTTATAATCCAGGCTTGTATTTAAAAAAAAAAAAAATTGTGGCGACTTTAATTCTAGTTATTAATTAAAATAATCTCACAAACATTTGGATATATCTACACCTTAATCCACGTTATTGATTCAGAAAACTTGATGGATACATTTATAATTGTTACTCTAAGCTGTGCCCATATGTGATTCCATTTTGTTATTTATTTATTGCAGGTATCTGAGGATTTCACTATGCTTCCGTCAAACTAGATAATCTATCGAATGGCACATGGACCCTGCCGTACTCTTGGATATAGGAAACATCAATAGTGCTACACACACGTATACTTTGGTGGTTAATAATAGGCTCGATTGTGTGAGACAATCACAGATGGCGTAATGGAATCAAATGTATTTTAACATTTTGCAATATAATTTAAAATTTTGCAATATAATCAAAAATTTGGCAATATGATCAACATGTTTCAATATAATCAAGAATGGTTGTTCCGTCGCGGAACAATCCTTTTAACTAAAACTAAACTTACATACTAGAACAACTAAAAACTCACAAATAAAACATTTCCCACGATGAATCACTCGATAGGGATCCTTCGATGCTACCGGCAACATTATCTAAAAAGAAAAACAAAAGCACGTATAAAAACTAATAAACAAATAGAAGTCTCAGATCACTCACGATCTGAGACTTCAAGTAGAACGAAAACTCACGTGAAAACAATAACGCGTTAATTCCCACGATGCAAGAAACTATCCCGCGATGTACTAAAGGACTAAAAATCTAAAAAAAAGAAACATATTATTAATAAATATATAAATAAATATTCAAAACATGTCAAACTTACCTCCAACTAACAGCTGCTATGAAACTTTTGACATAATCAAAAAAGAAAAAAAGAAACATATTATTAATAAATATATAAATAAATATTCAAAACATGTCAAACTTACCTCCATCTAACAGCTGCTATGAAACTTTTGACATAATCAAAATGGCTCCTAGTACATAGTAAAATATTCCGATTAGACTATGATGACGTCACTGCGTGTCTAAAAATATAACAAACTACGCGAGAGTCATAGCAACGCCGCCGGCAGACACAATTTCTATTCTGTTTCTGCCTATAAATAGCGAGGTACTGGAAGTAGCAAATCACTTGCGATTTGACCAAGCGGCAAGACAGATCGGTGGATCTGAAACCAAATTAAGTCTTGATTAACAAAACCAAGGGAAGTGATTCTGAATCCCTTTTATACTAACAAAGTAACCAAAATTCATAATATTTAATTTGATATATTTTCAGCACCCTAAATTGGGAGTATTGACCCCAGAGTTTTTTATGAGCAGCTGTATGACGCTCACTCTGTCACTCAAAATTCTAACCCCTTTAGTTTCAGTTGATTATTATTAATTCCTTTTTCTGTTACAGATTTAGGAATAAAAGTCGCCAGTGGAGACTCATACTCATTATTCTTTAGTATACATTAGTAAGTGAATTGTGAATTGAATTAGAATTAAGTACTGAATTGCCTAGATATTTAGAAGTATTTTGTGATCAATAAACCAGGGAATTATTTTGTGAATTGAAAATCCTGTCTTATCATTTCTAAAACCGGCACCTGCCCCTTTTTTATGCTAAGCCCACATTGGGACTTAACAATGGTTCAATATGATCAAAAATTTTATTTAAAGAAATATACACACAACATCAACTTACGTATGGCGTTTCCCCAATGAGCTCCCTGGAGGTGATGACGATGTCTACGAAAGAAGAGAAAACATTTGCCCTGCTAATACTAAAAACGTTTCTTGCTTCCTTTGATACGGCTGACAATTCGTACTTAGAGAAGTTGCTTAATTCTATCTACAAACTTGTCCATATCTGTCCTAGGCTACGCTAGTTACAACTTTATGATATCACCTGACTCCCTACTATGCGTTGGGCGAGACTGCTGATTTTACCTGAATACTTGACACTTATGATTAAAATTTAGTATTTGCCACCAGATGTTCTTGTACGACTAACAGAATGCGGATATGATCTCGTTCCTGCTACCTTTACCTCGAATTCTTTTGTTTTTTCCTTTTTTTCTTGTTTTCTTGGAACTTTACTGTTCCATCGAGAAACTTTCACAAAATTTTTTCCTTTTTTGTTTTTAAATAAAACCACACTTCCTCTTCACAGCTTCTCTGTGTCATAAATTTCATAAGACAGAGCTCGTCTTCTTCCTTCTCCTACGATTTCCTGACGGGAACCCGTCTCCGTCAGCCTTGGGACGTATGGTCGAGTCTCGACAACCGCATGTTGGTCGTGTGTTCACTAGGTGCTGCTGCTAACCGTCGGGTAGCATATTGCTGCCTGCAGTATGCTACGAACATAACAATTTGAACAAGTATCTTTCGAAATTTAATGAGTACTATTGATAGCAAAGGAAGATCTTTTATTTATATAATTATTCACTAAGAACACTTTTGATTTTTGCTAAGTACTATTCGAATTTTATTAATATGATTGTGCGTAAACAAAGCTTTTGATTTGAACAAGTATCTTTCGAAATTTAATGAGTACTATTGATAGCAAAGGAAGATATTTTATTTATCTAATTATTCACTAAGAACACTTTTGATTTTTGCTAACTACTAATCGAAATTTATTAATTTTATTGTTCGTAAAGAATGCTTTTTGGTTTTAATAATACCGTCGGTAACTGAACGACTGCCACGACGATCTTTTTCAGCCACCACACATGTTCCTCGCTGCCAACGCCGTTTTCTACACTTTTCGCTGATCGAGCGATTTCGCGATAAAAAATGTATGGAGAAAAATAATTGCGCGCTGTTTTAGCTGTTGAGAAATGTCGGGCGGAAATATCCTCTAGTAAGAAATATTGTATTTCTTATCGCTGGTGGTCAAAAAGGCTCCGCATCAGCATTTTTGCATGTGAGCAAAACAAAGTGTACAATTTGTACACTTTGTATTACAGGAAATGAAATGGAATATTTTTGTTATCGGGAGTACATATTTGCACGGGTATGCAATGTACTCAGGTAGGTTAGGCGTTATGAGTGCGATGTCATACACATTACATATTTTATACCCGAGGTACTCAATTTCTGTTTGGAGAAATTCACATTTCTTCCATTTTATTTGCAGTCCATGATCTGCAGCTACTTCTAAGACTTCACGAAGTCTACTCATGGCTTGCTCATAGTCACACGCAAGAACAATTATATCATCGACGTATACTAGAACCTTATTTTCCTTTATCAGATTCAAGAATAATCCATTAACCTACCGCTGAAAGTTCGTCGGTTATACACAGAATCCAAACGGTGCCTTAGTAAATTCGAACTGACCAAAATGAGTAACGAATGAGGTATACTTCCGACTATTGTTGTCCAATGGAACATGGAAGAACCCATTTCTGAGATTCAAGGGTGAGAATACTTTAACCGAGCTTAATCTGTCAATTTGATCCTCTATTAATGGTAGTGGCTGATGATCTTTGATGATAACCTTGTTCAACCTACCACAGACTATACAAATTCTTTTACTGCCATCCTTCTTGCTAACGACGACTACTGGACTAACGAATTCCGAAAGACTAGGAGTAATAATTCCTTCTTTCAATTATTCTTCTACTTGAATATCAACAGCCTCCTTCTCACCTGGAGATAGTCTTCTAGGCGATTGATAAATAGGAGTCTCTTCCTTTAATAGAATCTTCAGTACGTAGTTTGTTTGATCTGCCTTCCTTCTCGGGTCGTATTGTGCGATCATTGTTTCCCCTTCGTTCTATGTACTTCATTGGATATATAATCTAAATTATATTCTTCGTCTTGAACAATCTGCATGCAACATAATTCCGTCTCTATATCTACTGGCTTTACTTCAATATTTCCTTGGCATACAGTAAGCTCGACTGACTTCAGGAAAGTTTTTCCCAATATAAATTGCCACAGCAAAATATTCTTGTGCACAACATGAAATTGTTCCTTAAAGCTATTACCATCTACATTTAAGCAAGCATTGAAAGAATCAAACGTTGTAAGCGCTTTTTAACCTATACCGCGAAACGTAATAGATTTTACAAGCGGTAGACTACCAAGCAATCGATAACCATCTTCACGTGCAAAGCTTAAATCAGTTCCTGTATCGATGAAGATCTTCACGAGCGTATTATTGATAATCACATCCTCTGTTATATCTCCAGGGCTTGGCGCTGTATCATGCATCAAGGCAACTTTACTGTCAACTCGCGGCTTCCTTTCGGTGCACTCTGTGCTTTTGTGCCAAAACTCATTGCAGGAAAAACATTTTGGTCCATTAGCCTTTAGCGGGTAGGCGCTAAACACATGGCCACGCCTACCACATGAATAGCATGCAATTCTCGTGTCCTTATTTTCTTTAAAACCTTTTACATTATTACTAAACTTTTCCTCTGCCCTATGACGCTACGTCGCACCTCTTCATAAAGTTTCAGCTTTTCTCTGAATTCTGAGAAACTTTTTGACCCGTACAAAAGTAATTTATTACTACCTTCATCATCAATTCCATCTATAGTATATTTAATAACCGATTCCCTATCTAAATTAATGCGATTACCGAGCTCTCTTATTGCCAGGAAATATTCATAGTAATTTTCATTTGGCAGTTTTTTCCGCTGCCTTAGCTTCTGGTGCAATACGGCACTACATTCAGTTGAACTAAGTTCTTCTATAAGAAACCCTTTTAAATCGTTCCAGGTGTTGATGTTTTTATTGACAAGATAATTGTCTTGCGCATTGAATGTGCTAAGGGATTCCTCTACATCGCGGAATAGAAAACTAGGACTTCCTCGTGTTGTTAAATTTTCTGAAACTCCAGTGCTCGTACTAGGCTCCGCATCAGCTAGATTACTTCTCAAAACGTTGACTTGTTGTTGCAATATTTGTTCTTCGAACCTTCTTTGATTATCCCTTATGGTATTATCTCGACTTTCTAGTGCTTCTCTTAATTCACGCACCATATCTCGAAAATTAATTAAATCTTCTTCAGCCTCAATATTGTTGCGCCGATTGATCCTACCTCTTCCCATTTTCTAAAGTATTTAATAGCACTTCCTAAAAGGCAAAATTCCCTACTCGATACGATAGAATTACTTAAATGTTTTATCTGCTTTAATTCATTAACGATTAATACTTCTAAATTTGTAAGTGTTTCTTCTTTCACACAGTCCACTCAAGGAAAAGAAAATCTTTTATAAATAAAAATATACTCCTTAATATATTAATAATAACAATACTTGCTTTGATTTACAAGCCTTATTTTAACTCTTTTCTTGTGTAAATCAATTATTTACTTCTGGATTTGCCTAAAACTTCAAAATGTTTTCATGTGATGTCAAAATCTGTTGACAGTTTGACTAGCAATGGAATTCAGCTTAGATAGCTATAAATCATTCGGCATTGATTAGTTCGGGCATTCACCCAAAAGTAGATGATAAGGTCTCGTTTGATTTAAAGCTGCTATTGTAGATTGAAATTAGATCCATCTTTGGTTCTATGGCACCGCTATGAATACCAGGATTTTAGTGATTCTGTTCCACCGACGAATGCCGCCATTGTACCACCGAAGAATGCCGCTAGAATCCCACGCTGTTTTTTGCCTTGTCTTCTTTTGAAATCGGATTCTTTCTTCTGATCGACTCTCTTGTTTAATTGAATTATGCTTTTTTTTCTTACTTAATAATTTTTATGAATAATTAAAAAAAACTTTACTTTGTTTCTTCTAATCGTCACGGATCCATCCCGGTTGAGCCCCCAAAATTATAGTGAAAAATCTGTTTATGCCAAAAATTTTCAAATTAACTTCATTTATTATATTTAAGCTTTATTACAAAAAATATTTCTCTTATTCTGATGAATCCGTGACGACCTTTCTGACTGCGGTTTTGAGACTGCTCTCCTTTGTCAAAATTTCGTTCTTTTTTCGGTACTGCCACTTATAATCCGTAAGTGTGGGCTCGAATTGGCGACTTTTCGAACCTACTTATATATCTATATTGCAAGATTTAAGTCTTAATATGTGAGAATTTAAATGTTTAATTAATTAGTAATTGATTTGAATATGATCAGTGCCAAATTTATGTTCATAACCTAATTCCTTAAAATTTCAAGAGGAATTTTATACTAAGGCACCTAAATTTGGTTTGAAGTTACATATTTAATGTTTCTTGTTTCACTGTTACTTAAGTAAAATATCTAACCTTATCAATTATAACCTTATATTTCGCCTGTTGTGATGCTGCAGTTATTTTAACATTTTGTGCTGATAATTGGGAATCGCTGGCTTTTCACTTCCCCTTCTTGATGCGTAGGATTGTATTCTCCAGCCTGCCCTTAATAATAGTTATATGAGATGTATTTACTGGTTCTAAAATGAAACTAATTCAAATTGGGTTTCGGCTTTCATTAAACGGAACGATATTTATCTGCTGGGTTTGAAATTCCCCTGTTACGTATCTAGAGATTTTGACAGCTTGTTGCTGCTAGTTTGCTGAAACTGTGTAAGCCAGGAAGTCCAGGGGTGACCGTGGCTCACATTAATTATCTGAAAAGTTGTATCTTCGGGTACTTTTTTGAAAAAGAAGATTCATTTACTTTGGAGAAAATGATTATTAATTACAAGATTCCTTTACAAATTGGTTACAGATTAAATTGATCAAATAGTCTTCCCTACGGCCAGCTTAAAGCCAATACCGATTTGGAATCAGTACAGATATGTTAATTTCATTTGAATTCATACTTAATCTTATATTCTGTTATAAAACTTGCATCCTATAGGTAGAGTGATTAAGGATTACTGCGCAACCACGAAAGAATCATATCGTGCATAGTGAGCAATAGAAGCTCACCCTATGCAGAAGGTAAAAAAAAAGCTTCCATTAATTAGTTCTTGTATTTAATGAGCACTAATCATCATTCTAAATTGAGTGGGGAAAAACTAGCCTTATTCCTATATAGCTTACAGCTATTACCTTATTTGTACAACTACTACTAGTAAGATCAGAGCAGAATTCATTAAATAATGTATCTTTAACGTAAGCCTAAATCATGCGATAATTCCGAACTCAACAGAGATATTCCTTAATTCAATACTAGATATTTTTTATGTCCTTGAGATGCCACCAACCTAAGTCCTTCCAACTTCATCAACGAGTCTATAAACTAAATCCAACTTCTTTTCAATTATGGTACACTTCAGAAATTTGGGAGCTAGTTTGGCAGAGAAATTGTTCGCTGAATCTGAGATGACGTAATTGCGTTTGTAAACAACGTCCCGTCTTTCAAATTTAACTTTAACTTTACTCTTGTCGAAATATTTTTTATTCTTCTCATAAGCCTTGATTATTTTCTCTGATATCTCATTGTATATTATTTCTAATCCCTGTAAGTACTTAGTCCGGTGTGATATTGTTGATCCTTCGATAGGATCATACAACCAATATTCATTTCCAGAAAATATGTATTCCTGGCCAAAGTTCAAATAAAAGGCAGAATAACCCGTTACTGCATTTACTGCCGAGCGAAGAGCAACTTGGATTTGACCTATTTCCCGGTTCCATACTTTATGATTATCTGTGATATAAGATCTGAGAGAGTAGTTGTTCTATGCGGATTCTGGATCACTTTTTCCATACAAAAAGTGTCCGGAAAATTCCAACTCATTTGCATCTTCTTCTTCCTCTGGAGGTACGGTGAGCAATTTTGAGGTGGTTCTGAGGCCGCTTTTGTACTGAAAATTAACATTATACTATGGCAGTACCAGCTCATTTTTTTCCATATAAAAAATTGTCCGGTTAATTCCAACTGCTTGGTCTACGTCGCAGCTGCCTTGGATTTTTTGCTGGAATCGAACCGAGCGCGCTTGGTTATGTAAAATCCCAGGCGCTCTACCATGAGACCATGGAGGTGTTGTGTGAATATTCTTTAAAGTTGCTATATATGGGTGGACCAGAGTTTTTATCTAGAACTCTCACCCGCAGATGGAGCCACCGTCGCTAGGTGGTTTTGAGTCCATACTAAATATGTGTTTGTGTCTTGGATGCACCATTGAGTCTTGACTGGCTTATATCTTGGATACACCGTTGAGCTTTAATTGGCTTATATCTTGGATGTATCGTTTGGTCTTGACTGCGCCCTAGCGGCATTAGCCGGTACTACCAGCATGCTGCGGTACTACGGTTTTCTTGGATAGATATGTGGTTTTCGAGATATTAGCGATTTTACCTTTTCAGATATAGTTAATATTATTAATAATTCAAGCTACTTAGGACAGTTTTGTTCATGCCAATAGATTGTAGAAGGTGTTTGAGGGGAAGGGGTTTGTGGGGAAGGGGTTAGAAAAGGAATAAAATTTTTGTTAGAAATCCTCTACGGACCTTTTTAGATATAGTTAATATTAGAAATAATTCAAGTTTTTTTGCTCATGGGGGTGCTGTGCCTAAATGTAGCCTTTTTATTATGATTTTTCTTGAGCGCCTAAATGTAGGTTTTTGGTTTTGAATTAATATTAGTAATAATTAAAGTTAATAGTAGGACATTTTTGTTCATGCCAATGGACTCTAGATCCTTGGGGGGGTGGGGTATTAAGGGGGATGAAATTTTCATCAGAAATCCTCTACGGGCTCTGGTTTTCGAGATATTAGCGATTTTACCTTTTCAGATATAGTTAATATTATTAATAATTCAAGCTACTTAGAACAGTTTTGTTCATGCCAATAGATTGTAGAAGGTGTTTGAGGGGAAGGGCTTAGAGGCGGAATAAAATTTTTGTTAGAAATCCTCTCCGGACTATGGTTCTCGAGATATTAGCGATTTTACCTTTTTAGATATAGTGAATATTAGAAATAATTCAAGTTTTTTTTTGCTCATGGGGCGCTGCACCTAAATGTAGGCTTTTTTACTATGATTTTTCTTGAGCACCTAAATATAGGCTTTTCAGGTTTGTTTTGAATTAATATTAGTAATAAATAAAGTTAAAATTAGAATACTTTTTTTCATACCAATAGATTCTAGAAGGTGCCAGTGGATAGGGTATTGGTACTGTTGGGGGACGAAATTTTCATCAGAAATCCTCTACGGGTTCTGGTTTTCGAGATATTAGCATATTAATAATTCAAGTTATTTTTGTTCATGTCAATGGATTCTAGATGGTTGAGGTGAGAGGGGGAACGAAATTTTCATCAGAAATCCTCTACGAGCTATGGTTTTCGAAATATTAACGTATTAATAATTCAAGTTACCATAGGGAGTTGTAGATATCAGCATGATGTCGCCTTGGATTTGCTGTTTTCTTACTTGAAGATTTCTTAGCGAGGAATTTGTAGATATCAGAAGTTCTGGATCACTTTCTATAGGCGTTCTAGGTATCAAAAATTAAATGTTAACCAAACATTAGGCATGATTCCCCTGTTTATGATATAATTTGATATCACCGCTGTAAACAAATTCGAATTTAAGCTGAATGGTTCATACACACCCATGTAAACTTCCTGTTTACAAATTCACATTTTAGCTGAATGAGCCATGCAGACCTGTGTAAACAAATTTAGACAATATCAGCACATTTATTCTTTTCATGTAATTTGATAGCACACTTACTGTAGGCAGCCAAACAATTTTATTTTATTGTTCCAAGAATTGTGTTTTATTGTTTATTCGATATCATCTCAGCCTGTAAGCAAATTCGTTGGAATTCATCCTGTGCAATGATTATTGCAGCAGAAGGATCATTCATGTTTACAAACCGTTCCTATAAAAGCTCAAGCAAACTCTTAAGAGCCATCAGTCAGTTTTAGTGAGTCTCCTTGATAGTACATAAAAAATTAAAAATGTCTTCGGTGTTAGTAAATAAAAGATTTTCAATAATTGAAAATTTGCGAAAAGATGTGTCGAAGTGTTAAAAATATTCAGTGAATAAAGACTATATTGTTAAAAAGTGCAATAGAAACATGCATAACTTTCAAGTTGCATTTCGGAAGTGCAATAAGAGTGCTAGGAAACGACATTTTGAGAGCTGTCTCGAGCAAATTAAATCATTGAGAGCACTATTGAGAACTCCCCGTCGAGGTGGAGGAATTACTCGCGTAAGAAGAAGTGATTTAGTAAAGTGGGAGGAAGTAAAGACAGCGTTCGCAGACAGAATTCTACAAGGTGTTATTGTAAATTTAAAACATATCGATCCGAACTATTTATGCAAGACGCTGCCAAAATATTTACGCGCCGTATTAAGAACACTCTAAAACCTTATTTTAATATTAATGTTTCTACAACGTTTTGCGGCGAATGTATAAAACAAAGTGCTGACAATGAAAACATAAAAGACATTAAATATTTCCAAGCAAGAACTGCTCCAATTAGTGCAGATGATAATTTGGAGGAGTGGTTTAAATCAAACCTTTTGGATCCAATAAACACTCAGCTGGAAGAGTTTCAAGAGAAAGATAGTGGTTGGGCACTGCAGTCTATCATACATTTAGCGGTGCATATCAACAAGTTTGAGCCGATTCGGGGATCATTTTATATACCTCTGCCAAAGGAGATTGCATCAAAGAAAGCATGTATAAATGCCAAAAATAGTGATGAAGCATGCTTCGCGTGGGCAATAACATTGGTGCTATATCCTGCAAATGTTCATTCCTATAGGATCTCATCATATGCACATTATTCAACTGTACTTAATTTAAATGGGATAACATTTCCCATGACACTTAAGCAAATAACACAATTTGTAGGCCAGAACGATTTATCAATAAACGTATTCATCCTGGTGAAAGAGCGTATCTTCACCACAGTTCCAGTTAGACTTACGAAACACAGGATGGAGCGACATGTAAATCTCTTAATGCTACAAGATTACTATGACCAGGCTGAAGATCATATGGATGATGATGATGATGATGCTGGCAGATATCATTTCTGCTGGATTAAAGATCTTTCGCGCCTCGTATCGGGACAAACTTCGAAACATAAGTCTAGAGTGTATACATGCGATAGATGTTTGCTCTACTTTTACTCTGCGGAAAAATTAGCATCACACACACCCGAATGCGAGAAGCAAAATGATTGCAGAATTATGTTTCCCTCAGAGGAAAAGAAATTGTTAGAATATAAGAATTATAACCATAAGAATCCCGTCCCGTTTTGTGTGTATGCTGATCTTGAATCAATATTGAACCCGATTCAGGGAAACGGTCAAAATACACAGCGAATCCAGGAACATGAAGTTCACAGCATAAGATTCTACTTCCACTGCAAACATGATGCTAAGCTCTCATATTACAGAGCATATCGAGGCAAGGACTGTCAAAAATGGTTTGCATTAGAATTGCAAAAGATTGCATCCATAGCTGTACAGGAGAAGCTGAACATCAGGCCAATGCAACCCCTGACTAAAGAGGAACGGCGTTCACATATGGAAAATAATTGCTGCCATATATGTGAAAAAACGTTTGCAGCCGATGAGCAACGAGTCCGGGACCATTGCCACTTAACAGGTAAATACTGAGAATCATAATTCAATTCAATTAATTTTTTTCATAAATTCTTTTAACAGGAAAATACCGACGGCCAGCGCACAATGCATGCAATCTGATGTACCAAGATTGCTCCATAGTTCCAGTCATTTTTCACAACTTATCTGGATATGATGGTCACTTCATTATTAAGGATATAGCTACATCTATTCCTGGGAAAGTGGATCTCCTGCCAATAAATAAAGAAAGATACATTTCGTTCACCAAGCACGTAGAAGGCAGCCATATCAAATTCAGATTCATCGATTTCTTCCGTTTTATGGCAGAATCCTTAGATAAGCTATCATCATTGCTGCCAATGGATAAATTAAATATTACAAGAGCTGTATGGCCGGAATTGGATGATGATGACTTTAAACTACTCACGCGCAAAGGTGTCTTCCCATACGACTTCGTTGACGATTGGGAAAAACTGGATTTCCAACACTTACCGGCACAGGAGCAATTCTATAATAAAATGACTGACAGTGATGTATCTACTAAGGACTACAGCCGCGCAGAAAAGGTGTGGAGGACATTTGAAATACAGACACTTGGCGAATATTCCGATCTATACCTGAAAACTGATGTCCGTCTATTGACCGATGTCTTCGAGAACTTTCGAGATGTCTGTATGAAGACGTACAATTTAGATCCTGCACATTATTACACCATGCCAGGTCTAACATGGGATGCAATGTTAAAATATACCAATGTGAAACTGGAGCTGATAACTGATGTTGACATACTGCTATTCGTAGAGAGAGGTATTCGAGGAGGTATAAGCCAATGTTCCAATATATACAGTAAAGCCAACAATAAATATATGGATGATTTTAACCCAGATGAAAAACAAAAATGCTTGATATATTATGATGTTAACAACCTTTATGGATGGGCCGTGTCACAGCATTTACCTACCGGAGGATTCAGATGGGCTGATAGTCTCGATATTGATGTTTTCCAAATTCCTGATGATTCACCAACTGGATACATACTCGAAGTTGATTTAGACTATCCACCACATCTGCATGATAAGCATAAATACTTACCGTTTTGCTCTGAGCATACAGCACCACCAGGTTCAAAATTAGAAAAACTTTTAACAATATTACACCATAAGGAAAAATATATTATACACTATCGAAATTTGAAACAATGCTTATCACATGGCCTCATTCTAAAAAAAGTACACCGGATCCTGCAATTCAACCAGTCAGCTTGGCTTAAACCATACATTGATTTGAATACCTCCAAACGGAAACAGGCTACCAGCGATCATGAAAAAGACAGCTATAAAAAGATGAATAATGCTGCGTTTGGTAAAGCCATGGAAAATGTACGCAAGTATAGTGACATCAAGCTTTGCGTAAAGTGGGAAGGCCGACATGGTGCCAAAGCTCTGATTGCAGCTCCCAATTTCCACAGTACGAAAATATTTGATGAGAATTTAGTCGCTGTGGAATTAAGGAGACTGAAAATGTTGTTTAATAAGCCACTCTATATCGGCATGGCAGTCTTAGAAATTTCAAAAACATGCCTCTACGACTTCCATTACAGTTTTATGCAGCGCGAGTTTGATGATAAATGTAAAGTCATGTATACCGATACAGACTCCCTAATATATGAAATTGAAGAGAGAAACATATATGACATTATGGCTGAAAATATTGATAAATTCGATACAAGTGATTACCCTGTAAATAATCAGTTCAATATACCGCTTATGAATAAAAAGATTCCTGGTCTTATGAAGGATGAGCTGAACGGGCAAATCATGTGTGAATTTACAGGCCTCCGCTCGAAAATGTATAGCCTACGCATAAATGATGCTACAACTGTAAAAAAGACCAAGGGAATAAAGACAAATGTTGTTCAGAGGCATATAAATGTCTACACCATCAACCAAAGAAGATAGCTTTAAGTCCACATGATAACAAGCGGTATATTTTGAGTGGTACAACGGATACTCTACCATGGGGACATTACTCTATTCCACCAGAGCAACAAGGAGCAGACGCGGAAAACATATAATCTAAGGCTAGTCTAAGATATGTATTGTAAAGAAAAATTGTATTATAGTTTTAGTTTCATTTATATAAGTAATTTGTTTTAATTGTATTATAGTCTAAAATGATATACATTATTGTAAAATAAGGGAAAATATTATAATTATAGGGTAACCGATTTAAGGAAGCTTAATATAGAATGATACCTTAAGAATTAAATGTTAATCTAGAATGATACCTTAAGAATTAAATGTTAATATTTTTTAATTTATAATAAATCAATAATAATATTTTATATATGGTATTCTTTTTATTCAACTTCCCTACTAAGTCCAGAGCACCCGAATAATATTTGCACACTACAGCGAGCTGCTAATCGGGCGGTTGAGCGTTTTACCCAGAATGTTAGGATGGCTTAAGAAAAAAACATTTACACGTAGGCTACAGCTTGACCCCTGGCATCACCTTTGAAACCGGAAGGGAGTCTGATCCTTGACCTTCATCCGGAAGTGTATTATATATAAGTGTATAATCAAGCATTTCACGGGGACTCCATATTGCTTTTCAAAACAGGTCTGATAACTGCTTAACAGCTTTTAAATAGGTCAGATAACAGCTAAACAGCTTTTCGAACATGTTGATAACAGCTTAACAGCTTTTCAAACAGGTCAGATAACTGCTTAACAGCTTTTAAACAGGTCTGATAATAGGTTAACAGCTTTTCGAACAGGTCTGATAACAGCTTAACAGCTTTTCAAACAGGTCAGATAACTGCTTAAGAGCTTTTCAACAGGTCTGATAACAGGTTAACAGCTTTTGAAATAGCTCTAATAACAGCTTAACAGCTTTTAAACAGGTCTGATAACAGCTTAGCAGCTTATAAACAGGTCTGATAACAGCTTTTGAAACAGCTCTAATAACAGCTTAACAGCTTTTAAACAGGTCTGATAACAGCTTAACAGCTTTTTAAACAGGTCTGATAATAGCTCAACAGCTTTTCAAACAGCTCTTATAACAGCTTAAAAACAGGTCTGATAACAGCTTAACAGCTTTTTAAACAGGTCTGATAATAGCTTAACAGCTTTTCAAACAGCTCTTATAACAGCTTAACTGCTCTTAAATAGGTCTGATAACAGCTTAACAGCTTTTCAAACAGGTCTGATAACAGGTCTGATAACGGGTTAACAGCTTTTGAAACAGCTCTGATAACAGCTTAACAGCTTTTGAAACAGGTGTGATAACAGCTTAACAGCTTTTGAAACAGCTCTAATAAAAGCTTAACAGCTTTTAAACAGGTCTGATGACAACTTAACAGCTTTTAAACAGCTTTTAAACAGGTCTGATAACAGCTTAACAGCTTTTGAAACAGCTCTAATAATAGGTCTGATAACAGCTTAACAGCTTTTGAAACAGCTTTTGAAACAGGTTTGATTACAGCTTAACAGCTTTTAAAACAGCTCTAATAACAGCTTAACAGCTTTTAAACAGGTCTGATAACAGCTTAGCAGCTTTTGAAACAGCTCTAATAACAGCTTAACAGCTTTTAAACAGGTCTGATAACAGCTCAACAGCTTTTCAAACAGCTCTGATAACAGCTAAATAGTTTCAAACAGCTCTCATAACAGCTAAATAGTTTTCAGACTGGCCTGGTCGACAGACGGAATCCCCTGTGAAATGCTTGATTATACACTTATATATAATACACTTCCGGGTGAAGGTCAAGGATCAGACTCCCTTCCGGTTTCAAAGGTGATGCCAGAGGTCAAGCTCGAGCCTACGTGTTACTACAGCGACCTCCTAATCGGGCGGTTGAGCGTTTTACCCAGAATGCTAGGAAGACTTGCGAAAAAAACATTTACAAGTGGACTCGACCTTGACTCCCTGGCATCACCTTTGAAACCGAAAGGGCCTCTGGTCCTTGACCTTCATCCGGAAGTGTACTATATATAAGTGTATAATCAAGCACATCACAGGGGATTCCATATTGCTTTTCAAAAGAGGACTGATAACTGCTTAACATGTTTTAAACAGGTCAGATAACAGCTAAACAGCTTTTCAAACTGGTCTGATAACAGCTTAACTGCTTTTTAAATAGATTTGATAACAGTTTAACAGCTTTTTAAACAGGTCTGATAACAGCTTAACAGCTTTTCAAACAGGTCAGATAACAGCTTAACAGCTTGTTAAACAGGTCTGATAACACCTTAACAGCTTTTTAAACAGGTCTGATAACAGCTTAACAGCTTTTCAAACAGGTCAGATAACAGCTTAACAGCTTTTTAAACAGGTCTGATAACAGCTTAACAGCTTTTCAGACAGGTCTGATAACAGCTTAACAGCTTTTAAACAGGTCTGATAACAGCTTAACAGCTTTTCAAACAGGCCTGATAACAGCTTAACAGCTTTTAAACAGGTCTGATAACAGCTTAACAGCTTTTAAAACAGCTCTGATAACAGCTTAACAGCTTTTAAAACAGCTCTAATAACAGCTTAACAGCTTTTCAAACAGCTCTGATAACAGCTTAACAGCTTTCAAAACAGCTCTGATAACAGCTTAATAGCTTAACAGCTTTTCAAATAGCTCCAGTAACAGCTTAACAGCTTTTAAACAGCTCTGGTAGCAGCTTAATAGCTTTTCAAAGAGCTCTGGTAACAACTTAACAGCTTTAATCTACTCAGCAGGTCTACAGACTTCGTTGTGCTTTCGGTTGAGTTACAACTGCGACTTATGCAGATTTCGCACGCTTCATCCTTTTATAGTACAATGAAGGTATCAAATTCATTACGGTAGCTTCCCTTGTTTAATGAGCTATCCTTATCAATCATCAAGAATTCGATATTTGACACGTTGATTGAGACAGAGTTTTTATGTTTGTATGCTATCAGTAAAAGACATATTGCAGAATAAGATATCCCCAAGTAATCAAACAAAAATCAGAAGAATGCTAATGTAAAAACAAAAAAAAAACAAAAATGTAGAGATAAAATACAGCTATACCAAGTTGTTTATTATTAATTGAATACTTTTTATAAATCGTTAAATATAAACCTCTTTTGATTGGGAATATAACTTAAAACACTATAAAACTCAGAAAATCGTTAATAATGGTAGACGCCTTGTGGTTCATATTCCTCATCATATAATAAATCTACAGTTAAACATTGTTCCACATCTCCCGACGCATTATTCTTCAGTTTCAATTCCTTTATCTGTAGAACTCCAAAAGGAAATTTGTTTCGCAGATCCTGAGGCAAGCATTTCATAATCTCATTCAATTCTGCATTCATGGCTTGTAAATGATGTCTCATTGAGTTCGCCATGCTGAGATTTATCGCAAGAACCATTTGCTCTACAGAATCCGGGCTAAACTTATAGAACATCTGATCCCATAGCGTTTGATCTCGAAATTCTTTAAATTTACCTTCATCCCAATAGATAGAATTGAACCAGGCCTTCAGAGCTAGATAAAGGAGATTGAACGGTGACTGCAACGTAATCATATAACCTCTTCTGTCACCCCCTCTTTCTGCAAGTTTGGTAAAGCGTTCCCAGGAGATAGCACCAATCATTAGAGCATGTTCTAATGAGGAATTATACCTCTGACCCTGCACAATCTTCATTTCATCATCATCTGAAGATGAAGGGGGTGGTAAGAAAACTCCATTTCTAAATTATTTATGATAATGAAGGTTACATTTAGTATTGCTGCTCCACAAGTTGAATAAGTACCTAGAAAAGGACCTTGGTAAACATATGCTCTAGATCGCTTTCGTTTCCAAGATAGGATTCATAGAACTTCACTTATATTGCTACCAATTTTGAATATAGAACATAAGGAAAAAGTTTATAACTTAAGATTTAGAAATAAATAATTAATTTGATGTGAATAAATATTGAAATTTAACTTGTTTGACAAAATTTTTTTCAACAAATGAAATTGAATCAATACATCTCCAAGCAACCATATTTTTTACTTTTAACTTGAAGTTTTCTATTAAATATATTTACAGCTTCGATCAATCATAAATTATTTTCATGGTATGTTAAATCAAGTGCTGATATTATCTAACTTGGTTTATTTGATTCTACTCAAGGGGATATCAAAATTACATGTAGGAAGATTTGCTGAAATTACTTCAATACATCTACCTCAAAATTACATGTTGAAAGATTTTATTGAAGTATTCAAATGTTGATATTACCTAAATTTGTTTAATTTATTCTATTCGAGGCGATATCAGAATTATATGATGATATTGCCTAAATTGGTTTAGTTTATTCTTCTCGAGGCGATAACAAAAATTCTAGTGGCTATAAAAGAGTTCGAATCATTTGTACGGCAGTGGAAAACTATATGAATTGTGATAATAAAATTACATTGTAATCTAGTTTTGTATTGCAGCTGCAAACTAGGTATATGAATTTGTTTACAAGAAGTGTGATGATATTAAATTACATATTGTTATTTTGATTGGAGAAATGTGCGGTATCTGAGCGCAGGTAGGGAAGCTTGTGATATGATTGTTTCGATGTTCTATAAAAGAGTTTAGTTCATTTGTTTATAAATAGTGCTAGTGTTTTGAAATATTTACAAGATTTTTTGCAAACGTAATGTTTTTTGGTGAGATATGTGTAGAAGAAGTTCAAATTATAAAAAGAGTTCAGATCATTTCTGAAAACGATTCTGGATCGTCAAGATGTCTGAGGTAAGATTTAGTCTAATTTTAAAATAGTTAATTAAAAAGTTTTTTTAATTACAACAGCAACAACAACGGCAACAACAGCAGCAGCAGCAGCTACGTCCTCAACAACAGCAGCAGCGACAGCAACATCCTCAGAATAATTATCAACAACTTGAAGCGGTAAGCATTTTTCTCCACAATTTATAAATAATTATAATAATAATAATTATTATTATAATTTCTAGGTTATACATGGTATGAATATGCTGCGTGGAGTGTTAGGCAGAAGTGATGACTTCTACAGAAACTTGGGTCACACATTTGCTGCTATAAAGAGGAGCGTGAAGAGGGAAAAACTCAAGTTAAAAGAGGATAAAAAAACAAAAAGGAAGAGCTTAAGATAATTGATACAAAATTGAAAAAAAATAAAAAATAATATGCATGTAATAAAAAAATTTGATAATTTTTTAGATTAGTGTGAAAAAAATGAAAATGAGGTGAAAGTGATTTAAAAAAATAAAAAATTTTGTGTTTCATTAATAATAATAAATAATAATTATAAAAAAAAAACAAACAAACAAAATATATGTGTTTCAATAATAATAATAAATAATTTTCTTTAAGTATATTGTTATTGTTTTCTTTATTTAACCGATGATGTCTACAACTTCCCCGCTAATAAAAGAAAGCAACAAAATCAAGGCATGCTGGTAGGACCGACTAATACCACTAGAGAACCTTACTCAAGAAATGGTGTCTGCACTCGAATCCTAATTATGGTATATGTAAAATTGCATCAGAGCATTCGATGTGAAACATATTACTTACCTTAAATGCCTGTAGTACCGACTAATGTCACGAATTATGTACACATCACACCACATTACTAATTATCAATTAGCTAATTACTGTCCAAGCTGCTAATTGCCAATTAGTAATTATATAATTGTCAATTAGCCAATTGTTTGAACAAATGTTGCTAATATCCCGAAAACCAGAGTCCGTAGAGGATTTTTGGATGAAAATTTTATTCCCCCTAATACCCCCACCCAACGATCTAGGATCCATTGGCATGAACAAAAATTTCCTACTATTAACTTTAATTATTACTAATATATAAATTCAAAACCAACCTGAAAAGCCTATATTTAGGCGCAGCACCCCCATGAGCAAAAAAACTTGAATTATTTCTAATTTTAACTATATCTAAAAAGGTAAAAACGCTAATATCTCGAGAACCATAACCCGTAGAGGATTTCTAACAAAAATTTTATTCCTCCTCTAACCCCCTTCCCCTCAAACACTTTCTACAATCTATTGGCATGAACAAAAATGTCCTAAGTAGCTTGAATTATTAATAATATTAACTATATCTGAAAAGGTAAAATCGTTAATATCTCGAAAACCAGAGCCCGTAGAGGATTTCTGATGAAAATTTCATCCCCCTAATAGCCCCACCCCAAAGATCTAGAATCCATTGGCATGAACAAAAATGTCCTACTATTAACTTTAATTATTACTAATATTAATTCAAAACCAAAAGCCTACATTTAGGCGCTCAAGAAAAATCATAATAAAAAGGCTACATTTAGGCACAGCAACCCCATGAGCAAAAAAAAACTTGAATTATTTCTAATATTAACTATATCTAACAAGGTTAAAACGCTAATATCTCGAGAACCATAGTCCGTAGAGGATTTCTAACAAAAATTTTATTCCCCTCTCTAACCCCGTCCCCTCGAACACCTTCTACAATCTATTGGCATGAACAAAACTGTCCTAAGTAGCTTGAGTTATTAATAATATTAACTATATCTGAAAAGGTAAAATCGCTAATATCTCGAAAACCAGAGCCCGTAGAGGATTTCTGATGTAAATTTCATCCCCCCTAATAGCGCCACCCCAACGATCTAGAATCCATTGGCATGAACAAAAATTTCCTAGCGTTAACTTTAATTATTACTAATATTAGTTCAAAACCAAAAGCCTATATTTAGGCGCACCACATATCTATCCAAGAAAACCGTAGTACCGGAGCATGCTGGTAGTACCGGCTAATGCCGCTAGGGCGCAGTCAAGACCAAACGATACATCCAAGACATAAGCCAATTAAAGCTCAATGGTGTATCCAAGATATAAGCCAGTCAAGACTCAATGGTGCATCCAAGACACAAACACATATTTAGTATGGACTCAAAACCACCTAGCGACGGTGGCTCCATCTGCGGGTGAGAGTTCTAGATAAAAACTCTGGTCCACCCATATATAGCAACTTTAAAGAATATTCACACAACACCTCCATGGTCTCATGGTAGAGCGCCTTGGATTTTACAAAACCAAGCGTGCTCGGTTCGATTCCAGCAAAAAATCCAACGTTATTTTATTAAGAAATCAGCTAAGACAAGAGCTTGAACAGCTTATAGGGGGCCAGCTAACCAGTTGATGTCATCACCTAGTCAGCCAGAAGGAAAGGAATTCCCCCAGGCAGCTGCGATGTAGACCAAACAGTTGGAATTAACCGGACATTTTTTTATATGGAAAAAAATGAGCTGGTACTGCCATAGTATAATGTTAATTTTCAGTACAAAGGCGGCCTCAGAACCACCTCAAAATTGCTCACCGTACCTCCAGAGGAAGAATAAGATGCAAATGCGTTGGAATTTTCCGGACACTTTTTGTATGGAAAAAGTGATCCAGAATCCGCATAGAACAACTACTTGAGAGCACTTCCTATAACTTTATTCCATCTTTCGCAAAAATTATTCCTAGGGTCATATTTGCAGTTTAACCAGAATTTCTTACTTCCAAAGTCTTGCAGAAGTTTTCTAAATTCGCGGGAATCGAACTGCCGGCCATTGTCCGTTATTACTATTTCTGGAACGCCATACTCGAGGAAAATACGATTTTAAACATTCTCGGAGACCTTTTTTGCAGTAGCTTCTCGAATAGGAAAGAGGCACGGCATTTCGGTAAACCAATCCGATATAACCAAGAGCCAGCAATTACCCTTAGTTGAGCGAGGTAAAGGACCAATGAGATCCAATGCAATCATTTGCCATGGCCGATTTGCTACTTTAAAATTTCCCATTTTACCGAAGGCTGGTTTCGTTGTAGGTTTAGATTTAAGGCAAACTTCACAACTTTTCACATAGCTGGTGATATCCTTGATCATTCCTGGCCAATAATAACGTTCGACAACTCGTTTTTGTGTTTTGTACGTTCCAAGATGAGCTGCGAAAGATGAATCATGACATTCTGTGAGAACCATTAGCCGTTTGGAGGAAGGGACTACCAGCTTCCACCTATTCTGTTTTTCTCGGATGGAGTTATACAAGGGATTTATATAAAGGAAATCATTTTCTATCTTCCAGTTCTTCAGACGTGCGGGACTATCTTTCACCTTTTGCACCATAGATATGTACAAGTCGTCACCTTCGTTAGGTTGACAATCAATTAGGTTGATTTCTGGTATTCGTGAGAGAGCGTCAGGGACTACGTTGTTCTTGCCCTTAACATATTTTAGTTCAAAGTCGAACTGTTGCAATCTCAAAACCCATCGTGCAAGACATTTGCTGCCTGAATAACCACGTTAGAGGGGAATGGTCTGTTAGGATAAAGAACTTGTATCGCTCAAGATATCCACGCAACTTTTCAATCGTGAAGATTATGCTAAGGCACTCGTTTTCGGTGACGGTGTAGTTGAGCTCAGCTCCTCTTAATTTGCGACTAACATAAGCGATTGGGTGCTCTGCCGCGTCTACCTACATCCACTTGTACCTGGATGTAGATACATACCGCATCCGACACCTCTTGCCACAAAAATCATGTCCGGGATATGTGTGGGTGGCAGCACAGCGAGTATGCCGCTAGCGATTAGCCGGCTTGGTGTGGTTCTTGCCACCCACATCCCTTCCATGCTGGTAAAGCTGTGCACTACATCGTTACGACGATAGATCAGACAGACAGACGGACAGTAAAGTAAAGAGTTTTGTTTTGTGTAACTGCAAACGGACAGACAGACATTACAAAGAGAAGAAAAAAAATCTATGGAGGCTTCTTCTTCCTGGTGGGACCTAAAAGTCTGAAAAGGAGAAAAGTTATTTAATTAAAAAAAACAATAATTCAAGAAAGCGGAAGACCTCAGCAACGCCGAACAAGTGTTGGTTCACCCGGAGAGTTTACGACGCTGTAAAGAGGAACGAACGATAGAGAGAGAGAGCGAGTGAGAGTCTCTGATGTTGTTGAGACTCAAGCTTTGGGTACTATTGGGCTCAATCGCCCCCATCCACCCCGGCTAAGCCGCCAAAGCCTTGGTGATATACTCAGCCCCATTTCATGAGTGTGTGCGCCCTAGCGTCGCTCCATCAGACCTCCACTAATCATGCGCGGGCTGTATTTACCCATTGTTATATGCGAGCACCTGTGTAAGAGAAACAACAACAAAAAACGAAAGAAACAAAAAGTAAAAAAAAACGTTTTGGAGGAGAGTACAGCAACGCTGATCAATTTATTCACGCTGCGCATCCGTCGTTAATCCTTACTTCCTCTTGATAATATTCATACAACCATCCATTTACTTAACAATAGTCTAGCCTAAATTAGCCCTACTAGCTGACCTTAATCTACCCTACTCTTGCCTAGAGGACTAACAGATCTGGACATAGGTTGCTTAAGCAACGCAAGGGTTCTCGACATAAAAAAAAAATTTAAACTGTTTAAGATAACCTAACTACTCTTAACTATGCTAGAGAGCAAGACAAAATATATATAGAATAAAAAGAATTGCAAAAAAAACTGACTTACTTCATGAAATAAAGCATACGCTACCCTAGGCGGTGATATCCCACGTCGGCTGGAACGGTTGGTTTGACGTAGTTGGGGTGCACCCCTCTTCTTCTGGTGTGTACAGCAGCGGCAAACTTGCCTTATTAGGTGGGCTCATTGGCCTCTCTTTTTTTTTGTTCTTTATTACTTTTTATGTCACTTTATTATTATCTGTATCTGCCTTTCTCGATGATTATGATTATATTAAGACATTTTTCTGATTATTTAGGTATCGGTCTACTTAATGATTACACTTCGATGTTCGCTCTATTATTTAATAATGCTCTCTATTACTTAGAAATAATATTGTTTCTTTCGGGATGAATGGCGGAAGGTGTGTACTAACGACTCACGGAGTGTCCCGAATAATTCAAAATACAACAAAGTTCAACAACTCTTTACATTTCAAGCACCGAATGTAATGTCAATTAATGATGCAGCGTTTCATAAAACACTTAAAAAGGTGCGTACTTCCTTCAAAAATCACACACGAAATTTACTAAAGTTGTAATGAGCCCACAGCCTCATCACTTTCTCCATTTTCCCCAATAGGCTAAACGCCAAAGCCCTATCAATAACTTATCAAATTTCACATTTGCATCATCATCGAATATCATTCTCGAATATCAATAACATCCGGAAATTTCAATTCCCACGGTAAATTCTCAGGAAAGATATTTCAAAAGAACCTTCAAAAATTCATCCTAAAACCAAATGTATACTTACATGCATTAGTCTCGCTTTCTAAGAGCAAATATTTCCGCGTAAACAATGCGACACATTTCCACATTAGTTCCGCATGACCAATTGTTCAAAAAACAAACATTCCCCATATGTGAAAATGCAGTCGCATCACACTGGAAACAATGTCGTTTAACTCATAAAATGTCGCAACCCATTTTCAAGTACACGACGCTTATGCTATTGAAAATTGACCGTCATATACACCCCACAGCGCTGGGTCTTGCATCATGAAAATAAACAAACATGCACCATATGTTTACCTTTGCCATGATGCAAGCCACTGCACTGCTGGTTGTGACAATATGTCGGTATACATACAAATTATGTGTTCACTATTGACCAATAGCAGGCATTTTCTTCGCATTCTCTTTGCTCATGCTTAAACGGCTTATACATGTTATGTATAACATTGCCCAATAGAAGCTATTCAATTCGGCTTATGTGCCTGAACGGCGTGCTGCTGCAATGATATCATGCAGCTGGGCGTATTTCATGTTTTAAAGATGAGGAAGTAAATTCCCTCCACGCGGATTTCCGTGTTTTGAATGGCAAGTACTGAAACTGCCTAAATAAATAGCCGCGTTCTAACCAAGAACAGGCAGTGAGTTTTTGGATCTTTCCAGAGTACGTTTTCGAGGGAGTTTTCAATCCTTTCGCAGTAAGTTTGAGTTCTGGACAAGTCAAAAGAATAAGGTTGACCCCCCACCAGCGGTAAGGCAACCTATTCGATATCAAATCAGGAAATATAGTCCGTGTTCGCTATTCTCAGACATCGAGAATCCTACTCGTGATAACTTTAATAATCGTGTTTGTAATAATCCACTAGAGATCTTTATTTTTGTATAAGTGTCGACTTTGTTTTTATATAAGTGCACAAATTTAAAATAAAAAAAACAACAAAGATCAAATACTAGATCTCCTGTGTTTTATTGGAAGTAGATAAAGGGCCAGCGACCTTCTCTTCGGAAAGTACATCGCAGTCCTTGTCGCGACGAATATAAAAGAGGAACCCGCGACAGAACAACTAGGTGGCAGCGGTGGCGATTTTTTTTTAACGCCAATCGACACAAATCAAAACCAGAAAAGGGGATCTTCCGATAAGCAGCAGTAAAAAAAAAAAAAAAAAAACAGAAAAACACCAATGTGCTACCCAAGGAAGTTAGACGATACCATTGAAGTCCCGGAAGAAGTTATTATAATACCGGAAGAGGATCCAGAAGAAATCGAAGCAGCAGAAGAATACGACTACGAGTTCGAGATAGACATCGATCCCGAGGAAGAAACCCCCACAGTGGAAGAAGTTTATCTGGAGATACACCGACAAATTACTCCAGAAAGTGACGAAGAGGCAACGTGGGATTTTGATACATACCAACAAGTAAAGAATCTACTAGAAAATAGACCAATGTAAGTTATAAAATCACATTAGCATAATAGTCATTATATTATATTATTATAACATTACCATTACATTTAGTGAACTAAAATTATTTAAGAAGTGAGTGGAATTGGAATATTTTTTTTCTTCTAATTAATATAAAAAAAAAAAGAGGAATACCTATAATACTTTCTAAAGTAATTTTTCTTCTTTCTCTGACCCAAGTGACCTTTTTGTATCTTCTCGTAAGGCAACAAATTCTTTTTGAGAGTGTCTTTCAAATTTTTTGTCCACAAGTGATTAAAGAAGTGACGTAAAAAAAAAAAAACAAATAAAAATTGTTTTGTTTGTTTTACCAGTGCATCTAAGTTCTATCACATTATCAGCGTTAAATCCTGGTTCCTTATTGTGATACTCTCTAGTATCCCAAGATTGTCATTACAAGAGCTAAGGATTACTCATCTCATCTAGGCCACAAGCAGAACGCTAACCGCCTAGCTAGAGTTTCGCGTTACATACGCCTCCCCAAAATGGCAAACCCTCAAGGCAATGGCGGCGGAGGTAGACCTGTTGTTCCTGTTGGACAGGTTGTACCACCACAGCCTGCACCACCTGCACTTCTTGCACCTCCTGCACCACCTGCACTTCTTGCACCTCCTGCACTACCAGCAATAAACAGACTCTCGACTAGTGAGGCACGAAATCTCATACCCGAGTATGACGGCAATACGGAGGAGCTTCACAGGTTTTTAGCTTGTTGTGATATATTGTTCTCACAAGCCCAAACTGAGGCAGACAAACTGTTGTACCTCAGCCTGTTAAAGACAAAGCTGACGGGTCCCGCCTATGATCTATTCAAGTATGGAGATTATCCTACTTGGGCAGAACTGAAGGCAGAGCTCAAGTCTCATTTTCAGGAGCATCGCCCGCGAATAGCTATACAGGGTGAACTGCTACGCTTGAGACAAGCTCCAAGAGAAAATGTACAAGACTTTGCTCGCCGAGTAACCAAACAGTTAGCAGATTTAAATAATGCGACTTTAAATGAAGCCCCCCAGTTAGAATCAAGAGCGTTCCTACTTAGCGAAAATGAGCAAAATGCTATCAGGGTATTTGAAGATGGCATCAAAAATGACCAATTAAAAGTCATAATTAAAGCTCGCGCAGAAACTAGACTACGAGCACTGATCACTTTCACTATAGAGCACGATCAGAGAATAGAAGAGGCTCAACAAACCAATCTCCGCTCACCTCAAAATACTCCAATCATTACATGCGAGTATTGTGGAAAAAGGGGCCACCGTAAAGAAAGTTGTTTTAAACGAAAACAACTTCCCCCATTTCCCTCATTTTCAAATATTAAGAATGAGGTCCATAGAATAATATGTGGCTATTGCCACAAGGCAAATCATCGCACCCATGAGTGCAGAAAAAAGATATATGATGAACGCTTTACACGGAGCCCCCAACAAGGCCACCACCGTACAGCGTCATCCTCACAACTACCTTCAAGGTCCTTTACACAAAGGCAACCACAACCAGAACAACCACGACAATTTCGGCAAGTTAGGTGGTCAACACCTACAAATGAGTTCACGGGAAACGAGTTTGCGCGGGAAGAATCGGACGGCGAAGCTCCCCGCCAAGTTATCTCTCAGGCCGTCATTCATCAGCAGCCGCTGAACTAGTAACCCAAAAAATAAGGCTACCTATAAATTTAGAGCAAAACACCCTTCTGATTTCATTACCCTTAAACGTATCTATCAAACCCAGTACTACTTTTATAATAGATACTGGAGCAGAAATTAGTCTTCACAAAGCAGAATCAACTCATGATTTAGCCCTCGTATACGAAAACGAGCGCTGTACAATTTCAATTGCTGGAGCTTATACGCCCACAATTGGCATAACCTACGCCAAAATTAATTTAGTTGACGATGTTACAATCGAACATCCATTTCATTTAATCCCAGGAGGTAGTAAATTAACTTACGATGGAATCCTAGGTATAGACTTCCTTACTAAATACAAATGCAACCTTAATTGTTCAGAAGGTTACATAGAATTAATGACGCCATCAACAGACATAATTGAAAATTACTCAAAACTATGCGGTGAAAATAAAATTACCAAAGTTAGAGAAAATAAGTATATACAGAGTAATAGAGCTGAGAAATCCACTAAAGAGGTAGATAAAACACAAAATGAAAAATCAAATAAAGAATATGCAGAGGTATTTAAAAAGGCTAAAATACAAAATATAAAAGAGGAAGATAAAAAAAAGGTGCATTACCAAATAAATATAAAAGAAAATAATTTAAAAGAGGAACCAATAAAAGGTCCCAAAGAATTACAAAACTTGGAACTTATATCAAGTAAGCACATTGGCATGGACACGCAACGCTACGACTGCGGTTCAGGTCAAGTCATTTCATGTGATAGAGAATTAGGTACGCGACGCTACGACTGCGGCCTAACTCAATCTAGTTCATGTGACAGCAATTTGGGTACACGACGCTACGACTGTGGCCCAAAAAAAGCTGACTTGAGCAATATAAGTATCCAAGATAATCCCTTACAAAAGGAAGAACCAGAAAAAACTGGTAAAACATATAAAGAAAATACAGCACTGATCTTCTTACAAATCATATATTACCTCTTTTTAATAATTATAAAAAATTCAAAGCTTTCTTTAGAGAAAACCATCAGTTTAAATTCCAGTGTTCATCGAATAGAGGAGAATAAAATTCGAAAATTGTCAGGCCAGAAAAATCTGATAAAAGGGCCAGTAGACAAAAATTGCAATACAACTGGTATTAAGGAAGAAAATAACGATGACGAAATTCATCCAAAGGAACCACCTCTCACTCAAAACCAAATCATATTACCTCCTAGGTCAGAAGTCATAATCAACATACCTAATAATGAGACTAGGGAATTATACTGCAAAAAGGAAGAGATTCTACCAGGAATTTTCATAGGGAATACTCTAACCAAACCTGAAAATCAGGTCATCAAAATCCTGATGCTGAACACAAACGAAGAGGAAGTAGTTCTACCAATAAAAGAGATTAATCCATCTTGGGAATATTTAGGTGATTACGATATCATACAAGCTCAATATAATAATGACCCCGTAGAGAATAGGTTGAAAAAACTTGAAAACACCCTGAGGTTGGATCATTGTAATAAGGAAGAAAGAAAAACCATACTAGACGTATGTCGACAATACAATGAGCTGTTCTATCTGGAGGATGACTCCCTTACTTGTACAGATGCAGCAACGCACACAATACCAGTGAAAGTAGATACAACACCGATATACGTAAAACCATATCGTTTACCAGAATCCCAGAGAGATGAAATCAACAGGCAGATAGGCGAAGTGCTGGATCAAGGAATCATAAGTCCAAGCCGAAGCCCTTGGAACTCGCCTTTACTAATAGTCCCAAAGAAGCCAGACGAAACTGGAAAGAAACGATGGCGAATCGTAGTGGACTTTAGGCGTCTAAACGAGGCTACTCTAGGAGATGCCTACCCATTACCAAACATAACTGATATATTAGATCAATTGGGACGATCTAGATATTTTACCACCCTAGATTTGGCAAGCGGATTTCATCAGATTCCCATGGACGAAAAAGACAAGGAAAAAACAGCCTTCAGTACACCATTTGGGCACTACCATTACAATCGTATGCCATTTGGGCTGAAAGGCGCCCCAGCCACTTTCCAGCGGCTCATGAACAATGTCTTGACTGGATTACAAGGATTACACTGCTTTGTGTATCTCGATGACATTGTGATCTATGGATATACTTTAAAAGACCACAATGCAAAATTAGTACAGGTATTCGAAAGATTAAAAAGTCATTTATTAAAATTACAGCCAGATAAATGCCACTTTCTTAAGAAAGAGATTGCTTACTTAGGGCATGTCGTAAGCGCAGATGGAGTTCAACCAGATCCTTCAAAAATAACTGTAGTCAAAACTTATCCCAAACCTAAGAAACCAAAGGATGTCAAAGCATTCCTTGGATTTGTAGGATACTATAGGCGTTTCATACAAAACTTTTCAAAACTAGCAAAACCGTTAACAAAACTGCTAAAAAAGGATGTGCCGTTCCTATGGGACAGCTTTTGTGACGAGTCTTTTAGAACTCTAAAAGAAAAACTGATCACTTCTCCCATACTTGCATACCCAGAATTTGATAAACAATTTATCATTACAACTGACGCAAGTGACTTAGCAGTTGGTGCAGTTCTATCACAAGGCGAAATTGGTAAAGATCGACCCATATGCTATGCTAGTAGAACCTTAAATCCAGCAGAAACAAGGTATTCTACTATCGAGAAGGAATTACTAGCCATCGTATATGCAGTTGAACAATTTCGACCCTATGTATATGGTAGAAATTTTACCATCATAACGGACCACAAACCGCTAGTTTGGTTAATGAAATTAAAGGATTCCACTTCTCGACTCATGAGATGGCGAATCAAGTTAGAAGAGTATGACTACACTATTATACACAAACCAGACTCATTGAACGCCAACGCAGACGCCTTAAGCAGAATAATCCCTACAGAAGTAGATGAAGAGAAAGCTGTAAATATAATGACCAGAAATCAAGCTAAAAATCAAACCAATATGACAAGCTTACCGAAACCAGATGACTTATACAGTAAATACATTTCAGCTGTTCATCCAGCTAATAATTTAATAAGAGAAATCAGCGATAACTTGTTGAACCAAAAAGGCATCAACCATAAATTCTTCTTATTACCAAAATCTGAAGATGAAACCGAGTCCTATTTGAAAGACCTCTTTCCTGCTATGGAAAATGAGCTTACTACAGACCTTATAAAATGCTATCAAATGAAGAAACATAGTTACATAATAGCTAAAAGTGAAATACCTATGAGAACTATAGACGATCACAAACATGTGTTAAACGTATTAATCCAATTTAAAAATCATTGTATTCACAATAAATTTAATGAAATAAACTTATCTCTTCCAAACATAGATTTATTAGCGCTCTCAGAACTAAAAAATATGGTTCATTTCATATTAGGAAGCCAAGTTTCTGTTAAAATTTTCTTATCTCGCGTAAAAGTAGTAACAAGCACTGAAGAACAAAAACAAATAATAGAGACGTTTCATTTGTCTCCAATCGGAGGACATCAGGGAATTACACGTACAATTAAGAGGATCAGTCAGAGTCACAGGACTCTGGCCGAATATTTACGCCACTACGTAAACCGCGATCCGCTTACATGGGACACATGGATCCCTTACGCAATGTTCGTATACAACATTAGCATACACTCCAGTACTGGATATTCCCCTTATGAACTCTTATACGGATTTCCCCCAAAAATACCTTCCACTATTAAAACTTCTCCAGTCATAAACTACAACTATGACAATTACGCGAATGAACTCCGAGCAAGACTTCAACACAGTCACCAAATTGCTCGAGAAAGTCTGATAAACGCGAAGGAAAAATCCAAACTTACGTATGATAAAAGAAAACCAAATCATATAATATTGGAGACAAGGTACTATTGAAAAATCATGCAAAGAAGAATAAATTATCTCCCATATGGATTGGACCGTATGAAATAGTTGGAATTAATTCCAACGAGAACTCTATGATTAAGATAGGAAATAAGACTAAAACAGCGCATAACAATAATTTAAAATTATATATAGATTAACTTGTAATCAAACATCCTCACTACAGGATTATCTTTTTGGCAATTGTTTTCTGGCAAGCAACACTGGCAACAGCAGCTAACGTGGAACCATTAAGCATTACCCAATTAAGCGCTAACCCCGGAATATATTTCGAGGAAGTAGGACGAGTGGGTTTGTTCAGCAACGATTGGCAAGTAATTGTCCACTACGAGCTTAGAGACTTCAACTTTGAATTAGAAAAATTAAGTAACTGTACAGAAAACGCTCGTATTCTTTGTGATTTAATAGAACGATATCATGATAGGTTACCTTTGTGCGACGATATCACACACCAATTACACACTATCAATAGGGCACTAAGACAAAATTCTCTCTTATTAAAACCTGAAACGGGACGGTTTAAGAGAGGCTTGTTTAACGCGGTAGGCATGTTGAGTAAAACTTTATTCGGAACACTAGATGCTGATGACGCCCTAGAGCTAAACGCACATATTGAGAAATTAAATGATGATCACGAATACTTATCACATTTAATTAAAAACCAAACCCTCATAATAGACACTACAGTAAACATTTTTAACAAAACCCGTTTAGCAATCAAGGAACAATTTATACACATAGAAAATAAACTGACGACCTTAAGATCAGCAGTAAACAAAATTAACACACAGATACTCCACCAAAACATAACCACGGACTTAGAAACCATGGTCTCTTTAACAGCATTGATGATGCTACGTTTTCAATCAACTCAAAATCTTCTAATCGATCTAGTAACTGACGTACGTCACGAAAAACCCCATCCATCAATTATCACACCTGACCAAATGAGAATGATTTTAGAAACAATACAGAAAGAAATCCCCGATACCCTCACATTACCCATAAATAAAGACAAAAACAGTTTATTACAATTATATCAAATTAGTTCCGTTCGTACAGCCATAGTAGACAAAATAATAATATTTCATCTCAAAATTCCACTACCCTTCAAGGAAAAATATCAATTAATAAAAGCATATCCACTACCAACTTCATACAAAGATCAGTTTGCATACATTAAACCTTCCTTAGAATATCTTGTCGTTGATTACAATAGAGAACACTATTACCCCTTGAATACAATAGACCTTCAAAATTGTCAGACACATGATCTAGTATCATATCTGTGTCGAATAATCCATCCTATCTTCAATGTTCATTCAAGCAACAACCTGTGTGAAATAGATTTATTAAAGCATAGCAGCAAAGTACCATCTCACTGTAAAATTCAAACAGTACCTCAGTTAGATTTTTGGATTCAACTTTCCCAACCAAACAAATGGCTATTTTCCATGCAAAATCCAGTCACTATTGATACTGTTTGTGGAGATGAAATCAGCTCTAAAATGCTACAAAACACTGGAGTAGCTCAAGTAGCTTCAGGCTGTTACCTAAGAACTAAAGATCTAGTCATACAAGCACACAATATAAAACAAACAGAGCTCAATAATCATTACCTACCTTCTCTTAACCTCACATATACAATGCCACAAATAAAACAAGAAAGCCCTATAGCAAAACAAGTACATGTAATTAGATTTCACGACAACCAGGAATTACAAGACCTTAATGTCGCTATTAAACAACAAGAGAAAGACCTAGAATCACATAGATTAAAAAACTTGTCATTTCATGACATACATCATTACACGCTATCTTACTCAATAATTATCATTGTAATTATTGTCTTTGGAGCAATACTCTCGAGAAAGAAGTTTTTGAAAAATGAAAAAAAAGAAGAAGATAACAGCGAGCACTTGGAGGAAGTTAAGCATGACACTTCCAACCAACTGATCATGCAAACCGAACACTTACATACATACAGTAGCTAAAGCAAAAATGCGCAGAAACCAATTTCCACAAGCTTTAAATTTTTATTCAGATACACATAAAAAGCTTACAAAAGCCATATGTAAAAAAAAAAAGAGAAGAAAGTAAGCTAAATTAAACTTAAAATTATATATGTAACTCCTAGCATTAGTGAAAAATTTTCTTTTAATTAACGCTTAATTATATGCAAATAATTTTAAACCTTGTGAACTTTTATTTCTTAACTTAATATTACTTACCACTTAAATAAAAGAAAAACGAGAATTGTAAAACTATATATTAATAACACAAGGAAAAGAGGAAGACCTTATATTTTATACTTTTTTAACTGTTATACCCCATAGACTAGATACAATTAGATAAGTTAATTAAGGCCTAAAAATATGCAAATATTTTACTTTCAACAAGCAAATTAATGTAACTAGAATAATCCTAAAGATATGCAATAATATACCCAATAACTATTGATGAAATTAATAGATCTAGAATAACCCTAACAATATGCAATAAGACGACTGACAACTAACTTAGAGATATAAAATTAAAAGAATTAATTAATATAAGAAAAGATTAGCACACTGTGAAACCAGAACTCACTTATCAAACAGAAAGTTCCCTCCTGAACTTTCTTTTTCTAAGGGGGATGGTGTAATGAGCCCACAGCCTCATCACTTTCTCCATTTTCCCCAATAGGCTAAACGCCAAAGCCCTATCAATAACTTATCAAATTTCACATTTGCATCATCATCGAATATCATTCTCGAATATCAATAACATCCGGAAATTTCAATTCCCACGGTAAATTCTCAGGAAAGATATTTCAAAAGAACCTTCAAAAATTCATCCTAAAACCAAATGTATACTTACATGCATTAGTCTCGCTTTCTAAGAGCAAATATTTCCGCGTAAACAATGCGACACATTTCCACATTAGTTCCGCATGACCAATTGTTCAAAAAACAAACATTCCCCATATGTGAAAATGCAGTCGCATCACACTGGAAACAATGTCGTTTAACTCATAAAATGTCGCAACCCATTTTCAAGTACACGACGCTTATGCTCTTGAAAATTGACCGTCATATACACCCCACAGCGCTGGGTCTTGCATCATGAAAATAAACAAACATGCTTCATATGTTTACCTTTGCCATGATGCAAGCCACTGCACTGCTGGTTGTGACAATATGTCGGTATACATACAAATTATGTGTTCACTATTGACCAATAGCAGGCATTTTCTTCGCATTCTCTTTGCTCATGCTTAAACGGCTTATACATGTTATGTATAACATTGCCCAATAGAAGCTATTCAATTCGGCTTATGTGCCTGAACGGCGTGCTGCTGCAATGATATCATGCAGCTGGGCGTATTTCATGTTTTAAAGATGAGGAAGTAAATTCCCTCCACGCGGATTTCCGTGTTTTGAATGGCAAGTACTGAAACTGCCTAAATAAATAGCCGCGTTCTAACCAAGAACAGGCAGTGAGTTTTTGGATCTTTCCAGAGTACGTTTTCGAGGGAGTTTTCAATCCTTTCGCAGTAAGTTTGAGTTCTGGACAAGTCAAAAGAATAAGGTTGACCCCCCACCAGCAGTAAGGCAACCTATTCGATATCAAATCAGGAAATATAGTCCGTGTTCGCTATTCTCAGACATCGAGAATCCTACTCGTGATAACTTTAATAATCGTGTTTGTAATAATCCACTAGAGATCTTTATTTTTGTATAAGTGTCGACTTTGTTTTTATATAAGTGCACAAATTTAAAATAAAAAAAACAACAAAGATCAAATACTAGATCTCCTGTGTTTTATTGGAAGTAGATAAAGGGCCAGCGACCTTCTCTTCGGAAAGTACATCGCAGTCCTTGTCGCGACGAATATAAAAGAGGAACCCGCGACAGAACAAAGTTCCTGTTTTCAGGCACTCAACTCTCAGCTACTTTCAATTACGACAGGTGAGCAAATAATTCAAAAGAGAGCAAAGTTCATTGAACCTATCATTTCAGGCACCGAATGTAGAGAATAAAATATGTAATATGATTAACTCTATTATTAATTTCAGTAGTTAAATCTTCAGAAATCCAATGTTATTTGATATGCGAGAACACTGTAATCCTTTTCCTTTTTTGACGTAACTCAACAGGTGAGCAAAAAAAACTTTTAAGATATGTAAAATGACTAACACTATTATTAATTTCAGTAATTAACTCTTCAGAAATCCAACGTTATTGATATATGAAAACACGGTAATCATTTTTTTCGACGTAACTCAGAAAACTTTTAAAATATGTAAAAGGATTAACACTATTATTAATTTCAGTAATTAAATCTTCAGAAATCCAACGGTATTTGATATGCGAGAACGCTGTAATCATTTTTTCCGACGTAACTCAACAGGTGATCAGACAACTTTTTAAAATATAACATGATTAACACTCCTCTTAATTTCAGCAATCAGATGTTCAGAAATCTAATGTGATCTGATATGTGTGAAAACACTGTAATGCTCTTTTCGACGTAACTCAACAGGTGAGCAACAAAAACTTTTAAAATACATAAAATGATTAACACTATTATTAATTTCAGCAATCCCATGTACAGAAATCTAATGTAATAGGACTTTGCCTTCGACCTGGCACCGAAATAACTTTCCGCACTCGCGCCCAGCTCAGAACCAACTCACTCGGCGCAGTCTGCCTACATTCCATCGTTCTTCACTCAGCCACCGGCAAGCGAGCGCCTTTTTCTTCCCAGAATTCTTTTGTTCTTTTGCAAAGCCTGCTGGAACACATTGACTGATGGCATCACGCGATCTGTTACAGCTAGGCGAATTGCCGTTTTCGTCGCTTTGATGTGGTTGACTAGCGGTAAGTTTTATTCAAAATATTTTAATTTGTGCTCATTTTGGTACATATTAGAATTTTTCTGTTGAAAAATATTTCGTATTGTGTTCATTTTCAGGTTTTTTGTGTATGTGACTCGGGTTGATGCGCAAAATTCCAATTTTGCGTGTTCTGCCCACATTGGAATTTTTCGTTGAAGAGTAAATTTTTTTTTCTCTTTTTTTGTATTCTGCAGGGTTTCAGGAATTTTATAATATGGGGAAGTAGCATAGGGCTACTTCTCGAAAATGTTTATATTTTATCTTTTCCAGGAATTTATAATGTGGAGAAGTAGCATAGGGCTACTTCTCGAAAAATGTTTATATTTTATCTTTTTCAGGAATTTGTTATATGGAGAAGTAACATAGGGCTACTTCTGGAAAGTATGTACCTTTTCACCCCTTTTCAGGTACCCTGGGAGAATGATGGGGGTTTCTCTACAAAAGTTAGAGAAGCCAAAAAAAGAAAAAGAACGAAGGGAGGAAGAAGAAGGCTAGCGTAAGGGAAATACGCTACAGCTGTCGCTTTTCCCGCCTTTAATTAGATCGGGGAGAGGCGCCGCGATCTGGGAAAAGTTTGGCACGAAGCGTCTGTACCAAGAGACTAGTCCTATAAATCGCTTCATCTCAGTAAAATTTCGTGGCTTAGGAAAATCAATCATAGCCTGGACCTTTTCCGGATCGGTTCGAAGTCCATGAGAGTCAACTATGAACCCCAAGTATTTAAGACTTGATCTAAAGAATTGGCACTTATCTTTATTTATCGTAAGATTAGCTGCATATAATCTATCAGCTACGCGCTCTACAGCAATTATATGTTCTTGGAATGTTTCAGTTGCCACTATTAGGTCGTCAAGATAGGTAAAGATGTTGTTTTCGGTAGGACCAAAGAGTCGACCCATAAGCCGTTGTTGGGTTGCAGGACTATTGGTAAGCCCAAAGGGCACTACCACAAACTGCCATAAGCCATGTCCTGGAACTGAAAAGGCAGTTTGTTCTTTGGACCTATCATTCAAGGGAATTTGCCAAAAGGCGTCTTATTCAAGCGGTTTAAAATTTCGGTTATTCTAGGTAATGGGTAGGCACACTTCTTAGTTACAGAGTTTAGTTTCCTACTATCGATACATACTCTTTCTTTACCATTCGATTTCTTGACAAGGATAGCCGGTGATCACCAAGGGCTCACAGAAGGTTCGATAACACCTAATTGCTTCATTCTATCTAATTCTTTTGCAAATCGGGACTGAACAGCAGGAGAAACTTCATAACCACGTTGAACAATTGGCTCCGCATCCCCTTTTTTTTATGTGAGTACGTCCGAGTGAGGAGCGCTCCAGTTTATCAAACTTTCGAAGGCACATTCGAACACATTGTTCTTGATCAGAAGGTGGTGAGCAGATACCGATATCTTTATCACCTTTGACATCAACATTTACAGCCATGTTGTAGTATGTCCAATATGCATTAGGATGTCGTTCTAACTTCAATTGGAAGGCCTCCCAGAAATCTACGCCCCAGATAAGGCTTTGTTCTAAGGACGAAACAGCAAAAACCCAAATAACTTTTAGTTCAGAGTTAAATTTTACAGGTACATTAAAGAAACCTGACACCAAATGAGATGACTTATCATCCACAGTTTTGATTGAGGATATTGGTGTTCGTTGCAGTTGTAGGCCTACATTTTCTAAAATCTTGATCCCTTGCACACCGGCGACGGAACCATTGGCACCAGAATCTAAGAGCTCTTTAATATTTTGGCCATATATTTTAACAGAGAGATATGGTCTTACATCTCCTTTATCAAGTAATATAATTGGTTTTTTTAGACTTTTTTTTAGACTTTGTGAATGTAAAGGATCCTGTGCTGCTCCAGTCCACTCTCGAGCAGCCCCGGCCTCGTTTCCCGATTTGATAGGAATAATGGGTGGTCCTGAATTTGTACTTAATTGGGTTTGGTTCAAACTTTGGTAACAGTCATTGTTATCAAAGGTTCGAGCGTTAGTTCCTTCGTATGTTCGATTGACTGTGGCTTTAGGACTTCTTCCCTCTAAAGGAGCACTAGGTAAATCTAGGCTATGGACTTGAACACTTTGGCACTCTAGAGGTCGAGAGGTATTAACCAATCTAGGATTGCTTGCGGCAGTTTTATTGGGTGTGCTTAGATTGATCTGAGGTTGATGAAACCTATTATAGTTGGTGGACGGACCCTGTTGAGAATTCTGATTACTATAACTATTGCTATTTCGATCTGTTTGATATGCTCGAGGTGAAGTATCTTTCCGGAAATCATTATATCTATTGTTGGAAGACCATTGGAAGTTGGTATTCTGAAAATTGTGATTATTTCTTGCGAAGGTGGGTCTGTTCGTTGCGTTGACGTGCCGGTGGGCTGAAATAGTCTCAATCTCTTTCCGATCCGAAGTGTTTCCATTAACTCTAGCCTAGAATTCACTTATTTCGATTTTCCGGCAAGCTTCTTCCAACTGATCAACGGTTGGATAGTCTAAGAGAGTAATTGCTCTAATATATCCGGGCAATAAATTATTCCGAATAATTTTTACTCTCTCCCTTTTATTTGGTACACGGGGTAGTCTAAAAAACTGATCTTCCATGAATGAAATGTAGTGGACTATCGTTTCAGTTGTTTGCTGTTTACGTTCTCGAAGAAAGTCTTGTAGTTGATCACTTTGTAAAAAAGGCTCGAAATGATTCAGCAATTGTTTTACAAAATTTTCGTAGGAGGAAAACGTGTCTCGTTTCCTACGATACCATCGTAAGGCAGAACCATCTAACAAATCCGCTACAGACATTAGTATCTCCGATTCACTCACTTGTTTAGCTCTTGCAAAGTCGGAAATCCTTTGTAAGAAGGCAGAAGCAGAATCCTCATCATCTCCCGAGAATTTCAAACCCCACTTGTATAACAACAGTGGCGATCTGCAGAATGAAAGGCTGGTTTTAGGAAATCCAGGCTTAATATTCAAGCTATCGTGTGACTTAATGTTGTCTTCAGGCAGCTCCCTGTTAGGGATGTCTCGATGCTCTTTTTGCTTATTCTCGACATTTCCAAACTCATCTGCAGCATCATGCTCTAAATTCAAATCGTGAATCCGATCTTCAAAGTTTACCTTCATGACATTGCTACGAACGATTTTAAAGCTTGCTTTCCAAGCCTTGTAATGAGCCAATTCTAACCTCCGCGTAAGGAGGGTAGCCTTTTGGCTGAGATGTTCTTTTTCATTAATCTGTTTCAGATTATCCGATTCAGTTTCAATTCTCTCAAGTCGAGATGATAGAAAATTTAACCGAACTGCGAGAACTTCACTATACATATCTTCACTCTCAGATATATCCTCCTCAAATTTATTTATTCTTGCACATTCCTCTAGATCTTCCTCCGGCGGTAACTATGACTTTAGTGAGTTGGGGTCTATGCCAACCTCTTTGTTAAGTTGTTTTGACCACCATACTCGCCTACTATCCACAGTATACATCTCAGGTGCTACTTTTCTACAGCGCATTTCATACTTAATGTAATAGTAATAGTTGAGTGTTCTAAAAGAACATTTCAACGTATTCAACGTGGTAAATAAAAATTATTAAATTTATTATTATATGGTTTGACTTAATTTACTTTCTTTTTATATATGTAGTTTATAATTATTGATAGTGAATTTGTCTCACTTATTTTGTACACGTTTTACTTGTTATTGCCATTCATCCAAGTGTTTTATTTGTAGGTTTCATTGTAATTCTTTTTTTACTGCAAACAGGCGAAGGTGTTACAAATATTTATTCATTTTCGAACTCCTTTCGAGCACAGATAAGTAGATATCTAACAATTCACTAAAAGGAATTATCCCTGGATACCTCTTAGGCTAATTTCCTCAATGTTTGTTTACTAGCTATTTTGCAGAAAATGCATTTTTAATCAACTCTCGTAAAAGAAATTAAGAACAGAGAAAAAAAAATAAAATAAAAGTAAAGTTTTCATTGAAAATTAGATGCTTGATTTATAGGAATGTTTTATAAATAATTCACCAATTTTTGAACTAGTCCACAAGCTGGAATCGTTGATTTTGCTTCTTTTATTTCGAAGTTGATTAGCGAACTTTAAATATACTTAGCTGGCACTTCAAATGTTGCCGGATTCCTTATTCCCAGGAAAAAAAAATCCCTGCCCACTTTTTTATTGTACGCTCCCTTCGACTTGTCTTCTGGAAGAGACTTCTTCTCGCCTGTCATGTCGTTTTTTTGTCTTTTTATCGTATGTTCCCCCTATTTTAATGTTGGGTTAGCAGATGTTCCACATTTGTAGGGTTTAAGGTAATATTGGTAAGGATGGTCCACCTATGTCGTTTAACTGCTTCCGTTAAGTCAATTACTTCGTTATTGGGTTGAGTTTTCTTTACGCAGATTAGCAATTTGTTGTAAATTTTAATTGTTAAAATTATTCGGTATTTATTCCAATTTGTTTTGTTCGAAGTTCATGCCTTTTATCATTATCGAGTGATCTATTTATTATGTTTTTCATGTTTATTATATTCATTATGTTTATTCAATTTATTATTTACATTTTATTTATTATTTCTATACTATAAGGAATCTTGTACGACGGTTAGCTAACATCTATTTGTTAATTAAATTGTTAAATAAAGGTACAGTTTTTCAGCTTTTGAAACTTTGCGAAGGTACCTTACGATAGTGTGCCTTGCAACTGTGCATAGCAATTTGCATCCAAATTTTACGTGTTGGAACTAAATAAAACGCTCTGCTGGTGAATTTACGCGCCGCGGTGTCAAATGAATTCTTATTTGTGTGCAATCGATACTGTGTGCGGTCGGATGTTTCAACTGCTGAAACGCTGTATGACTGCGTGGTCCGCTGGTCAATACTACTACTCTATTTCGACGGATACGTCATTTGCGCCCATATGCAGCTATAATGTATGTGATGTAGAATTTCACAATTAGCAAATGTAGAAAATATAGAAATCGTAGAAAGTCTTTCGCGTTTTGTAACTCTTTGTTAGGCAATGTAGATAATAGTTGGTGCACTATAATCTTTCGCACCTTTTATTAAGAACTCGAACTATTTATTAGCAAAGGTAGGTGAACGGCTATGCAATGCGTCGGTGTTATATATTGTAAAGTGTATATGATTCTGACGCATATAATCATGCGCTCGCTGCTAACTGGAGTAGCGTGTAAACAGCTATCCGATTATGCGAATGAATATTTTCGATTGGCGTCTTTGTCGCAAATGTCGGAGGAAATTATAATTGAAAACTCCATTAAATTCATTAAAATTGAGATTTCTGTTGCTTGGATATGCTGAGGTTCTGGAACTTTCCGCTTTCAACGCTTTGTGATCTCGGGGTCACCAATTGTTGGGATATTAACAGGTTGCACAATAGTGAAAGTACCACTCCGAAATAACAACTTACGAACTTTTTAATGATTAAATATTATTAAACAACAATTTATGTGTGGTGCACAGGAACTCTAGCTGATCGCCTTATCATTAGTCTAACTCTACACGCCGAATGACTAGACTGCTAGAATAAATTATATTGACGGACTGCGATTACTGCCGTGATGTCTGGTGTACACGTTTACATGGTGTGCATTTCATGATTCTTCGTTAACCGCGCAGTGGCGTACTCTACACCATCTACTGAATTTTCTCGGCTTTATATAGCCGCTATAACAATTTATGCTTGGCTTGCCTCTTGGTGTTGCCCTATCGATGGTTTCAATTTGATCTGCCTGAGGCGAAAACAGATTATTTGACGTAATGTCTTTTGATGACATTGCGAAATGAAAAAAATACAGCGGTGGTATATTTTATCGAGTTTTGTTATTTAACTAATGATTTTTATATATAATTTTTAGATAAATGGTAGAGGATGTTTGGATAATTTGTTTAGATAAGTGTTCTGTTTTTTATTTCGTATTCTTGATTGATAATTTCTGGCCTTTTTTCTTTTGCTTTTTTAGGAAATATTGTTTTGAACGGGTGAAGCTGCAACGAGAAATTGGGATTCTGTATGCTGATTCAAACACATCTAAATACGTCTGACAGTGGGATATTCGTCGCATGTAGGTAGACTGAAACCCACCAACAGGAAATTGTAGTGATTCAACCCAGAAACATTGTGTGTACTTTTTATTGGTTTCTCTTTTAGCATAATTTTTTATTTTGCGATTTTACATTTGTTGTTGAATATTCGGCGGCAAACATGAAATGGATGGATTAGCAATCTCATTGGCTGAATGTCTGCCACAAACCACGCTCGACCCCACCAACCTACACCATATTGGTCTGACGGTTTCCAGGATCACCACCTGACCCCGATCTCCCACACCAACACATAGCCACCATTGGCCGAAGCTTACACCTCCCACAACATCCAACGCCCCCCGCTTTTCTTTTGAAATACCAAGGTCAAATTATATTCAAAAAGACCACGCCAAAATACAAAGTCAAACATGACCAAATTGTACTCTGCAAGATCAGAGAATTTCACATGCAGTTGATCTATAACCCGCCTACTTAGCGGTTGTTTTTCTCATGTAATTCATTTTTAATTAATTCTTCATATACATATTTATTTTCATTTCATATCCCTTTCTCATCATATAGAATGCACCTGATGGGCACCTTTGTGTAGTATACGTATTATGTACCTACTTTGCTTCAGGTTTCTTTTTATATTTTTTCATTCTTAGGATTGCCGATAAAAACAATTTTGCTTTTAATATACAGCTGATTTCGAAATTACACGTTCGCGTTGTAATATATTGTGAACGGAGAGTTTTCACTTTTAACGTTGACGTACTCGATGCCATTGAATTTGAACGCCACTTAAACTGTCCTTCAATTTTTCTAACCGGGTTCGAAACGTTCATTGTTGGTAATCATGGTACATAGGTGATTAATCTTCCATCTTCTCAATGTTATATAATTTTGTTTATTAGAATGGTAATCAAATACTCCTTCTTATTTAGTCATTTCTTTAGATGATTGTAGTGGACGGTGGAGAATTTTATTGCCAATTTATTCGTATTACAGTAGAAAAATAAAAATGGGGAGTTATTCAAAAACACTCCGTTGGTATCAATCTATCAACCACTTTCTATGCCCGATAGCGATCTAAGCCTGCGTCTCAAAACTTTCCTGGTAGAAAGCCGACATTCTGTTAAATATATTAATTACCTCCACTCCACTCTTCCGAACTGCCTTGTCGCCCCCGATCAAAACCTACGCTCTTCTTGCTCACCTTCATCGTAATCAAGAGCCGTCGTTCACGGTAGTAAATGCTTAATTGCATTTTACCATTAATTCTGGATTTGTTCAATCATGTCCAGAATTATTCGCTTCGGGCGGTGGCTTCAAAAGATGTAATCTTATACTTTAAAAAACATCCGCCATCGTCCTGTCGTTTGAAATTGCGGCGCGCATATACATATATATGTACAATGCATTTATGCAGTGCGCATTTCTTATCGCGAAAGTTTTGACGTAATATGGATGTACGTATGTACATATTGTATTTTTCGCAGCAAATCGTACGGAAGATACGATTTGCCTTTTGATTTCTTTTTGAATTTAATTATTTAAACTGACAAACTTTGCCGTGGTAATTGTTTCTATTAAAACGACTTGAAAGCTGAAACTTTTGTTTTTCCCCAAGTCGTTTTATGGGAATAAAATGTATGGTATGTGATAAAATTGTTGATGCAATTTTCTTAACCCATTTGAGAAATAAGCTAACCGTGTTTTAAGCATGTTATCTTATTAAAATTTTATGATTTATTTTTCTAAAATACCCAATTTTAGGTTTTTAGGGAAAACAATTATGAAAAAGGTTTTATGTACTTATTTACTTTTTGATTAGGGTATACGTATGTAGATACGTATGTAGGTAATAGGGTATTATTTATATATCTAGCAATTCTGCTCATTTTGTCCTTCATTCAATCATACCTTAACTTCTCCATAATTATGCCAGCAATAAACTTAAAAGATTCATACATAAACACAAAGTATTCCTGGAACGGAAAGCACCCCTTCATTAATTTGAGCGGTCATAGAAAGTGAAACTCAGTACCAGAAGTCGCTATATGGACCATATGGACCTACTAAGAAGCAAGTTGTAGTAATCAATCCATATAGATGTTGACCACGAATAAATTATTTTGCTGGGTAACCTCAATTTGAAAAAAAAAAAAAATCTTTCATCATTCATATTACTTCACGCAGCATATGTAAATTGCGCTCTGATATTGCATGTGGGTAAGTTGAATAATATAAGTGAAATTTATAACAAATTAACTTTTCAAAACATCATATTAAATCTCCTCCTCTATGTTTCAAAGTTTAACAAATTGAAAATTTTGGAACATAAGCTTTTTGTTTGATTAATAGGTATGTATATATGCACCTTTATCAAACCACACAAATTTTTTACATAAAATTTAAATATCCAAAAGCCTTCAGTTTATTACGTCATATATCATACGCAGCAGTATGTACTCAAAATTCAACACTCTTTTATTTTTTTGTACCTTTTGTTGGTCTAAATTGTTGTAAATTTTTTGGTTTAGGAAAGCAGCGATAAAATAGAGAATTGAACTAGTATATAATTAATGTTGATTTTGCTCATTCACGAAATTTTTAGTATATCTCATTGTACCAAGCAAGGCATAGCCAAACACCAATTCAATTGAATGAATTCTTCACTTGGCCGAGTACACTGGAGTATAGTGCTCTCTGATCGCTGTCCTACATGTAAAGCCAAGAAGATTAGAATCGATCACATTTAATATTATTTATTATAAAACTTCTCACTGGCGGGAACGGTGAAAACTTTAATAAGTTTTCTAATGCCGGGCCTTTGTACAGCTGGAGAAGTTCTAAGTTTTTTAACAACCCTGTGGTGTCCATTCGACAAGAGCGGTGTGAACTTAACAGTCAAAATGCCGACTTTTCGTTCAATGGTCGGGGAATCGAAGAAGAAAAAGAAGTGCGACTTGTGATCTCTTGGTTTCTAGTGCTGAGATAATATTCTCCATGGAGTGCAGCGGTCTGAATTTCTTTTTTAAGTGGAAAAGTTTAAATCTTACAAGCAGATCTTAGCTTGTAGTAAAAAGAAGAATCCGTGGATTCGCGTCCAGTTCAGAACACTTATGATGTGTATCGAAAATAAAGTGTTTGGCTCTACCTCGCTTCTCTAAATTTTTCTAATTGTAAATTAAAATTTCCCCTTTATAATTTATAGTATAATAATAGATAATTACCTCAAAAGTATAAAGGTATGTAGATTTGATCTGTGAATGAGTTTCTCAACCTGTTTTCGCTAGATATGTTTAAAGTGGTTCGAAAAGCGATGCTTGCATTTTGAGTACATAATGTGATATGTCATTTGAAAATTTTCGAAAATCATCATTGCGCGCAGCGGACCAAAATGCTATAACAATTTTTTATGTATGAAAGTTCTCAGTTTGAGAAGTCAGACAAGAAATCTAAGTTCAAAAATGTTAGCTATGTTCTTTAGTTCATTGTACTATTGCTACAAAAAACTCCTCACACAACCATCGCACTTTATTTTTGAAACATGCCCTAGTAGAAATTGCTCACAGCTTTACCTTGTCACCTGCCCCGCAAGTGGCAGTTATTATGTAAACCAATACTAATGTGACTGAAAAGTTTCAAGGTATTTGAAGGTGTTTGTAATTCATGAAAAAACATATAGAAAATTAAGTCCGGATGAGCCGTCTGATGAGCATTAGTTAAATCTCATCGAAGGGCTCATTGGATATCATGAAACTGCTCCCTATATACTAAGCCAGCAATAAATAAAAATATTTATTCTTGTCATGACCGTGTCAGATGACATTTCTAGGAAAATTTGAATTGATTTTTGTGATTTATTTATTTAAGTTTTTAAAATATTTATTTTAAATAAATTTTTTGATTTGTATCCCCAAAAAGACTATCACCCATATGCTGACCAAGACGCTATATCAAAATCCTTACGCTTCAGCGTCTCAGAGTTTGATTTGCAAGCGGAATTTGAATTCGGAAAAATTTATAAAATCAATCGTAAAACAGATTCTCATTTATGAACTCATCATTGACATGCTCATTAATAAGCTCATCGTGACAGTCATTGCTATGGTCATTAATAAACTCATTGCGATACTCATTAATATGCTCATTAATAAGCTCATCGAGACCCTAATTGACATGCTCATTAATAAGCTCATCGTGACACTCATTATGTACTCATCGAAGTGCTCATCTAATATTGTAAAATGCACAAAAGAGAAGAACAACATACATTTCTAAATAAATGAAAGAGATGCAATTCTCATGCACACTATCGGTGAATAAGTAAATAAATGAGTTTTTTCCCGGTTTTGATTCAAACGCGAATAAATGTCATTAGTACGTTCATCTGATTGCTCATGAGGGGCTCATTGATGAGCTCATCATGATATGTCTACCAGGGTGGTAGCTTCCACACACATGTCCAAAATTTTATTTGGGTTGTATGAAAGATGGAGGAAAAACGCCGGCAGAGATATATACTAAAGAGTTCATTAAAAAGAAAAAAATATTAATTTGTGTACCTATTTTCAGAAAGGAAAAAGGAAAGCGTATTCATATAAAGAGACCAAAGCATTTTTTTTTATGATTTTACCGACCCCTGTTAACTAATTGAACTTTATTCAGCGGTTTAGTGCAACATTGCACTACAGTCTTGTGTAGCTTGCACTGTCCAATGAATGATTGTACCAGTGCACGAAACACAAAAGACCACTCCAGCTATATTTCTATATAACGACAAAAGCTGATATGTGCACTTATAAATTTTTCAAAATGTCTTTCAATTAGAGGGCGTGATTCAGAACTGATGACCAAATGTGATACGTCAGAAAATAGAGCTTCTCAAGTTGACATGTTCAGTTTTGAAATGACATGACCTGTTTCGATTGCAACAATTTAAGACACCTTCATGTTTGATGAATTTGAGGCGCAAATAAATGTATAGGCGTGGTTGAGGTATTCAAAATATCTGTGGTTTTTTCAAATAACTCGTTATCTGCACAAAGCTAGTTTTGAGAAAGCGAGGGAAAAGTCGAAACTAGTGAGAAAAAGTTTTTGGGAAATCACCAAATTGTGGATTTTCTTTTCTTTTTCTCACAGGACGCTTTGAAATAAATTTTATTAACAGTATACTGATACTATTTTTCAAAAAATGTTAAATATTGCGAAAAAGTTGCACATACAATGTTTTTCGCTCTCAATTATAACACTTTTTTCGATTGAACATGAATATTTATTTGAAATCAGTAATCGCTACAGGAGTTCACTTATGCGGTTTATTGAAAAACAAGAAAAATGACTGGAAATGAAAATGAATGTTGTTAATACTGGTAAAATGAGAGGCGTGTATTTTATGATTTTATAATATTAATCAGGATTTTCTTCTACATGTAGTGGAAGAATTTTTGTGTCATAACTCATAAACGGTGAAAGGTACAAAGTGAAAACAAAGTGCGTTTTAGGGCATGGCCATAACGCCACCCCGCACCTCGCACCGCACAGTGCATCGCTCTGAGCTTGGTGTGCGATGATAAAATTCATCCCTTATTTCAAATAGAAATGGCCACAGTGTTGCACCGCACTTTGCATTGCCCCCCGCACCAACTATTGCACTAAGCCTAGCACTGCACACAGGAAATGAGTCGCTATTTCTTTTGTGCGGTGCGTTGGTATTATTTATAGCGACAGACTGGAGTGAAATTCGTAGATGTAACGGTTTATTTAATTAAAATGGAAGGTCTAATAGATGCAGTACAAGCAAAATCAGCTATTTTTTGAATTAACAAAATAATGATAATTCACAAAATGAATAGTTGAATATTACAAACAAGCCTGCGTTTTCACTGAGTTTCTTGAGCTAAATAACATGATAAAATGTCATAACACTACTTAAAACAAATAGAAACGAATAACCATGTAGGTATATTGTATATTAATTCAAAAGAAAATATCACATTAATTCCATACAGAATTCGAAAAAAATTAAATTCATTTTAAAATCAAAAATTTAAAAACATAACAGAAAATCTGGTTTTTTATGAAGGTGATTGAAATTTTAATTCACTGACTAATTGCTGCGACTTTTTTCTTCTCATTGAATTTCCTTTTTGTAAATTTGTACTTTTGCAGCTCTTCATGCTGCACAGACTGCCTCCTCGTATTCCTTCCAACCAAAGTTATTTACCTTGAAGCAATCTGTACAAAAAGGGTAATACCTTCGATTACAATATTAACAAAATTAGAAATTAAAAACATTTTACCACAGATAGATAAGTTCATATAAGTATTTAAATTCACCGAACGCCTTTTTTCCGACCATTTCCTTGTAATTGAACATCAATGAGACATAATATGTATTGGCACTTGATATTTTTAACGAAATATAAAAAATAAATGTTTAAAAATATTAAATCACGGGCACGTACTTATAAACTTAAATTTCCGATATCAGACAGTTACCGACACAGCCACACTAGTAGTAAGGGGGCCACCTCCCGTATAAAATGCATGAGGTGACGTAGAGACAACAAATCAGGGGGTCCCACCATCGAGGTGGGTCCTATCTAGCCCGTGCGTGTGAGTGAGACAAAAGAATTTTTGCAAGACGCTTTTAACCTTTCACTCCTGCTTCATGTGAAAATAAAGAACAAATTACGAAGACCATTTAGTCAGTGGGTGCTGCAAGTGAAAATAAAGAACAAAGTACGAAGACCATTTAGTTAGTAGGTGTGTGCGTGCGAGAAAAACCTCGCGGTGGGTCTTATCATGCCAATGGTAGTGAGTGAGTCAAAAAGACTTTTGCAGGGTGTTCGGTCTCTCTCACCCCTGCTGCAACTAAAAAATAAATAGCAATACGACGAAGACCATTTAGTTGGTGTGTACGAGTAAGAAAAAGAATCTCTTCTTGAACGAAGTGAATTTTTATTAATGAAAACAAAACCGGCTTGGGAAGAAGAAAAAAGCGTGAGAATTGCTGCGGACCTGCTATCATAATTTTGCCGATCAGATCTTTCACCTGTAGTTGGCAGTCAAGAAATTTGCCGGTTTTATAGTAAAATTTCTGGCTTTTTTTTTAGATAGATACAGAACTGTAGAGGTTAACAATATATAAAAGCGAGTAGAAAATGAGAACGTAAACAAAAAGCAAAAACGAAAATAAAAAAGAGTCGACAGGCCCGCAGATCTGCTGCAGGTACATATGTAAACAAAGGGGGCTCGTGCCGGTGAAAACAGGTTGCTGTTTGATGAACTTGAACTGTGAGAAATGAAAAAACTCGATATGTAGGTTATATTAATTTTTATTGAATAATTTTTAATTTTTCCGCCCTCTGTGTCATCTTTTTCCGTTTGCGAAATTCTTGGGTTGAATCACTGACTTATAACAATGGACTGAGCGACTTGCTATTTCATGTGGCACAAAAATATTGTGTTTCTGTATATCACCGTTAGAGCACCCTTTAAAACGATTACATAAAAAACATGTAATACTCAACCAATCAGATGAAATTTTACACCCGTAAATCGAATTTAATTAAAAAATTATATTTTCTTGTGCCCAAGTGATATTTTAATCGCTTATAAGGAATTAAACTCATTCCGACTTTAATTTTCAAAAGTTTTTCTTAACTGAATCCTGCTTATGGGCAAGAGAGACGGAGCATGGTAAACACTATCTTTACCTTATTCCTTCTGAGGTGATTGCATCTTTAGCCAACATAAAAACATCAAATGGCATAAGCAAACGTTCCAGAATGCCATGTTTTGTGTTGGTAGCTCCTACTCTGCCATAGGGCGAAAGAGAGCACTATAAAACTTGTGCCATGCTTTCCTACAGGAAAATGACAATACGCTCAGTCCATTGTTATAAGTCAGTGGGTTGAATCGAAACCAGAATATTTGATGGTAGGTATGTCGTTCAACTTGCTTGCTTTTTATTTAAATACCCGGTAAAAGTAATAAATTTCACAGCACAATCCTAAAACAATAATTTTTCCTGCTGTAAATTTTAATGTATTAAAGATATATTTTGATGAGTTTGACTGCAACAATGGCTGGTTGTACGGGCCACAAAACAATAATTGTTCCTGCTGTAAATTTTAATGTATTAAAGATATATTTTGATGAGTTTGACTGCAACAATGGCTGGTTGTACGGGCCACAAACATCCCAACCGTTTGCGTAGACACACTTTGGGGAGAGACGTATATGTTCTGCTTCAATGTCTTCTGGGCAATTCATAGCATACATTTCCAGGGAGCAAAAGTAACACTTTATTTTATCTTTAAGATTTGTGTGAACTGTGAGCTGAATTAAACGTGTTGGGTGTTAAATGAAGAAACACAAAATGTAAGTCATAATAATTTTTTATTGAATAATTTTTAATTTTTTTTGGATGAACTGAAGATTAAAAAAGCCGCCTCTTTTGTCGTCTTTTCCGTTGTAGATTAAACATTGAGGCGTTTGGTTAAGTTCATCGATCTGTCGTTGAGTTTTTATCTTTTCCGAGAAGCGCGGCGGTAGAAAAATGCAGGTGTCATTTTGCAACTGGGCCATTAACCGAACACCATACTTCGTCTTAAGCAGCTTGAATAACTTTATCTCGTACTCTTGGCCAACCTCCAACGAAGTTATAGAGACCACGGCGCTGGAACTTCCCTCGGCCACAACATTTAATAAATCAAAGGTGCTCTGAAAAAGACAAAATTATTAAATTATATAAAATATTTAAAACTGCTAATACCTACCATGTTCTTATAATTCCAGTTCTACAAAATTGAAGTGAGCTGTAGTGTTCTGTTTTCTTTTGTATTCTGAAATTTTCTTAAAAAGCGCAGAGTTTAAATAGTCCTACATTTTTATTTTACTCGGGGGAGGGTAATTTATCAGACTTTTAAAGATTTCTGATTTATATAAAAACTGAATTATAGATTAAGGTTAAACATCTCATTAAAATATGCAGACTATTATTTTTCATTGTTGTAAACTAGATATGCCCAGCCTACACTTCCAATAGGTATACATAATTAAAGGTAAAGACATTATTAGAAATAAATAATTTTATTTTATGTGAATGATAATTTTGGTTTTTTATTGAATGTATCGTTTTTTTCTTTTTATATATTGGTAAATATATACGATGAGCAGAGCCTGTGGCTAAAATATTCAGGCAGAGATCGTCGTCGACACCGTTTAATTTTAAAAAGTTTTATAGCGCTTATATTAGTAGGTGTATACTGTAGAATTTTTGGAGTTGTTGGTGTCATATGTAAATAGAGCTATTTAATAATTAAATAATAAAGCCGAGTTTGAAGAAAGTTAAATCAGGTGAAAACCAGTTTAAAAAAGGATATACCTACCTGTGAAAAAACAGTAAGTTTTAAACAAGCGGAAGACAGTAAAAAACGAGAAGTTCTTCTTGAAAATGGATAGCCAGGGGTTTTTATATTTATTAGAAACAACTTTAAAAAATGACAAATTTTTGTTTCCCCGGTTTTTAAATTCAGGAATTAAGGAATTAACAACTAAAAACATTAATTATATTATAGAAAACATTGTAAGTATTTATAGACTTATTTTTGATTACGCCTGCTTGAATAATAATAGTTTAGACCATCCTTTAATTAAGGAAACATTAAATATATTGGGCGAAATTCACGAGCCCTGTAGTTCTAGTATATTTTATGAAAATCCTCAGAAAAAATCTGATGGTAAAACAGTGTTTAAGAAAAAATTTATTGTTCAGCCAGAAAGTATCGATGTTTTTGAATGTGATAATTTTATGCCTCGTGAGATTAATACCGCTAATTCAACAGAAAAGATATCAGATAAAGCTAACTCTAGCTGTGAACCGATCAAATTTACAAATGATGTAGTGCAAACGGGGGGCGGTAATTACATAAATGTTCTTTTTAAAGAAGTTAAACATTTCAAAAAATTTAAAATGTACGGGATACAAATGCTCTTTCAGTTAAAGGATAATGCGGTGGATGGAAAGTGCTTTTAACGAAATGATAGACGAAATAAGTTCAAACGCAGAAAAAGGCAGTAAAGCTTCATTATCTTTGTTTCTGCCAAACAACCCAGAAGTTAAACCGGTTTGGGTTAGTATGAGACCTGTTGACAAGCTTGATGGAAAATTAATCGTCACTTTAATATCTGCCGTCAACCAGTCTAATGCTGGGTTTTTTTCTGATGAAATACTTCAAGTAGAAGCGAACATAGTGCAGTTTTAATTTTAATACTAAATGCAAGGGTGTTGTTTTAAATTACAAAAATTCAAATTGTATATAAATGCACTGGTAGTTGTAATTGTTAAAGCTATAGCTAGTTTTATTTTACATTTAAGAAACCGGTTTATATACGATTTACATATATAAGATCTTGAAAATATGAATTTCAATATCAATTTGATATTTTCTGTTGTTATATTTTTGTACCAACTTGCTAAGTACCTGCTCGTGGTGGCAAACGGGAGCCGTATCCAGTGCTCCTTTGCTACCTTGTGTTGCGGGAATCAAAACAACCTTGCTTTTCTGTGTGCAAAATTAAACACAACACTTTTTATTTCTTATTTTTTTTTTTTTGATCACAATCTTTTCACTATTTTTACAATCACAAAACAATTTTCCTTCTCATCTCGGTTTTTACAACTTTTCTCAAGTGAAATTATATCTTTTTCTTTATTATTTATTTCTATACTCAATTGAAAATATATCTTTTTCTTTATTATTTATTTCTTTTTTTTTATTATTTTTCCTCACCACGACCGCGCCGAACCAATTTTTAAAATCCAAACTCTTTTTCAAATTTTAATGCTTAACCGCCGCGTAGAAAACTTAAATCAGAACTCGGCTCTTGATCACTTTCGTCGCGATCAAGAGCCCTCGTTCAGGGTAGAAAATGCATAGTTGCATTTTCACCCTGAGAAAATTTTACATTTATTCTGGACTTGATTCAACAAGTCCAGAATATTTTTCGTTGAACGGAGGCTTGAAATTTGATGCTTTTATAAAGATCAGCCACCGTCACGATGATTAGAATTGCCGCGCGCGTATACATACAATGTATTTTCGCGGCGCGCTCTTCTTATCGCAAAAGCTTTTTTGTGATATGTATGTACGTTCGTACATACATATTGCAATTTCCACGACAAATCGTACTGAAGGTACGATTTGTCTTTTATTTTATTTTTCAAATTAAATATTTCTACTGGCAAATTTTGCTGAAGGTTTCAACTCTATGGAATGTGAAGAAAATTGCTGACGCAATTTTCTTCACTGATTGTATTGATAAGCTAACCATGTTTTCGGCATGTTAGCTTATGTGAAAATTTATGGATGAATTCTTTTAATATTGTAGAAATTTTTAGATATCCCTTTTTTTTAATATTTTTTGGTATGCAGGATTTGGTACGTAACAATCCTTCTCCTTTTTCAAAATGAGAGTTATTATTAGAAGAGTAATAACTCTTGGTGAAGGTCATTTGTGCGATTAGCATATGCAGAGCTGTTTTTGATTTGTTTGTCTCTGGGTCTCTTATCGGGGTGTCCGATTACCGTTCTGCTGGGTTTGTTACTTTGTCTTGGCAATGGATCTTATGATTAAATTCTCTGCTCGGTTTTATTCGAGTTTTAATCTTGAGCCGTTGCAGTTGTTTAATTAAATCAGGATTGCAGTTAGGATGTTGTTTGCCATCAAAGTCAATAATCAACCCTGGCACAGCCCGGCGGGCCTCAGTTCTGTGGCCAACTTAATTTTCGTGGTCCACGTGATACCTGGGTGGCGGGGCCCGATTCGTCTGGTGCTTTTACGACGAGGACAGCGGCCTTTCACTATGTGAGGCGCGGATGCCGTGGCCGGCCGCCACTACTGGGCTGATATACCCCTGTGTCCCCACCAAGGGCAGGCGTGGGTTGTGCGATGTAAGTCCTGATGGTAATTGATTTAGCACGTTGGCCACCTATATTTACTCTTTTTCTTTTATTCAGGCGGTACCCTCAACATAACCGGCCGGCACGGACTCTGCGCATGCTGCCATCCCGTATTTGAATCAGCCTTTACGGGCATTCTACGCAGTTTGATGGCCACCCCACCCCCTTTAGAAGTCGAGGATGACTCCGAGAGTACTGGGCATGAAATCCCTGCGGGAAGCTCTCTTTTTAATTTTTTTTCAATTTTAAATTAGCTTATACCTTTCCTGTCTTTCTTGTTTTTCCCCTTGCTTATATCCATAAAAAAAATAAAAAAAATACAATAAAATCGAATGTTTTATTTCTGGAATTTGCTACCCTAGGCTGGTTTCGTTGGTGTTTTTTTTGTTTTTCTTTTTGTTCTCATTAGGGGTTTCGGATCTTGGTTGGTTCGGTAATTACCTATTTTTTTTCTTATTTAAATTTTAATTAATCTTGGTCGGTTCGGTTAGGCGTTACATTTTTGTGAGTTAATTATCTATTTTTTTTTCTCCTCTTATTTAAATTTTAATTAATCTTGGTCGGTTCGGTTAGGCGTTACATTTTTGTGAGTTAATTATCAATTTTTTTTTCTCTTATTTAAAAGGTTCTTATCTTTCTTCCTTTCTTTAGGTTACTATCTAACTACTATAAAAATAGCTTACAATATTATAACTCTAGTAGTATCATGCGATAATAAATCAAAATTTTTGTAGTAGCCTGGTAAACTTTTCTTGTCTTTCTTACATTATTTTTTCTTGCATTATACTTTTTTTTTTGTGTTAATTAATTTTAGTGTAATTCTTTATTTCTACGGTTATTTTATATTTTAACACTTTGTTTTTGCTTTAGACTATTTTTCGGTGCCTTACTTTTATTAATAGCTTACTAGTGCTACTTTAATTTATTACTTTAATCCTTTATTTGTTTATTTATTTCTACGTTAGTTTATCATTTATTTATTTTTTTTTTTATTGAGTCTAACCTAGTTGTTTATGTTGTTTATTCCTATTTCTTGTTTTATCTAATCCTTACTTTTTGTTTGTTTGTGCTTTCTTTGTATCTACGATTAAGGTATTTTCCTTTATTTTTACAATTTTTACACGTATTCTATTTTCTGTTTATATTTAATTTTAATGCTTTTTTGTTAATTTGTTATTTTTATGCATTTTTTGTTTCTATATGCATTTTTTCTTTAATTCTCACATTTTTACCTCCTGCCTATTTATATTTACTTTTTTCATTCTAACCCCTTTGTTTTTTGTTGAGTCAAACAAAATCTTAATGTTTTTAATTTAGTTTTTTGTTTTGTGTTAAAGTTATACTATATATATAGGTTTATATAGATTTCCCTTGAGGAGTTTACCAGGTCTGCCTTTTCTATAAGTTCTACTTTGATTTGGTGAGCCATGTTGACAGTGTCAGTGTCGCATTTTTAAATTATTTGAACCGATTTGGTTTTAGCCAGGCTCCTAGTTCGCCTTAAACTGGGTTGGGGAGCAGGATTTCTTTCTTCTAAAGGAATACCCTCTGATAAAATTTCGGGGTTACCTTGTGGTTGATTTCTCTGTTGTCTCATCTTGATGACAACAGGGTGTAGATATTTTACTGCCACAACAATCATTATGGCCAGAACTAGTAGGCTCGTGAATGATAGAGCAGTTATGGACAGGATATGGGAGTTTCTGCTCGATACCTTTTCCTGGTATTGAATAATTTTGCTTTGGATTTCTTCCAGCGAATGGGTGTCAGTATAAATTGATTCATGGATATCGTCTCCCGTTAAAATCTCGATTTTCCCCAGACTGTGGTTTTGATTTCCTTGTAAAATTTCAGTCAGGTTTACTTTGAGTAGAGAGTATTTGAGCTCAGGAAATTGATTCGGCTGGATAATTTTTAGTGGAAATCTACTGTGACCTTCGTATTTAAGCACTTTGTCACCTATTTGAACTTGACATGGTTGCGTTGTCTCTAATATCCCTTGTCCTTCCAGTTTTGAGATGGCAAAGTGATCTCGACATGTTATATGTAGTTCCGTGGAGGTAATAAACGAAAATAGCCACGCATTGGGCTTGTTTAACTTTATCAACATGTCTTTTTGGGGAACTTGTACTCTAGACCTACACTTGGGCACTTCATTTAAAGGATTGTACAACACTTTCACTATACATTCATCTGAGGTTGTTGCCTTAATTATGGGGTATTTAGTCGACCTATATATGAATTTTCTTCCAGGCTATGAGTGACTTTCTTGAAGCCTTTCATATCCTCGCCTTTTAATAAGAGGAATTCCTGTGTGCGAGCGCTATTTGCCACACAAGAGTATCCAGGGTCAGGGATTATGGAATATTTTGCTGGTTGTGGTACTGGAAAGCATCGGACTTGCCGTAGCCTCATTTTGGGGGAATCAAAAATTAGGAGAGTTATTCTCACCACCAATTTGTTCTGCATAAGGCATGACTGGGCTCCTGCTGATTGGTACAGAATCGATAGACAATTTTGGTCATTTAGACATTTCGAAGTTGATTTTCGATATACATTCAGCAGATTTTTGGGAGACACGAGGAGTGGGTGAATATGGTTGCCTTTAGTGGCTATTATAATGTCAAGGAGGGCTTGTTGACGGTATTCGACTTCGATGATTTGAAGCAATAAGCTCGATATGATCTCTTGCCTCAGCTGCCTTCTGGTTAGGTCCTCGGTCACAGTATGCAGATCGTTAATCTGGTGTGCTATCCTTTAAGTATGACATAGCCAATGGTTTTTGAATCTGTTCCAAGGTAGTTTTAACAACACTTATTTGTTGTTTTTCTAGCTCAGCTAGGGCTTGTGTGTTCGATTCAATTTCATCTAAGCGGCTGTATATCTCCTTCTCGTTGTTACTATGCATGGTACAAAATAAATAGTGCATAGCATTGCCAATTCCGTCGAATAGTGATCTGGCCTTACGCCTTCCTGGAACTAATTCCTTAATGGTTCTCATGCGCTTTTTTATGCTATCTATTATAGCGTGTATGTGTAGTTGCTGCACGTTGCACAGGTCTTCTTTGTCCGTGATATTTATGCAGAGTTTATGCACTAAATATTCTGCATGTTCCGTTAGTTTTATCTGCGTGTCTAACTCATCCAAGTCTATCTCCGTGTGAACATTCCAAGTGTTATGATACACCATGAGGCTTCCTATATCCTCGAAAAATATGCCCGAGCTATTTAGCTTGGTTATAGCATAGGGTTTGTCGGCGATTTCTCCTGTCGCGTACTGGATGAGGATGGCAATTGCAATAGTTTGTAGCGCCATTTCTGTGGACAATTCGGAGGATGAAAATAATCCTTTAAGTATGACTTTACTTATTTCGTGCCGTTATTAGACCAGGCAGTGGAGTGGCTCCACCGCAAGTGTTCCTGAGAGCCGTTAAAATGGGATTAATTTGAAACAAACAGAGTAGGAATTTGAGTCAACCTGGTTCTGTAACAACATGTTTATTTCATTCGAAGTATGGGTACCGTTACAATACGCTTACCAATTTTTATTGTGGTGTTCACTCCACTTCGGAATCCCGTTTTAAATTTGATGGGACTTCCGCTGTGAAGCCGTATAGGCAGCCCATTGGGGTAAGTTTAGTACCCTCGTGTACACTATTGTTGTACACGAATGCAGCGGTTCGTAGGTATTGGTCCCATGTTTTGGGATTTTCATCTACGATTGTTCGCAGGTATTCTATCAAGGGTCTATGTGCACGCTCTAGTGCTCCATTAGACTGTGGGTGATATGCTGAAGTCTGTAACTTCTTTACCTTTAGAAGCTTACATACTCTTTTGAATAATTCACTCAGGAAATTTGTTCCCTGATCGGTGAGTATTCTTTTGGGTATGCGATAGCGCGTAACGATTTCATCACAGAAAACCTGCGCTACTGTGACTGCTTCTGCATTAGGTATTGCATACCAGTCGACAAATTTTGTTAAATTATCTTGGAAGGTCAAGATATATTTGTTAACTGATGTGGTCTCTTCTAATGGACCTACGATATCGAGGTAAACTTTGTCGAACGGTTGCTCTGCGATGTCCGTGAAAACCATTGGCATTTTATATTGTGGAGAAGCTTTCATCATCTGGCACTTTGGGCATTTTTTTATGTATTTCTTGATGTCGCTAAGCATGTGTCTCCACCAATACTTGCGTCTTATGCGTTTGTAAGTTTTTATGACACCTTGATGGCCACCAAATGGAGAATCGTGATAATCTTTTAAGATTGTTCGGATTTCCGTAGCGCTCGTGATATCTTCGGGTGTCTTACCAGTACTCACTTTTTGATCAAGCGATGCTGGGTTTAGTGTTTCCGCCTCCGTGAGTTGAATTTCGTTTTGGTCTGCTTTCGTGTGCTCTTCTGTCTCCACACTGGAGCTATTTACTGTCTCCTGAGCCTTTTGCTTCTGAGCTCGAGTCACGACGAAACAATGAGCGGATTTCTTTTTCTTTTTATTATGTGTGGAATCGTCTTCCTCCACATCTGAGTCTATCGTGTGGTGGACTAGGGTTTCTACCGTTAAGGTATTGCCTAAACTGTCTTCCTTTAATGCTTGAGGAATGCGACTTAGTGCCTCTGCATTAGTGTTGTACTTCCCTGGTTTATATTCGATGTTGTAATCGAATTCAGATAGTTTGTGGTGAAATCTCACCAAAGGGGAAGTAGGGTCTTTCACATTGAAGACACCTTTGAGAGGTTTATGGTCAGTATAGACCGTGAATTTCCGGCCTTGAAGATAGCACCTGAAATTCTTGGTAGCCCAGGCAATAGCCAATAACTCTTTCTCTATAGTGGTCCTTTCCGACTTCTCCTTGAGAAAGAACAGCTCCTAGAGCCTCGTTACTTGCGTCTGTAGTGAGATTAAAAGATTTCGAAAAATCGGGGTAAATTAAAAGTGGGGAGAAATTAAAGCGTTTTTTATGCTTTGAAATGCTTCTTGGCATTTCTCTGTCCAAGTGAATTTTACATCCTTTCGGAGTAAATTTGTGATTGGACGTACAATTTTGGAGAAGTCTGGAATGAATTTCCTGTAGTAATTGGCAAGTCCTAAAAATGACTGAACTTGCCTTACTGTTCTTGGAACAGGAAATGTTTGGACGCAGGCCGTCTTACTTGGGTCTGGTAGGGCTTCTTCGCTAGAACATTTATGTCCTAGGTAAACAACTTCTCTTCGTAGAAACTGGCACTTTTCTGGCTTCAGTTTTAAGTTGTTCTCTCTCAACTTATTGAAGACTTTCCTCAACTTTTCGTTGTGGTCATTTAAATTTTTACCATAGATGACAATGTCATCTAGATAGACAAAACATTCGAGGTCTTGTAGGCCTGTTAGGACGGAATTCATCAGGCGTTGAAATGTGGCAGGGGCTCCTTTGAGCCCTAATGGCATACGCTTGAATTCATAGTTCCCATAGCTTGTGCTGAAAGCAGTTTTATGTCGATCTTTTTTGTCGACAAGAACTTGGTGATAGCCGTTGGCCAAATCGAGTGTGGTGAAATACCTTGCGTGACCTAGTTGGTCGAGAATATCCTCGATTCGGGGTAGCGGGAATGCATCTCCAATTGTCTTTTCGTTTAATTTACGAAAATCGACAACGACGCGCCACCTTTTTTCACCGTCAGGTCCCGCTTTCTTGGGGACAACTAGTAGAGGTGAATTCCAAGGGCTTTTACTAGACTGGACTATCCCGCTGTCTAGCATTTCTTTTAGCTGCTCGTTAATGACTTTCCGCTGTGTTTCAGGTAAGCGGTACATTTTTTGATTGATTGGTGCTTGACCTTGCACCAATGGAATATTATGCGTTATCGCATTTGTATAGGTGAGTTTGTCATCTTTGAGGAAGAAGATATCGTTATACTCTTCGCAGAGTTCTGATATCGAAATTTTTTCTTCCGCGGTTAAATTAGGGTCTAGGCTGAGTTCTTGCTCTAGCCTAGAAATACGCGGGTATTGTTTTGGGTCGTCCGGAGTCTCATTATCTGGGTATAGATATCGTACATGTTGTAAACGTGCTGATTTTTCAGCTGAACCTTGGTTTGACTTACTCTTCCTTTTAAGTCTTTCACCTGTAAATAGATGAGGCTTTTGGGATTCCTTTTGAGGCTGTATTTCGTTGTTTTTAGCATGTTGCAGGGTATTGGCTTCCTGCTTTGTTGACGGCTAAGTTTGGTACACCTGTGTGGTCTTTGCCTTAGGTTGTGTGATATACTCATGCGCGTCAGTGCTATTGCTTTTTGACCATGTAGAATTTTTTGTGTTGTGTGACGGTGGAGTAATATGCACCTTTAATACAGGCTTTAGCGACTCGCTACCGTTCTTATATGGCCGTTGTTTGTTTAATAGCGATTTATGCCTAGGGATTTTGGACGGAAGAATTTTATGCGCCTTTTTGGCAGGCTTTAGACACTCAGTTCCGTCTCTTGTGTTGTTTTATATTGCCTCTAAATTTGGTAGTGGAATGTGTGTTCTTTTGTGGTCTTTTGTGTGCGTTAATGGGACTATGGTGTAGTCGTTTATGGGAAATAGCTGTAACTTTAAGCTATGTATGACTACTTGATGACTGTTAGCGTTGAGAATACTAACCAGCACTAATTCTTCTCCAGATGACAGTAAACTGTTTGCCAAGAAGACTTCATCGCTTATCTCTTGTGATAAACAGAGCATTTCTTCTTGAGTTTGTAACGGGACTGGGGCAACAATTTGAGAGCGCGCAGGTATGCAGATTAGCTCCTTAAAGGTAACCAATTGCTGCCTGATTTCATCGGTCTCTTTTTCGCCCAGACAGCATTTTTTACATTCCTTGGGCTCTTTTGGAGCTTGGCCCCAGCTTTTCTCATTTGAGAAGCCTTGAAGACACTGCAGGTGTATAGTTCAGCCTGTTGAGACTCTACCTCTTCTGCAAGTGTTCTTACTTCGACTGCTTTTTCAGAATGTAGCTTGTCCGTTTCAAACTCTAATGGCAAAGCAAATTCGTCTGGATTAGTTTCCGTGCGAGGAAACCTTAGTGCCTTATTAGGACCCTCAACGTTACAGTTTTTTGCTAGGAAATCATTTCCTAGAAGTCCATCATCGGAAAGGCCAGGCAAGTTCTTTACGACTTGAAACTTGCAGGGAATTTTGTTTTTGAAAACGAAGTTTCCCTGGCAATTTCCCAGCGTCTTTCCGGTTCCAAATGGGGTCTAAAGTGTACATGCCTCATTGTGGTTAATTTCTTTGAGATCTTTTAATGACCTTTTCTTTATTATACTAACCTCAGCACCTGTGTCTACTACTAGTTTAGTTTGGCCGTTCAGGCCTATGTCTAAGGGAAGTTTTACTGTAGCGACACTGGAATCGGGCTGCTGAGGGGACCCTATTTTATTAGATGGGAGATTTATAGTCGAGCCGGGGAGTTTTGGGTCGACTGTACGTCGTTTCCCTGACTCCGGGCTTCCCAGTTACGTTTTTGTTGACAGTTATTTACTGCATGTCCAGAACGACCACAAAACTCACACCTTTTACGTACATTATAGACTCTTGAGTTGTTATTGGCGTTTTGCGGCTCTCTAGCACGTTGGTTTGGTGCTTCTCTGTTTTGGGGTATTTGAAAACTATTGTTGTTCCTTCTCCAGTCACGCACGTCATGATTATACATTTTGCAGTTCACACAGTGCGGCGTATTTTTACGTTTCGGACAATCGGCGTATGTATGGGCTCTTATATTACAAAAACTACAATTTATTTTATTTACATAATTACTTTTATTTTGTACATTAAAATTTTTATTATGAGATCTTGGCTCCTGTTTGATATTCGGCGATGGTGTGTGTGCCTGTGTGAACTGTGCCGGCGGTATGTGACTATTTGTATTTTCGTGCGTTTTGTTTTGCCAGGATCCCTGTGTAAGGGGTATAAAGCCTGGGTTGTATCCATTATGACTTGCAGATGCACTAGGGTGTGTATTTTGTACGTAATGTGGTATGGTTGTACTAGCAGGATTTTGCATTGTATTCTGCATTGCACATGATTGAAACTGCCCTGGAGGTTGCAGGAATAGAGAACTTTGCTGGAGACGTTCCATATCAAGTGCTCTTTGTACGAGGTCATCCACCGTGCCGTCTGTCATGGCCAGAAGGTATTGGCACATATACGGGTTATTGACTCCTGTTTTTAGTGCGTTTTTCGCGAAATCTTCCAGCTGCGTTTTAACAGCTGGTGCTGCTGTGGCTCCGTATTTGGATTCTGCTGCTTCATTGCAGAGTGCCAGCATTTGTTTTACTCGTGCCGTGAAGGCTGTGAGGTTTTCCAAAGGGTACTGCCTGGTTGTGATTAATTTATTTACCAGTTCCTGGTAAGTTTCTCTAGGTAGGTACGTGCGATTTAACCGTTCTTCTACTTCTTTGAAAGTAGTTGGCATATTTGAGGCAAAAAGCTGATAAGCTTCGCCTCGAAGTCTGGTGGGGAAGATTTGCAAAAATGCTGATAGTTCCTCCACCGAAATGCACTGGATTACCTGCCTGCAGCATCCTAGGAAAGTTTGGAGCTCAAGGCTCAATTTTGGGTGCTGTTCTCCCGAGAATAGGTGAACGAGCTGGGCAGTTAGCTTGGCGATTTTCGCGTAATCTGCCATGTTTATATTGGGGATTCTGAAGCTAAAGTTTGACACTTTTGGGGAGCTAGTTTCTTCTATGCTGGTTTCCAATACGGAGTCGCCCAGCCAATTCAATAGGATTTCACTCACGGTGGAATCACTGACACTGTCTTCAATGGCACCTTCTCTTAATTCTACACTATTATTTGTAATTTCTGTTTCGAGAGAGTGCGAGAGTTCCCCAAACTGCTTCAAGCTTTCTTTAAATTTTCCGTACTTTCTTTGAATTGCGCGATTTGCTCAAGCCGCCGTTCACGGGACTTTTTAAGCTGTTTATCGATAGAATCGCACTGTATAACAGATAGTTCGGAGGAGTCTCGCACTTTCCCCTCTAGATATTTTAAATAATTTTCTAAATTTAAATTAGGAGGTCTTACTTGTTGGGGACCTGTAAGGATTGTCCCACTCCTGAGTTTTAGCACTTTTGCTGTTGAATTTGTTGTGGGTGTTTGATTAGCACCTTCTGTTGCCGATGTTGCTCCCGCGTTGCCTCCTTCGTACCGGGACGGATCTTCCTGTGCGTCGCCCGGTGAGGAAGATTGTTGTGTAGTTGGTTGAAGTGGTGTGTTTTCCTGCGGCGCCTCCTGGTGGGAGCTTTCCTCGCTCATAGACCACCGTATGTAAAATTTGCAGCTAGGGTGGCTTCTGCCGTCTTAGTTCCCTTGGTTCAAATTGAGAGTGGGGCTTATTGCCTTCTTCGAGGTCCCTCTCAATTCAGGATCGCTGGTTTTTGTAATTGAAGTTCTTTTGCTGCCGATGGGGGGGGGGGGGGGGCTACTTAAATTCCCCTGGATAAAAGCTGAAAGGGGGGCGCGTTGCCTACTTCGAAGTCCCTTTCAGCTCCGGATCGCAGATTGTCGGTTGAGGATTCTTCCTTCAAGTTTCGCGTTGGAATTTTCGGCTATGGACGTCTTATGTTCCCGGGCTGGGATGAAGCCCGCTATTGTCCCACGTTGGCACTTTGTGCTTTGATGAGGGGGTGGCTGCGTGTTTTTCAAACAGAGGCAGTTAAAGCTGTCCGACCACGAGCGTTGGGAGCCGACAAGATCGAAATACTCCTGAAGCCAGACTCAACTTCAGGCGGAGGGTAGGTTGTCATGCCCAGTATTCGAACTCGTCATAAACTCCTTTTTGATTCGTAGGGTAGGGGGTTTTCAAGCGCTTATACTTCGTTGTTTAAAGTGGGCTTCCTCTATCCTACCGGCTGCGCCAATTGTTATATTTTTGTACCAACTTGCTAAGTACCTGCTCGTGGGGGCAAGCGGGAGCCGTATCCAGTGCTCCTTTGCTACCTTGTGTTGCGGGAATCAAAACAACCTAGCTTTACTTTGAGCAAAATTAAACACAACACTTTTTATTTATTTTTTTTTTTTTTTTGGTAAAAAAAAAACCCTTGTGGTCAGTAATGATTGATTCTACGTTACAAAAAAATGTGCAATGTATATATGGATGTCTAGTACAAACTCTGGGTGTCGAATAATAGTTGATTTAAACTACAAACAATTGAAAATGTGCATAAGCAAGTCAAAAACAAACTCTTGTAGCCAGTAATGATTGATTCTACGTTACAAAAAAAAATTTACAATGTATATATGGATGTCTAGTACAAACTCTGGCTGTCGAATAATAGTTGATTTAAACTACAAACAATTGAAAATGTGCATAAGCAAGTCAAAAACAAACTCTTGTAGCCAGTAATGATTGATTCTACGTTACAAAAAAAAACTTACAATGTATATATGGATGTCTAGTACAAACTCTGGCTGTCGAATAATAGTTGATTTAAACTACAAAAATTGAAAATGTACATAAGTAAGTCAAAAACAAACTCTTGTAGCCAGTAATGATTGATTCTTCGTTACAAAAAAATTTACAATGTATATATGGATGTCTAGTACAAACTCTGGCTGTCGAATAATAGTTGATTTAAACTACAAACAATTGAAAATGTGCATAAGCAAGTCAAAAACAAACTCTTGTAGCCAGTAATGATTGATTCTACGTTACAAAAAAAGTTTACAATGTATATATGGATGTCTAGTACAAACTCTGGCTGTCGAATAATAGTTGATTTAAACTACAAACAATTGAAAATGTACATAAGTAAGTCAAAAACAAACTCTTGTAGCCAGTAATGATTGATTCTACGTTACAAAAAAGATTAACAATGTATCTACGGATGTCTAATACAAACTCTGGCTGTCGAATAGGTATCTCGCCTTCCGTAAAGATCTCACTGTGACTATTGCGTGAGGCCCTAGGGACCATAAGGGGTCATGAGTCTTTGGTCACTGGGTGATCCGAGCAGGAAATCTGAATGTCACCTGCTTGGTATGTCTAAGAATTCCCTTAAGGGTATCGATGAAACAGAAAAATCGGGCCTGAATAATTTATAAAAATTGTGTGCCCTATACGTCTACTAAAGCTAGTCGCCAGGCGCCTAACCGGATCAACAGCTTAATTCCCCAATTACTTCGTTAAAGCAGTGCGACGGGTAAAAAAAAACGCGACTCTCAATTTTACTCAACTAATACCACCGCGTACAGCTCTGCGATGGCTGGCTTCAATGATTTTCAAAATCTCGTATATTCTATAGTACTTACACTTGTTAGTATGTGCCGTACTGAGATGGACAATTAGCACAGTTCCGAACGTGTTTATTTGACAGCAGGTTATGTGCTACCTGCGTGATTTGATCTCAACCCTAATTGCTTTTAATAACTTTATTTCATAACTTTCAATATAATAGATTTCTAGGTCTATATACTTATGCCGATAAAATGCACCATTCAAATTTATTTCTGTACCTGACAGGTTAGGTGCAGCCTGCCTGAATTGATCTCAGTACTGATTGATATTCTAACTAACTCTATGTCAAAACTTTCAATATAATAAACTCTAGGCTTGCGTACTTACGTTGATAAGATCCAACATTCAAATGTATTTCTGTAAATTGCAGGTTATGTACCGCCTGCCTGAAGGGATATCAGTACTGATTAATATTTTAAATAAATTTATTTCGAAACTTTCAATATAATAACTCTAGGCTATGTACTTATGTTGTTAAAATACGACATTCAACTTTATTTCTGTAAATTGCAGGTTATGTGCAGCCTGCCTGATGTGATATCAGTACTGATTAATATATTAAATCGTTTTATTTTATATTTTCAATTTAATAAACTCTAGGCCTATGTAATTATATTAAGATCCACTATTCAAATTTATTTCTATAGATTGCAGGTTATGTGCAGCCTGCCTGATGTGATATCAATATTGATTGATATATTAATGAAATTTATTTTATAATTTCAAAAGTAACTCTAGGCCTGGATAATTATATTAAAATCCAATATTTAAATTTATTTCTATAAATTGCAGGTTATGTGCAGCCTGCCTGATGTGATATCAGTACTGATTAATATATTAAATCGTTTTTTTTTATATTTTCAATTTAATAAACTCTAGGCCTATGTAATTATATTAAGATCCACTATTCAAATTTATTTCTATAAATTGCAGGTTATGTGCAGCCTGCCTGATGTGATATCAGTACTGATTAATATATTAAATCGTTTTATTTTATATTTTCAATTTAATAAACTCTAGGCCTATGTAATTATATTAAGATACAATATTCAAATTTATTTCTATAGATTGCAGGTTATGTGCAGCCTGCCTGATGTGATATCAATATTGATTGATATATTAACGAAATTTATTTTATAATTTCAAAAGTGATTCTAGGCCTGGGTAATTATATTAAAATCCAATATTTAAATTTATTTCTATAAATTGCAGGTTATGTGCAGCCTGCCTGATGTGATATCAGTACTGCTCGATATATTAATTAAATTTATTTTATAATTCCAAAAGGTAACTCTAGGCCGGGGTAATTACATTAAAATCCAATATTTAAATTTATTTCTATAAATTGCAGGTTATGTGCAGCCTGCCTGATGTGATATCAGTACTGATTAATATATTAAATCGTTTTATTTTATATTTTCAATTTAATAAACTCTAGGCCTATGTAATTATATTAAGATCCACTATTCAAATTTATTTCTATAGATTGCAGGTTATGTGCAGCCTGCCTGATGTGATATCAATATTGATTGATATATTAATGAAATTTATTTTATAATTTCAAAAGTAACTCTAGGCCTGGATAATTATATTAAAATCCAATATTTAAATTTATTTCTATAAATTGCAGGTTATGTGCAGCCTGCCTGATGTGATATCAGTACTGATTAATATATTAAATCGTTTTTTTTTTATATTTTCAATTTAATAAACTCTAGGCCTATGTAATTATATTAAGATCCACTATTCAAATTTATTTCTATAAATTGCAGGTTATGTGCAGCCTGCCTGATGTGATATCAGTACTGATTAATATATTAAATCGTTTTATTTTATATTTTCAATTTAATAAACTCTAGGCCTATGTAATTATATTAAGATACAATATTCAAATTTATTTCTATAGATTGCAGGTTATGTGCAGCCTGCCTGATGTGATATCAATATTGATTGATATATTAACGAAATTTATTTTATAATTTCAAAAGTGATTCTAGGCCTGGGTAATTATATTAAAATCCAATATTTAAATTTATTTCTATAAATTGCAGGTTATGTGCAGCCTGCCTGATGTGATATCAGTACTGCTCGATATATTAATTAAATTTATTTTATAATTCCAAAAGGTAACTCTAGGCCGGGGTAATTACATTAAAATCCAATATTTAAATTTATTTCTATAAATTGCAGGTTATGTGCAGCCTGCCTGATGTGATATCAGTACTGATTAATATATTAAATCGTTTTATTTTATATTTTCAATTTAATAAACTCTAGGCCTATGTAATTATATTAAGATCCACTATTCAAATTTATTTCTATAGATTGCAGGTTATGTGCAGCCTGCCTGATGTGATATCAATATTGATTGATATATTAATGAAATTTATTTTATAATTTCAAAAGTAACTCTAGGCCTGGATAATTATATTAAAATCCAATATTTAAATTTATTTCTATAAATTGCAGGTTATGTGCAGCCTGCCTGATGTGATATCAGTACTGATTAATATATTAAATCGTTTTATTTTATATTTTCAATTTAATAAACTCTAGGCCTATGTAATTATATTAAGATCCACTATTCAAATTTATTTCTATAAATTGCAGGTTATGTGCAGCCTGCCTGATGTGATATCAGTACTGATTAATATATTAAATCGTTTTATTTTATATTTTCAATTTAATAAACTCTAGACCTATGTAATTATATTAAGATCCAATATTCAAATTTATTTCTATAGATTGCAGGTCATGTGCAGCCTGCCTGATGTGATATCAATATTGATATATTAACGAAATTTATTTTATAATTTCAAAAGTAACTCTAGGCCTGGATAATTATATTAAAATCCAATATTTAAATTTATTTCTATAAATTGCAGGTTATGTGCAGCCTGCCTGAAGTGCAACCTGTCACTTAATCCCTGTATCATCGCCCGTTGTCTTCCATTTCCCCCTATTTCGATCCCCGATTCGCACCGTTCCCTTGACGGTTTTGACTGACAGATGTCGGGATTGTCGCATCGGGGAGTTCTACATGTTTACTCATTACAGTCAGGGCCACATGCGACCATAACAGGGCAGGGTCGTGACCCCCTCCGGGTGTCAAAGACGCTGAAGAATGGTCCTTTCCTTCGACTGAGCTAGCCGGTCTTTATTTTGAGCCTCATGTTCGCGGGCGCCCAATATGTGGCTCGACCCACGACCCCTGAATGCGTTTTCCTAGCCGTAAGGACAGGCGGATGAGAATGATTGTCTAAGCCAGTTCACTTTGTTCGAGGTATGACAGATCGGAGACACATTCCCGAAGTCACATCAGTCCCTGATCAAGGGTCGGCATCCTTCTCCACATGGGAAACCAGAGGTGCACCAGCAAGCTAGTAACCCAAAAAATCCAGCCGCCCAGTGCCCCTCTGCCTTCCTCTACCGAGACGGACCGAGGAATCTCCGCGGTCAGTAACCCGACCAACTGATCGCCAAGCTCCCCCGGCACTAGCATCTCACTCGGATCTCAGGCCACCGCTCAATCAAGGGTGTGTCTCCCAGGCTTCGTAGAGGTAGGGACGTACTAGATTTTCTTTAAATTTTTGGGGACATCGTGCAAATGGGATTCCTTCGGCGACATATCCGCCGTAGGGTACCAGGTGGGAGGGGTTCTGACGCTTTGTCAGATTAGGGCGCGTGAAAAAGTGAGACTATAACAAGAGGCATACCGGCCGCTAGGCTGTGTGGGCCTTAAGCGGCACATAGGTATCCTGTAATTTACCAGTTAGGCTGGCTGGATGCCTTCTTGGGGCTACCAGGGTCCCTGCTCCTATATATATTGTTACTCGTCCAATGCAATAAAAAGAACTGGTGAAGGAAGACAGACAAGTAAAATCCTCATAAGGAAGCTAATCCAGAAGGGATTAGAAGGAATTTATCTACTCCTAAAGGGTAGAGATATAATGCCTTGTTTGACTTATAACAGGTATATCACCCACCATTGACAAGGCAATAGGAGGGTCACGCGATAACCTATAGTTTACAAGTGAAGCTTGCCGGATGCCTTTTTAGGGCTACCGAGTTCAAACGCTAAGCATCATGTATACTTAGGTTCGATCGCTATCTGGTAATGGCCTGATGTCCTTAGCGTGGAAAACGCCGATGAGTTTTCCTTGGAGATCTTCAAGTTCAGATTGTGAATTCCCTCTTCGAGATCTTAGTCGGCATTTAAGGAACTTGCGACTTAATTTAGAACTGACCTGGTTTTGGAAACTACTCTGAATGAAGTTACGCCGATATACTTCCTGACCCACTTTGAATTCTACCGGTTTCGAGCGCAGATTATAGACTTTTGTGCCCTGCTCGAACGCGTGGCTCAAGTTTTCCTGGACCTGCACTTTGTCGGCCTCGTTTACTGTCATTGGTTCGCTCAAGGTGCCTAGATTTCTCAAAAGTTTATAAGAACTTGCGTGTTCCACCATTTGGAAACCAAACAGTACTTTAAATGGGGACAACCCGGTCGCCTGATGTACTGCGCTCCGTAAGGAACTGGCCCACCTATTGTATTCGGTTGTAAGCCACGCTCGGATTCCAGATAGTATGGATCTATTTACTCGCTCGGACGCGTTTGCTTGCGGGGAGTAGACGGCGGTTCGTATGTGTTGCACGCCGTACCTCTCCAGTAACTTAGCAAAGTGAGCGGAGCGGAATTGGGACCCATTGTCTGTGACGATTGCTTCCGGAACTCCGAACATGTGAAATAATTCGGTTTCCACGAACTGGCCAACCTGTTTGGCGGATGTCTTTTTGAGGGGTCTCAATAAAGGGTATTTTGAAAAGTGGTCAAGAGCGATAATCATGCAGGTGTTTCCCGAAGTAGATCTGGGATAAGGACCTAGTAAGTCAATATATATTCGTTGCCAGGGTCGTTCCGTCTGAGTTTGGGTTCCCATGGTCTTAAGATGGTGTTCGGAGCCTTTATTTCTTTACATACGTCGCATGGCCAATGTAATTACGCACGTCGACTGTCATCTTTGGCCAGTATAAGTGCCGTCGTATGCGTTCCAGAGTCTTCCCTATGCCTCCATGAGATGATAAGGGCGGATCATGCGCCCTGGAGATGACGCTGGTGACAAGCCCTCGTGGAATCCAAAGCTTCCAGGCTTCTTCCTCCTGGACTGGATCCCCTGTCCTTGGAACGATTCGGATGTAAACGAAGCCCCCTCTGACGCATAGATCCGGTAGCTCAGTAGAAGCTGATTTAACTCGCTGCCTCAACTCTTCATACTCCAATGAGTTGAAGTGTGGAGAGCTCAGGGCGACCTCTGGGCCAGTGTCTTCCATTGGTGCTAGGCTGTCACAGTATATGCGTGACAATGCATCAGGCACTACGTTGAGGCTTCCCTTCCGATGTTCAATTGTGAAGTCGAAGCCCTGAAGCTTCAGACTCCACCGGGCGAGTCTACCGCTGAGGTCCTTTTGGGACATCAGCCATTTCAAGCTAGCATGATCCGTCACTATCTTGAACGGCATCAGTTCGATAAACGGTCGGAACTTCTGGACACTTAATACTGCAGCCAAACATTCTTGCTCAGTGACAGTGTAATTACGTTGCGCGGAGTTCAGCTTCTTGGAGACGTACGCGATAGGTCTTTCTTGGCCTTCGTCATCCAGTTGCATCAGTACTCCACCAAATCCGTGTTGGCTGGCGTCACATTGAATGACGAACGGCCTGGTGAAGTCCGGACTCACTAGTAACGGAGCTGATGTAAGCTTTTGCTTTAACTGTTCAAGAGACGTTTGCGCTTCCGTGGTCCATTTAAACTGACTAGTGTTTTTCAAAGTGTCAGTTATTGAAGCAGTCAAGTCAGCATAGTTTGGTATGCAACGCCTATACCACCCTGCCATACCCAGTAGGCGTCGGACCTGACGGAGAGTTTTAGGAGTAGGGTATTCAACTATTGCCGCCACCTTGTCAGGGTCGGTTTTTATACGACTATGAAACCCAAATACTTAGTCTCTTTTATGCAGAACTTGCTCTTCTCGACGTTAATAGTGGGACCGGCCTTCCTCAAGCAATCCGCCACTCGAGCCAGTAAAGCCAGGTGCGAATCAAAGTCTTGAGACAGAACTAGTAGGTCATCCAGGTATACCAGGACTTTGTCACGAAGATCGAACGGGATGAGACTTTATCCATGAGTCGGCACATGGTTTGAGGAGCGTTGCATAGTCCGAACGGCATCACCGTGAAGTGATAGAGGGGGTGACCAGGCACTGTAAAAGCGGTCTTCTCTCGGGACTCCTGATCTAGCGGGATCTGCCAGAATGCGTCTTTCAGGTCCAGACTCGAAATGTATTTTGCCGGAGGAAGTCGACCCAGAATTCCGTCTATCTGTGGTAACGGATAGGCGTCCTTCTTGGTGACTGTGTTTACCTTCCTGGCGTCAAAACAAAGTCGGACCTTTCCTGGCTTCCTTACTAGAACGACTGGAGAGCTCCATGGACTCTGGCTCTCCTCTATCACCCCCAGTGATACCATCCGCCCTAATTCGGCGTCGATCAAATTCTGTACGGCTGGTGATATAGGATAAAAACGTTGTTTTATCCGAGTTGCATCCCCCGTTTCGATCCGGTGTTTGATGAGCGACGTTTTGCCCAAGCCTAGTGAGGCAAAAGAAGGGAACAGCTGCTTGGTGGCCCCGAAAGAAGATGGCAGTCAGTGTCTGAGGCAGCTAACAGACCTGGTTTCACCTCCGCCACTGCACCCAGGACATCTGGAGCCAACCCAAATAGGCGCCAGAAGTCTATGCCCAAGTACAGCGCCTGAGCGAGCCCAGGAACCACGTAAAAACGCACGTTCTTGGTCGCACTACGGCAAGTGACATCCAGGTCCTCATGACCATGAACACTCGCCATGGCCCCATTAGCTACCTCCACTTGAGTCTTGTACCTCTTCCATTGGACCTCCGCTTCTGACAGCTTCTCCAGAGCTCCTCTGCCGAGAATACTAACAGTGCCACCACTGTCTAGCAATCCTGACATAGTACGCCCGAGTAGCTGCACTTCTGCATATGGCCTAATGTCGTCTGGTACCGACACTGTAATGTGGGCCAGCTTCTTTCTCTCGGCTTTGACAATCTTGGTATGTTCGCGCCACCGAACAGTAGATCTTCTTGGTGTTCGATAAGTGTCACTATCAGGAACGGTTACCCCTGGTGGTTCCCTTGCTGACGAAAAAATTCGTTCTCTCACCGCCCGATAGTTGTTCAGACGCGTATGATATGGCGTCAGAGGATATAGGACTGGCTCAGGGCTACTCGACATCAGCTCGTTGGATGCCCGTCTCAATATCTTATACATGGGAGGCCGAGTCCCTTCCCCAGCAAGGCTGGAAGGAGTTGTCACGATTGGTATTAATGGTAGATCCGGGATAAAAGGCATATCAGATGAGGCGTCTAATATGTGCTCAGTCTGGGAATTAGTACTCTCGGCAAGAGAAATGGTAGCATCAAATACCGACAACTGGTCTTGGAGGCCCTCGATTTCGACCTGCAGGTCCTTGACATTGTCAGTTCTATCAATATAGACAGGGTTAGGCGAGTCTTCCAAGGATATCAGGTCCGACTTCACGATTTTGACTCCTGAGGTGTTGGACTGGCTTCCGCAGGCGTGGTTGGGGTAACTGGAGGTTGGGTCACAGTTACCTGTGTTGCCATTGGCTGAGGGCGCTGCATCGTTCCTGGTCGGAAGCTGGTGTTGTTGCTCCCGACCCGACTCTGGTTTTTCTGCACGCAATTTCAGCTGTTCGGCTTAATTATGCCCTTCTGACCACATCCATAACAGAAGTAGCCTACTGGCGTCCTGGGACATTCCGTGTAAAAGTGACCTGGCTGGTCACAATTCCAGCAAGTGATCGGCTTTCGATTCGTGACTCGTGCGTTAAATTCAGCTACTTGTAAGTCCGACGTACTGGGGTGGTAATACTCCTGGTATTGCTCGAGAGTCCGGTTGTTCAGTTCGTGGACTCGATATCGTGAGTTTCTCGTCTGTGGGATTGTCTCTGATGCATAAGGCACGCGGGAGAAAGTCGAGTGATGATTAGTATTACTCACAGCATTCGATGCCTGGATTCTATCGTTGGTGGCCTGTATTTGCATTACTAGCGCTCGTAATTGGGCAACTGAGTTGACCGGATGCAAGCAGATGTGATATTGAATCTCTGATCGTAGATTAGTTTTGAGCAGATCTAAAAACTCTCGCTCCGACGTGGGGTATTGGAGCTGATTCCTGAGTTCTAACATTGCCTGATAATATAGGGTGAAGTTTTCCTTAGCCTCTTGTCGACGGTACATCAGTTGTCTGCGTAGTCTACTATCATCTCGGGGTTCGCCCCACTCAGTCAGTAAGGCGTTCGTATCTGCTCCCAGGTTAGAGTAGGATTGTTTCTCAGTAGCGCCCAGTACCAATTCGTGGCTCGCTCTGTGAACAGAGTGTTTATATACCGGACCAAAAGATCAAAGTCCCCATACAGCGTAGGGTTTGTTAACGCCTCTACGCGGAAGATGAAATCCTCCACGGAGAGATGTGAATTATCACCGCTGTATGACAACTTCCATCCCTTGATCGGGCTAGCCGAACGTCTGTGCCATGGATTATAAGAATCACGAGACGATCCTCTCGGAGGCACCTCGCCGTCTGGGGCCGCTGTTCGTTGTAGGAACAATAATAACTGGTGGGCTTCTGGTACCAAATTATTGGAGGCAGGCATGGCATTAGGCGGGATATGGGGTGTCGGAGAATGACTCTGACGCCTCGCTGCCGCGGGCTGGTTCGATGATGACATTCTCATTACGGGAGGCAAGGCTGGTGGAGGACGTGTGATATCGGGATAGTGACCTGACACTGCTGAAACTGGTGGCTGCACTGGTAACTCAGCACGTATAGCATGAATACCACGAGAGACTTCGTCGCGGACCAGGTCTGCTATTTGTAGCCGTAAGCCAGCTAGTAAGGCTTCCCCTGCTGATGAACTCTGTCTAGGTGAATGAGTTACTTGTATGCTCTGTGGCTCGCGTGTGGACTGGGAGGTACCGAGCCCACATTATTTGGAGACAACGGCAGGTGCGCTGGTTCTGGCAATGCCAGGGACGAATCTAAGCCTACGGACCGTGTAATCGGCCGTTTAGAGACAGCTCCTGTATAGGTGGCGAAGTCGGTTAGAGTCAGGTATAGCCGACAATTTGGACAACTGGATTTTTGTTGTATCCACTGCTGTAGGCATTTTTTATGAAATATGTGTCCGCATGTTGTGGACACTGCTCGGTATCTTATAGACCAATCTTCATCCTGACAGATAGAGCAAATCTCTGGTCGTCCTACCTCCCGGGGCGTTCTTGCCATGGCCATATTGATCAAAGTTCAAAAATTTCTTCCTTCCGAAGAACTATTCGCAAAAGTTCAAAAATTTCTTTTTACGAAGAGCTATTTGCAAAATTCCAAAAGTTTTCTTCCTTAGGAAATACGAGAATATTAGAAAAATTTACTTCTTTAAAAAGAGTTATTAGCCAAAGTCAAAAAAATTCCTTCCTTACGAAGAATTATTCGCAAAACCTCAAAAATTTCTTCTTTACGAAGAACCGTTCGCAAAAGTTCACAAAAAATTTTCTTCCTTAAGAAGAATCATTCGGAAAAGTTCAAAAATTTCTTCCTTCCGAAGAACTATTCGCAAAAGTTCAAAAATTTCTTCTTTACGAAGAGCTATTTGCAAAATTCCAAAAAATTTTTCTTCCTTAGGAAATACGAGAATATTAGAAAAATTTACTTCTTTAAAAAGAGTTATTAGCCAAAGTCAAAAAAATTCGTTCCTTACGAAGAATTATTCGCAACAGCTCAAAAATTTCTTCTTTACGAAGAACCGTTCGCAAAAGTTCACAAAAATGTTTCTTCCTTAAGAAGAATCATTCGGAAAAGTTCAAAAATTTCTTCCTTCCGAAGAACTGTTCGCCAAAAGTTCAAACATAATTTTTCCTTAAGAAGTACGAGAATATTAGAAAAATTTACTTCTTTAAGAAGAGTTAGTAGCCAAAGTCAAAAAAATTCCTTCCTTACGAAGAATTATTCGCAAAAGCTCACAAATTTCTTCTTTACGAAGAACCGTTCGCAAAAGTTCACAACAAATTTTCTTCCTTAAGAAGAATCATTCGGAAAAGTTCAAAAATTTCTTCCTTCCGAAGAACTGTTCGCCAAAAGTTCAAAAATAATTTTTCCTTAAGAAGTACGAGAATATTAGAAAAATTTACTTCTTTGAGAAGAGTTATTAGCCCAAAATCAAAAAAATTCCCTTCCTTACGAAGAATTCGAATCGCGAAGACTATCAATAATTGTGTGCTGCTCCATCTCTCCCCCCACTTCCCCCGGAGCCTCTTCCCCCTCGAAGTTCCATCTCAGGCAAATGAAACCGCAGACCTGAAGATAGGTCGGTCGCAGATGTCAAAGACGAAGAACGATACCAGAGAGTCCTCCGCCAGGCAGCTAGCCGAATGCCAACTCCTGATTACTGAGGGTCTCTGGCGCCGCCCTCACCCTCCATCACCTCCTCCCTTCCTTACCTCAGATCGGGACCTCTCCAGGCCAGCGACGTGCTGTGTGTGTGGGTGCGGACAAAAATAATCTCTAACGAGCTCAAGTTTCTCACGGAAAGTCATGAGAAGGGTTGTTCAGAGATGCCGGAGACTGAGTGCGCTACCAGTGATTCTTCCGCCAGGCAGCTAGCCACATGCCAACTCCTGATTACGGAAGGTCTCTGACAGAGCTCGCATCCTCCAACAACTCTTCCCTCCCCTTCTCCGGACCGTTCCACCTATCTGGCCCCCACAGCTGGGCAGAGCCGTGTACAAGGTTGACTAGCTGGCTTTGCAGCCAGGAAGTCATCTCGCAGATACATGACTCGGTCCAGCCGGACAACCTAGAAAGCTAGGCCTCCGTAAGAGGCTGAACCGAAAATTTGGTGTGTGAGGCCACCCGCCATTTTCATGGCTGAAGGCCAGAGGGAAAGATAAAAAACCGGAACTTTACTACCGCGATATTATTTTAACCAGAAAGGTGTTCAGACCTTGGAAGAAGATCTGAACCTGAAAAATCAAAAATTTCTTGAAACGCACTAAAATACGACAGCAAAAATGGTTAGATCACAAGTCTCCAGCGACCTCCACTGGATATGAGACCCCGAGTCTGAATACTAGCTGTTAACCAGAACGCAGAATCGTCGAGGTCTCAGTCCCCAGTAGAAGTAACTTTCAGACCACCGTGATCTAACCTGGGTGGCCCCACGTTGGGCGCCATTTGTTATGTGAGTACTTTTTAGTGAGAGCTCGAGGACGTTTAGTCCGTCTGCCAGCAATAACTGACAGCTCACCCCGTGACAGTTTAGCAGGCCGGCACGCTAGCACCTCGGCTAAGTGGCGGAGAGTGAGGGGTGAGTCCACCAAAAAAAACCTGCCTGTCACTTCGTCATAACAAAAAAAATCGTGCCTTGACAGAACGGGGATCTACTAAAAAACAAACCCGCACGCCACACACACGGGTCCGTAAGGGACTGAGCACATCACTTACCTAGTGAGTATCCCAGGATCAGTTGGCGGGATCGTTTTGCCGTCCCCGGCCGCCCATGACATCACTGGCAGTAGTTGTGTGATGTCCCTATTATTACCTGTTGGAGAGAGAAGAGAGACCCAAGGAGAGGAGAGAAAAGAGAGACTCGCTACGATTATTCCATAGCACGCATTTTATTCGAAGTTCGACGGAATACAAACATTTTTGTGTTTAATCTTATAACCACCCCCGTAGATAATATGCTCGTTTCGGTGTTGAGTGTTAGCCCCTAGTAGGGTCCCAATGATGTTCTGTTCCTGGTTTAGACGTTATGTACTGCTTGAGCTTTTAGATTTGCTGCCATTGGCATCATCAGCGCCAATTGACCTCCTTCAATCGTTCATATCGGTGGCGTCCACAATCGTCCTAATCGACGTAGGATTCGGATAAAGTTAAACCTGGGCACCAGCTAAATGCTATGTACGTTCTCTCCTAATGCAGCCCTTCGTTACTACCTCTATTAGATGCGTGGCCCGGAGACGGGAACCTTATCACGAGCGAGGGTTATATATCCAGGCGTGGGTTATGGAGAGTTGTATAGCCAGATTTGCTTCAGGGTATGATCTTATGCCTTTGGGGAGCCTCTTATCTTGGAGTTCGACTTGATTCTTGCGCACTTGACCTTGTTAATTAGCCGGCTTTTTGGCCTATATACGCTATGGGGCGCGTTCGTCCAGAGTTCCAGGATTAGACAGTTTTATGCCTCGAGCGAGACCTCGATAGCACTACTTTTCTACTGTCCAAATGGGAAACGTTTATGAACAATAATATGATTTTCTATGTCTCGGGAGTGGCCCTTGCGATATCGCCTTGCAGCACAATTAAAAACCACCTATAGCCACTACTAGGTGATCGTAAATTACCGAAAGCTTTTGAAGATGTATATATGCGAGTCAAAAAAAACTCTTGTGGTCAGTAATGATTGATTCTGCGTTACAAAAAAATTTACAATGTATATATGGATGTCTAGTACAAACTCTGGCTGTCGAATAATAGTTGATTTAAACTACAAACAATTGAAAATGTGCATAAGCAAGTCAAAAACAAACTCTTTTAGCCAGTAATGATTGATTCTACGTTACAAAAAAAAATTACAATGTATATATGGATGTCTAGTACAAACTCTGGCTCTCGAATAATAGTTGATTTAAACTACAAACAATTGAAAATGTACATAAGTATGTCAAAAACAAACTCTTGTAGCCAGTAATGATTGATTCTACGTTACAAAAAAATTTACAATATATATATGGATGTCTAGTACAAACTCTGGCTGTCGAATAATAGTTGATTTAAACTACAAACAATTGAAAATGTGCATAAGCAAGTCAAAAACAAACTCTTGTAGCCAGTAATGATTGATTCTACGTTACAAAAAAAGTTTACAATGTATATATGGATGTCTAGTACAAACTCTGGGTGTCGAATAATAGTTGATTTAAACTACAAACAATTGAAAATGTACATAAGTAAGTCAAAAACAAACTCTTGTAGCCAGTAATGATTGATTCTACGTTACAAAAAAGATTAACAATGTATCTACGGATGTCTAATACAAACTCTGGCTGTCGAATAGGTCTCTCGCCTTCCGTAAAGATCTCTCGCCTTCCGTAAAGATCTCACTGTGACTATTACGTGAGGCCGTAGGGACCATAAGGTGTCATGAGTCTTTGGTCACTGGGTGATCCGAGCAGGAAATCTGAATCTCACCTGTTTGGTATGTCTAAGAATTCCCTTAAGGGTATCGATGAAAAAGAAAAATCGGGCCTGAATAATTTATAAAAATTGTGTGCCCTATACGTCTACTAAAGCTAGTCGCCAGGCGCCTAACCGGATCAACAGCTTAATTCCCCAAGTACTTCGTTAAAGCAGTGCGACGGGTAAAAAAAACGCGACTCTCAATTTTACTCAACTAATACCACCGTGTACAGCTCTGCGATGGCTGGCTTCAATGATTTTCAAAATCTCGTATATTCTATAGTACTTACACTTGTTAGTATGTGCCGTACTGAGATGGACAATTAGCACAGTTCCGAACGTGTTTATTTGACAGCAGGTTATGTGCTACCTGCGTGATTTGATCTCAACCCTAATTGCTTTTAATAACTTTATTTCATATAATAGAATTCTAGGTCTATATACTTATGCCGATAAAATGCACCATTCAAATTTATTTCTGTAACTTGCAGGTTAGGTGCAGCCTGCCTGAATTGATCTCAGTACTGATTGATATTCTAACTAACTCTATGTCAAAACTTTCAATATAATAAACTCTAGGCTTGCGTACTTACGTTGATAAGATCCAACATTCAAATGTATTTCTGTAAATTGCAGGTTATGTACCGCCTGCCTGAAGGGATATCAGTACTGATTAATATTTTAAATAAATTTATTTCGAAACTTTCAATATAATAACTCTAGGCTATGTACTTATGTTGTTAAAATACGACATTCAACTTTATTTCTGTAAATTGCAGGTTATGTGCAGCCTGCCTGAGTTGATCTCAATACTGATTAATATATTAAATCGTTTTATTTTATATTTTTAATTTAATAAACTCTAGGCCTATGTAATTATATTAAGATCCAATATTCAAATTTATTTCTATAGATTGCAGGTTATGTACAGCCTGCCTGATGTGATATCAATATTGATTGATATATTAACGAAATTTATTTTATAATTTCAAAAGTGACTCTAGGCCTGGGTAATTATATTAAAATCCAATATTTAAATTTATTTCTATAAATTGCAGGTTATGTGCAGCCTGCCTGATGTGATATCAGTACTGCTCGATATATTAATTAAATTTATTTTATAATTCCAAAAGGTAACTCTAGGCCGGGGTAATTATATTAAAATCCAATATTTAAATTTATTTCTATAAATTGCAGGCTATGTGCAGCCTGTCTGATGTGTTATCAGTACTGATTAATATATTAAATCGTTTTATTTTATATTTTCAATTTAATAAACTCTAAGCCTATGTAATTATATTAAGATCCACTATTCAAATTTATTTCTATAGATTGCAGGTTATGTGCAGCCGGCCTGATGTGATATCAATATTGATTGATATATTAATGAAATTTATTTTATAATTTCAAAAGTAACTCTAGGCCTGGGTAATTATATTAAAATCCAATATTTAAATTTATTTCTATAAATTGCAGGTTATGTGCAGCCTGCCTGATGTGATATCAGTACTGATTAATATATTAAATCGTTTTATTTTATATTTTCAATTTAATAAACTCTAGGCCTATGTAATTATATTAAGATCCAATATTCAAATTTATTTCTATAGATTGCAGGTCATGTGCAGCCTGCCTGATATGATATCAATATTGATTGATATATTAACGAAATTTATTTTATAATTTCAAAAGTAACTCTAGGCCTGGATAATTATATTAAAATCCAATATTTAAATTTATTTCTATAAATTGCAGGTTATGTGCAGCCTGCCTGAAGTGCTATCAATATTGATTCGTAAATTAAATACCTTTATTTTATACTTTCACTATAATGACTTTGTGCTTGTGAAAGATTAAACTACTTAGCTTTTATCGTCCCGGTGTGTTAATCCATTTCCCTCGATGTATTTTTACTGTCCGATCCCCTTTTCTTGTTGGATTATTTTTCGATTCTCCAACCCTTTCTTCATGTTTTTCACCGCCTCAGTCGTCAACTCTTATCTTTCTTTTTCAGCTCTCGTCCTACTTGTCTCCTCGTTCACAACCTGTCACTTAATCCCTGTATCATCGCCCGCTGTCTTCCATTTCCCCCTATTTCGATCCCCGATTCGCACCGTTCCCTTGACGGTTTTGACTGTCAGATGTCGGGATTGTCGCATCGGGGAGTTCTACATGTTTATTCATTACAGTCAGGGCCACATGCGACCATAACATCATCTATTCTCATCTCTGCAGGTACAGTGTACTGGGTTATACCATCCTCAGCCGAGATTACCTCATAATGTTTATCACGAGACTTGGTTTCAGAAAGCGTCTTAGGTATTTTTGAAGGCGGTTTCAGACTTTTCCTATACCACTAACTGATAAGCGGCGTTTGGAAGCGGGTGATAACGGTTGTCTTGGTGGTGATATTTTAGCAAGTTCGAAGAAATCCTCTTCCATTCTTTCAGGTGTATTTTCTTTTAAGTGTGATGTTTATGTTGATATTTCATCTTTAAAAATAATTTTAGTTTGAGTAGAACTATCCCGCAAGCTTTTCTGCTTATCTTGTGGTAGGCGAATATATTTAGTTTGAGTAGCACTATCCCGCAAAATTTTCTGTTCTTCTTGCTGTATGCGAATATTTGTTTTTTCATCTGTCACTCGCGTAGTTTTTCGTCTTAGGTTTGAAAATTTTATTAATTCATTTCGGTAATTATACCATTTCTCCCTATCAGATAAATGTTTGTTTCTTAATATTTTATCCATGGTCTTATCGAACCTAGATTGATTCAGGGATCAATCTCGTTTTTCAATTTTTCGTAAACTTCTGGTGAAAGAAGCAACATTTTTATAAGATTATTGTTTTTAAACATATTTCTCGATTAATGAACCAATTACACCTGATAATACACTTCCTAACAACACTGGTAAGAAGCCTCCTCGCTGTATCAGTATTTTACGTTGCCTGGGTACAGATCTTTTTGCAACAACAAATTTTCGCAAATCCTTTTTATACTTACAGAGCGAATTGTATATTTTTCCATGAGGGATATGGTTTCCCTTCAAAGTATTAAGAGTAATTTCGCAAAGAGTTTTTATGACTTCGGGGTCGGCATTTTTAATAATGGCCTGCCTTCATTTCGGCTTCGCTGTTTTAAGAACATATAGCATATGCTTGTTGTCCCTTAATCGATTCATTCGTGACACCATTTTTACTGATTAAAGGTGGGCAGAAACAAGTTGTAAATGTCTTATTAAAAATATCAGTACGGAATCTTAACACCTCGCTGATATCCTGAGTGGAATCTATCAGTAAATATCCATGTGGCAGCTGCGTAATCTCTTTATATATTTTCAGCAACTCTGAACTATTTTCTGGATAAATCTGTCTCGCTAAATGAATAAACTGACTTTTATCTCGAGGAGTTTTAAACACAACGAGGTATTTACAGTTAAGTGATATGTCTCGGCAAAACTTACCCTGATGAAACACGTTTTGTGTTATAAGGATTGCTGAAAGATTGCGATGGTGAGATCCTTTTGTAAAGAGTTCACATACTTGTCTGCTAAAAGCAGTTAACATCATATCATCCAATAATATTAATGTAGGCTCCTGTGTATAATTTACAAACTCTTCAGGAATGCTATCAATAAATTCGATGTTAGCGAATGTGGTATCTGAGGGCAGACCCCCTTGTTTTGTATTACACCAGATAACTCTTGTTATTTGCGGTCGTGTTAAAAATATATTATTTAGAAGCTTTTTTATAAATGTTGTTTTTCCGCAGCCTGAAGGCCCTGCGACCATCATTGTAAACGGATGATTAAACTTGATCTTTGTTGGTTTTAAAATATTTTATATAAAGCTGTTATTCATTGGCCGTATTTTTACATTCGGTAAAATGAGCAGAAGACAAGTCGTTAATGAACTGCATAAACCAGATCGTAAGAACTTTAAACGACAGAGTGTTACTATTAAGGGTATCGATGATTTGTGGGAGGCAGACTTGGTCGATATGGGTTCGTACTCGTCAGAGAACCAGGGTTTTCGTTTTCTTCTTACTGTAATTGATACATTTTCAAAATATGCTTGGGCATTACCAATTAAAAGTAAGAAGGCTTCAGAAATTGATAAGGCAATGCAGTTTCTTTTTAATCGAGGCCGCATTCCAAGAAACTTACAAACAGATGATGGTAAGGAGTTTTTTAATAAACCGGTTCAACAGCCTCTAAAACGATATGATATTATTACCGCTTTCACTTGTCACGCCTCAAAATCCACTATCCTGAAAAATCAGCCCCTTGGCCCAGAATGTGTGCGGAACCTAAGGCGTCCTTCAAGGTGACCTCGCTGTATAGATTAGCACCTGGCCGAGCGGATACCGGTGCAATTGAAATCAGGCCCAGGAATTTGTAATAGTCAGCAAGCGGACTCCTGACGTTTGGATTAAGGAACTTTACCTTGAATTCCTTGGAATTCCACGTTTGGTTTCTTCTTGGCTGCGGACGGCGTAGTAGAATTGTGTGCGTCTTACTTGGCACGCTGCGCTCCCCTCAAAATTGCTTCCCTCGAATTACTTTCGAGTCTCACAAACAACAGACCAGTATTAAAAAGAAAACTGAGCGTTTTTTTTTTTTTTAAGTTGAACAAAACTTTATTTCTATATCTTTCCTTACTTTACAAAAAAATCTTTTTCGAACTTTTCCTTTCGTGTCACACAACTTGTCTCTCTCAACTTCAGAAAAGGAAGCCCAGCTTCTCCACTCGGAGTCTGAGTGGCGTACTTCTTATCTACCAGCTAACTGTCTAGAGCGACATCTATTTTTACAAGTTTACATTCGTTCAGAAAATTCATTTAAATCGTTTCTAATTCTATTCCTAATTTAAGTTGTGTGACAGTTTACATTTATTTCCGAAAGGAATAAAAATATTCATTTTAATAGTTTTCAATTTTTTTTCCTACTTCATTCTAATTCTAAGTTTGAGTCCATTTTGACAATTTTTCTGATTTCACAATTTTTTTTTTTATAATCCTGAATTGACATTTTGGTTGGAACTTCGTTTTGACAGGGTTTCTCATTTGACTAGTTTTTTGTTTAATACTCTTTACTTAACATTTTGGTTTCGATATTTGCTAAACTTTTATCTGTAGTTGTAACTTACTAAGTGTCAGATTATTCAATCGCTTTTGTTCTCTAATTTTCGCTAATATTTTATCTGTGCTTTTATTTCAATAAATGTCAGATTATTTAGTTGGTTTTCTTCTCTAATATTGGCTAAAACTTTATTTGTGCTCCTACTTCAACAAATGTCACATTATCTGACCATAATTGTAATTTATTCAGTTGCTTCTCTCTTCTAATATTGGCTAAAACTTTATTTGTGCTCTTACTTCAACAAATGTCACATTATCTGACCTTATTTGTAATTTATTCAGTTGCTTCTCTCTTCTAATTTTGGCTAAAACTTTATTTGTGTTTTTACTTCAATAACTGTCAGATTATCTGACATTAGTTGTAATTTATTCAGCGTCAGACTATTCGGCAGCTCTTATTTTCTCCTAGCTGTCAACTTGGTAAGTTTTAATATTCAATGGACCGACGTACACGTTGCCGCGTATTACCACTTTTCAGTGATGAGAGACACTAAGGCAAATGACGCTTCAGCGCGTACGCCCGAGCAATGAGTGTCAGCTTATTGATTGGTTTTATTTTCTATACCAGCCGGATCAGTTTGCCTTGAACCTTAGTAGATTTTCGGACTTCATAGACTTTGTGAGATGGCATGAGTGAGAGAAATGTTGCATTTTTTCTTGCGACGCGCGTCACGGGCGCCGAGCTTGTGAGGCCTGCGAGGTTTCTTGTGGATGGACTAGGTGTCGCGCGGAACTGGAAAATTTGTTTCTGATTTCGCTATGGTTCAGCGCCTTTTCTTTACCCGCTGAATAGCTGACTGAACAAATGTCAAGTTCGGTTCTGATTTGTTTTGCATTTGCTATGGTTTTGTTTATGGTGTCGCGCTTCTTCGCTTCTTGCGTGGAGTTTAGTGTAGTTCTACCGGGATTTTTAATTTCCATCGCAATTTGGAAAAGCGTAAGACGAAACTCGAGTCATATAGACCAATACAAGTCTCGGGTAAAGAGCTAAGTGGAGACCAGAAGGCTGCAGTTGCCAAATATGATGAAGTAGCTCAGTCACTTGAATTTGCTCGTGGGCTTTCCAAACAAATGGTACAGCTTGCTACCATGGTGGAAAAGGAACAACGAAAGCATGCGAGAAAGGAAGTTCTTTAAAAAAAATTCAAGCCACAACAGTTAAACTACGGAGTTTTCCTATTTCAGGTCTTCCTCTATTTTTGTCGCTGACAATTTCCGGGAAGCTTTCTTGGTTAAACCCAAAGGGCCGCAACTCCGGAAGGAGATAATCCCGTTGTTGATATTCGTCTTATCTTGGTAAGTCTGTAACAATACCCCCCCCCCCCCTCATAAGCTTGTAGCTCCGGCCAAGCTAGCATACCACTGGTGTGACTATTGTATCAGGAGGCCATATGAACATCTAGGTCAGCAAAGACCGTCTAATGAAGGTTGACCCAGCAGGGGTTTATGAGAAATCATCTACTCGTTACAGGTAGAGATGGGTTCTACTAGGATCGCGTCCTTTTAAATTTTACTCAGTCTCCACGTTTATAGAAGTAATGAAGAAAGGATAGGAATGTTAAAACGTCCACTGAAAAATAACCCAGAAGGGGTTAGAGCTATAGACGGTCAAGTAAAATTCAACTACTCATTTAAGGTAGAGATGGGTTTACTAGGATCGTGTCCTTTTAAATTTTATTCAGCCACCACGCATTATAGAAAGAATTAAGCAAGGATAGGAAGGTTAAAACGTCCACTGAAAGATAACCCAGATGGGGTTAGAGCTATAGACGGTCCAGCAAAATTCATCTACTCATTTAAGGTAGAGATGGGTTCTACTAGGATCGTGTCCTTTTAAATTTTATTCAGCCACCACGTATTATAGAAAGAATGAAGCAAGGGGAGGAAGGTTAAAACGTCCTCTGAAGGATAACCCAGAAGGGGTTAGAGCTATAGACGGTCAAGCAAAATTCATCTACTTATTTAAGGTAGAGATGGGTTTACTAGGATCGTGTCCTTTTAAATTTTATTCAGCCACCACGTATTATAGAAGTAATGAAGGGACGCCACTTTGTCGGACTTGATTTGTGCATGGCGAGTCAGAAGCACATCCACAGCGTCACGCCGTTCCTTGTTCAGAGCTCGATATCGGTCTCGGTATCAAAAATCAAAGGTGCACTCGCAGCCCAGCAACCCAAGAAATCTGGTCTACCAGTACACCTCCGACCCTCAACCCCAAGACCAGTCGGAGAAGCCTCTGCAACCAGTAACCTAACCAACTGCTTGCAGGACCTCTTCCGCACGGGCATCTTCCTCTGACCGCAGATCGACATTCGTTCGAGGGTGCGCCCCAAAGTCCCCAGCAGGGGTTAAAATTTCGAAGAGAGTCCTTACTGTGGAACTCCTACGGCAGCGCGGCCTACGTAGGGTACCATGTGGGGGGGGGGGGGCGTTTGACTCATTGCCAAGCGAGGGAGTGTGAAAAAGTGGACTAATTTACAAAAGGTATACCGGCCGCTAGGTGGGGTAGGTACTAAGCGGCACATTGGTATCCTGTAGTTACCAGTTAAGCTGGCTGGATGCCTTCTTAGGGCTACCAGGAAGCATTAGTGGTTATATGGAAAGGTCGTTTCTTTCGCGGTACGGGGCCAGTCTGTCGACGTGGACAGTTCACATCTTTCCACCATGACACTTTTTTATCTTGAACACCACTTCGGTTACAGCCTCGGTGATCTTGTATGGCCCATCCCAGTCGCACTGAAGTTTTGGGCACCGCCCGATTACGCGTCTTGGGAAGTATAACCAAACAAGTTGATCAATTTGGAAACTGGGTTTCTTCGATCGCAAGTCATAGTATGTCTTCATACGCCGGCTCGCAGTGTTCAGCATAACTCGATTATTCTCATGGATTGCATTCAGTGTCGTGGTCAAGTTGTCCATGTACTCACTAACTGACATAACTTCGGTGGGTGGGCTTCCCAATACCATCTCCAGTGGCAAACGAAGTTCTCGACCAAAAAGGAGTTTAGCCGGGGTTTGTTTAGTGCTATCCTGTACACTTGCGCGATTCGATAGCAGTAGGTAAGGCACATACTGGTCCCATTCCCTTTGGTGCGAATTCAAAAATTTCGCCAGGTAGTCAAGAATTGTTCTGTTAAATCTTTCGACCAAACCATCTGACTGTGGGTGTATGGGTGTTGTGCGCGTCTTCTCTACTCCGAGCTTCTGCAGTACCCCTTGAAAAACAGCACTTTCACAATTTCTACCTTGATCCGAATGAAGCTGTAGTGGAGCTCCATGTCGACTGAATACGGCTGATATGAGTGCATCGGATACCGTCTCAGCTGTCTGATCTGGTACTGGAATTGCTTCGGGCCACTTGGTGAAGTACTCCATACAGACTACTAAGTAGCGGTTACCTTTATTTGTCCTTGGAAGTGGTCCCAATATGTCTACAGCAACTCTTTCGAAAGGAGCGCCAATGTTACATACTTGGAGAGGTGCTCTCCGCCTCGGTCGCGGCCCCTTCCGTGCTTTACATTGTAGACACCCAGCACACCAGTCCTTTACATCGGTACTGCTACCAATCCAATAATACTTCTGCCGAAGTTTACCTAACGTCTTATCGACGCCGAAGTGTCCGCCGCTTAGAGAATCGTGCACCTGTTGGAGAACAAGTCTCCGAAGAGATTTCGGGACCAAGATTTGTTTAGTAGTTTCTGCTCCTTGGATGATGATGCGGACGGCGATGTTACCTTCCAGTTTCAGAAGAGACCACATTGATTAATACGCCTTAACTTCGGGGCTCAAGCTTTTGATGCTGTCTTTATCTGGGCGCTGACCTGCGGTCAGCCAGCCCCGGATGCAATGTAAGGTGAGGTCATCCTCCTGCTGCTGAGCCATATCCTCTTGGGTGGTTACTAGGCGAATTATGATTGTGTCTTTCTCTTCGAGCCGTTGACAATATTGACACTCAGTCGTTGAACAAGGACGACGCGACACTGCATCTGCGTTACTGTGATTTTTTCCTGGGCGATGCACGATTTCGAAATTATAGGCCTGCATGCGTCCTATCCACCTTGCTACTTGTCCTTCGCGACACCGAAAGTTCATCAACCATCTCAAAGATGCATGGTCTGTTCGAACTGTGAACTTTTTTCCCAGTAAGTAGGGCTGAAAATGTGCGCAGGCTTTGACTATCGCAACCAATTCCTTCCTGGTAACACAGTAGTTTCGCTCAGGCCGACTGAATGTTTTGCTGTGATATTCCACCACGTGTTCCATCCCGTCTCTAACTTGTGAGAGAATAGCTCCCCAAGCGTGTTGGCTGGCGTCCGTGTCCAGGATAAAAGGCAGATTTTCATCAGGCTGTGTAAGTATAGGTGCAGTTGTTAAGCGGTCTTTCAATTCCTCGAATGCTTCCTGACAGGCATCTGTCCAGAGGAACCTTCGACCTTTCTCCGTAAGCTCCGTTAATGGTTTCGCGATAGCTGAGAAATTTTTAACGAATCGCTGGTAATAAGCACACAGCCCAAGAAATGACTGGATATCTCTTCGTGTTTGTGGTCGAGGCCACTTCTTGACAGCATTTGTTTTGTCGGGGTCTGTCGACAAGCCGGAGTCACTGATGACATGTCCTAGGAATTTCACCTCCCTCTGACACAACTGACACTTCTTTGGTGAAGCTTTTAGATTTGCTATTCTTAATCGGGCTAAGACAAGGCGGAAATTTTCTACCATTTGTTCAAACGTGGGGCCATGTACAATAACATCGTCCAAATATACTAGGCACGCCTGAGGTGTAATTCCTTGGAGGACGATTTCCATGAGCCTCTGAAAAGCTGCAGGGGCATTGGTTAGCCCAAATGGCATAACTGAAAACTCCCACAATCCACTGCATGTAGTGAACGCGGTCTTTTCGCGGTCTTCTTCTTCGACTTCTACTTCCCAGTAGCCCGACTGTAGATCTAATGTCGAAAACCAAGTTGAACCGGCGAGTGCATCAGGAGTCAGATCAATACGTGGCAGCGGATATGAATCTTTTTTGGTGACCTCATTTAGCCGCCTGTAGTCGACGCAAAATCTAGTCGAGCCATCCCTCTTCTTCACCAGGACGACTGGAGAAGTCCAAGGGCTACTAGATGGATTGATAACGCCTTGGGTTTTCATCTCGTTTACTGGATTTTCCGCTTCCTGACGTTTGGCCAATGGAAGCCGCCTGGGAGGCCGTTTAATCGGTTTGTTGCTGCCTACGTCGATCTGATGCCGCATTATTGTGGTTCGGCCGAGATCAGTTTTTGTTTTCGCAAAGACGTCTTGATGTTCCACGAGTAGCTTTTCCAGTATTATTTTTTGTTGATCATCAAGATGTATAGTTGTGGGTTCCAACAATAGGCATAATTCAGGTGGTAAGCTTTTCAGGTTAGATGTTACATCCTCGGACGAACTGACTTCCAAATCTGCTAAAGAGGTGTTAGCTTTGAGCTCGATTGGGTTTTCCGTGATGTCAGTCACTGGAACTATCATACTTCCACTATGTGAAAGGCAGACCGCCGCGCCGGTTCTATCCAGAGAGAAGGGGGAACATTATTTGGAGATAGAAAAACTTTTTCCTGTTCGCCGACCATCGGGTTGAAAAGTGCTACGAAGCAGGTTGATTCGGCTGGTAATATACAATCTTGTATGGTTCTGGCGAAGAGGTCACTCTTTTCATCCATTATTGCCACGATCTCGTGGGCAACCTGAACAAAGCGTTTCTCTAAGTTAATGGAACAACGGTAGCCCGCAAGGAAATCCATTCCAATAATGCAGTCGTCGAATACTTCTGCTACATAGAAGGTATGTGTGGTGGAAAAGCTATTGATAACTATCCGCAGGTCAATGACTCCATCTACGATGCTGGTTTCTCCTGTGACATTCCGAATTTGCGTAAAGGAGGGTTTGAGACAAGAATTAGGGGGTTAATGGAAAGTGGGCGGGAGATTAGTGTGTTAGCGGGGAAGGAGGAATTGATTAATGCGTTAGTGGGAAGTGGATGGTTTGTTAGGTTGATTGGGGGTGGTGTGTTAGTGGGAAAAGAGGAATGGAGTAATGTGTTAGTGCTTAGGTTGTGTTTGATATTAAGTGTGCTGGTACTGGGTGTAGGTGTGGTTATAGGTGTACCGGTGTTTGTGGTATTTGCGACTATTTTGGTAAGGGTTGTTAGTTCTAGAAGGCTGGTTATTAAAGGACAGCTGGTACTTATGCTGTCAAAGACGTGCTTGCGGTCGTGAAGTCTGCTGGCTTCTGCTCCCCGAAATCAGCGGACTTGTGTTTAAATTTTGCTTGGAGTTAGATGGACCGATGTTCGTACTATTTTCTCTCTTTCCGGAGGACTGCTGCATTTGGGTTAGCTGCGAGCTCGAGTGAGGTGTGCCTTATGAGAGCTGAACTGCTTCAGGAGATCCTACTATATTCTTTCCCAGTTCAACAGGTACTAGACGAATATTAATAGCTCTGTTGGTAGGACGCCCCTCAACCAGGTCGAATTCTACACGTTTCCCCGGAACTAAATCGGCTCCTGGATTCCCAGTTGGGTTCTGGAAATTTGCGAAATGGAAGAAGATATCTACTTGAGTCTCATCACGCACAATAAAACCATACCTGCGTCGTAAGTCGCACCTGCGGATAGTTCCCGTGACATCTCGGGCTAGCAAATTGGTTCTGGGAGAGGTGTTGGCTGAGTTAGGAGCTATTGGATTGGACTCAGCTAGCTGCGGCTCCCTCACGCTAGCTCGCGGGCGTTTCCCGGCGACATCCGTGCTGAATTCCTTCCCACCGGCTCTCTTCTGAAGTCCGGCGGTTCTCGTGGTGGCGGTCTAGTATTGATCCTTGCAGCAGCGACTCTTGTATTTCGTTTCGCAGCCCTTGTGGCTCGATGATTTGCTTCGATTCGGAATGCTGTTTGTACTGCATCTTGCAGTGTAGGCGGATTGAAATCTCGAACCCTCTCCTGCACGTCTAAGTTATAAATTCCATCTAAGAAATGTTCCAAAGCGATCTGGTCTCGTGCATCCTCTGGACAAGATGGAAATTTAAGCTTGGTTAGCCGTAAAAGTTCCGTGGAAATTTCGGAAAAACTCTCCCCGTTCTTTTGAAATATTGTGCTTAGTTGGGCGTGACCAACTGATTGATTATACTCCGCGCCAAACTGCATGGAAAGCGCATTCCTCGGTTTCGTCCATGACCTTATGTGCGAACGCGGAGGCGCTCAGGACGGACATATCGGACACCTGCCTTCGCAACGTGCCCAACTCTTCTCTAAAAGACGTAAAAGGCGTATTCTCTCCCTTTAGAGTTCTCATTTCGTTTGCTGTGCAATTGTTACAGCAAGGACTGGGAGTGCTTTGTTAGTAGAAGATCACCAGCCCTGTTTCCAAAAAACTCTCTTTTACCATTAAAAATCACTTTTCAGCATTAACTTATATTTTTCACTTCTTTATTATAACATTACACTTTGCTTTTTCTTATAAGTAGCTTATTATAGCTTATTAGGGAACAAGAGACCTTACCGTGGGTCGGGGGTCACTTGGTTCCTTTTTAAAAACTGATTAAAACTGACTGCCTCTGGCTAACGACGCATCGGCTTTTTATTTGGAATTTTGGTTCCAAATTTTGAATAATCAGCTAAAGGCTGAATTATTCATAGTGGGGTTAAAGTATATAGTGAGTATTAGCAATCTTAGCACTATTCTAACTATTTTCCCAGTTAAATATGCGAGGAAATTTTGAGTACGCCTACCGATATTGCATCAATATATAACGGTGAATATCGATATTGTATGGCTAAGCAATATTCTTGAACGATTCCCCTGCATATAAGAATTTTAAAGGCCGTCTATTGGCTAATAGAATATACATGACCAGAAAATTCATGTAGCGCCATTAAAGGGGTCAAAACCTCATGCATATTACACATAATGTTGTTTTTTCGTCATACTCATTACTCAAAGTATTTACCATATACATATGAGCAAGCTAGTGACAACAAAAAAAAAAGACGAAGAACAACAGAACACAATTTGTGGGTCAAACGCTAGGCACATTACGCGTATTTCCCAACATGTGAAAAACAATTAAAACAAGCGCTCACTGGTTGTATGGTACCCAGTGCCGCTACATGGCTAGAATTGGTCTCGTGCTGAGGGGTTTGTTTCATGTAAACAATGCAGCGCGTTGCCGCTATTGTATTAAAAATGGAAAAATGTTGAGTTGACAATAATTCTGATGGAATTATTGTCAATCGATATGAATTGAAAAGGTCAAGTCATTGTTACTTGAAAAAGAAAATGTTTTTAATGTTTTGTAATTTGAGTATTCTTCAGAGAGAAATAGTTAATTGCTTTGAAGAAGAAATTGTTACATAATTTTTGTAAGTAATTTGCCGGGAATACTCGTATGACAATAGATATGTATGTACGTACATATGCTTTTGTAATATGTATGTACGTACGAAAAGGAATACTCGTATGACAATAGATATGTATGTACGTACATATGCTTTTGGAATATGTATGTACGTACGAAAAGATATGTTTTCAGAAATATGTAGGTACGTATGTACATTGGAATTATGGGGTCTTCGTTCATTTAATTTGATATTGATAACGCTTGATTGATTTGGGGAAGTGATGAATGCCGCTTAATGAGTGGCGCTTCATTACACCATCCCCCTTAGAAAAGAAAGTTCATGGAGTAGGACGTATTGAACTTTCGAGGAAAAAAACAATCGAATGAGTGTAGAAAGAAATGATTGAAGGTGTTTTTCGATGAAGTGTTGCCGATGGTCACTTTACATACTAGAATTATTTTTTTTTGTTATGATCTTATTTTTTGATTATGATCTACTTTATGATTATGATCTTATGTTATGGTTATGATCTATTTTATGATTACGATCTCATGTTATGGTCTGATTTTAGTTACATTAGATATGTATATACATATATATTTATATCTCTTAAAGAATAATTGGGTAGTATTGATAGTTACCCCTAGTAATATTACAATTCTTATGGGTTACACTTAATATGTTTTTGTAATCTATTTCTTTAAATATAATTGTTTAAAATATGTCTTTTACTATTATCTAGATTACGAATTAGCTACTTTAATTATATTTATTTGGGTTTTTTTTTTTTTTAATTCCAGTAATTATATATATGTATATCAAAAAAATAAAAAAAATTTTTTCTCTCTTTTTTTTTTACTGTTATGTCTGTATTTCACTACTTATTATTTTGCAGTTGTCGTAATTACATAAGTTCCAGATTGTTCTTGAACTTCTTCTCTTGTTTTGGGGGATTTTGTTTTATGTACTTTATTTTTTAGAAAAATCGCTATGATTATCAAAAGTAAACAAAGAAGTATGTAGCTAATAGTGTAGTGGTGAATTGTGTGTGCAGACTCTTTGGATAAACCCCTTTCTTCGTTTCTTTTTTGTTTATTTATGGCTAGGTTTAATTCTCTTAGTTCAAGATCATCAAAATATTTAACTACGTGTGTTCGAGTTTCGTTTTCAGTGGACAAATTGGGTGTCCTATTTTCAGGTAATTCTAAGGAGAGATCTAGTAAGGGTAAGTAGAAATTATTTATCTCTGTTGTTTTGGAATTATGTGAGTGTATTATCATATCGTCGGATTTCAAATAGCATTCTTGTTTTAATGTAAGACGACCTGTTCCTTTTAATTTAACAGACTTTATTTTAGTGCCACAGATGGCGTCAATGGTTAATAATTTTGGTATAGAGTATAACCATGTATTTGGTTGTGCGAGCTGCACCCAAAAATTTGTAGGTGGTCCCATCTGTGTTTTGCATTCCTTGGGGACTTGTGCGCTATGTTTAAGTAGTTTTATTTCACATAGGTTGTTTCCGGAATGAACATTGAATATAGGGTGGATAATTCTACAGAGGTAAATTTCAAGGTCTGTTGTTTGACAGTTACTCAAATCAATTTTGTTTATTGAATAGTAGTGTTCACGATTTAGATCTACTATGAGAAAATTTACGGATGGTAAAATGTATGCAAAAACTCCACCTTGTTGGATTGGTAGTGGTATTACTTTGTATAACTGATAGTGTTCCCTATAAGGTAATGGGAGTTTGAGCTCAAATAATATTTTGTCATTGAGGATGGCTGTACGAACCTCTCCGAGCTGATAAATTTGTATTATGTTACTCGTTTTGAGTTGAATAGGTAACGCAAGAGTGTTAGGTAGTTCTCTTTGGATTGTAGTTAACAATTCTCCTGCTTGCTTCGGAGTCAATATGGAGGAATGTGGTTTACCATGTCTTACTTTGGTAACAAGATCTATAATGGTTTCTTGCGTACTTTGAAACCTTATAAGTGCTAGGGTGATAAGTGAGACCAAAGTCTCTATATGAAGGTGCATCTGTTGAAGGTTAATCTCGGAAGTTATTTGGTTTACGACCTTTTTTATAGTGGTCACTTTGTTTTCAAAGTGTGTGAACTGCTGATTAATGGAGCTATCAGATTTGTTAAATATATTGGCTGTACTCTCTACAATTATGGTTTGGTTTTTGATAAGTTCTAATAAGTAATCATCATTATTTTTTAGTTCTGAGATCTTTGAATTGATCTCCTCAGCGGCTTTTGCATTTAAAGTGCCAAATAGAGTTTTGCTCATAGTACCTACAATATTAAATAAGCCTCTTTTATGTCTCGTCTCGTGGGGACTGAGAAAAGATTGCTTTTGGTTGATGTCACCCATGATAGCATGTAGTTGTACTGTTATATCCTCACATGCTTTGGTGTCACTATTATAACTATGAGCTTTAATAGTTGTGCATAACCGTTGTATTTTTTCTGTGTAAGTGTTTAGTTTTTCTAGTTCGAGATTAAAATTTCTTAAGTCGTAGAATATGATTATTTTCCAATGATTGCTATAGAGACCTACATTTCCTAAACCTTCGAAATATATACCTGGGTTGTTGACAAATTCTGTCACTGCTACAGCTTCTTCTGCATTAACGTATCCTGGTACGATGCCAGTTATTAAAAATACGAGAGTGAGTAACCTGCAATTATTGTCGTCTTTAGAATTCAATCGATAAAGCGTTTGATGTTATTATTATGAACTGTTTTATTTTTGTTGCCTATTCTTATTGTGGTGTTCTCTGTTGAATTTAATTTTATTATTTCATATGGTCCAGACCATAGCGGGGAAAATTTTCCTTTCCGTTGGTGGTTCTTTAAGAGAACTTTTTCGCCTAAATTAAACTGTTTTACGCGAGTACTTTCATCGTAGGAAATTTTTGATTTTTCTTTCTTTTGAATGAGGGATTCTCTGGCTAATTGATAACCATGTTGTAACCGTGCTTTCAATTCGTTACTATAATTCTCGTATGAGTAACATATCGTAGGTTCCTTCTTTACTGTGGTCGGAATCTCTGTTTGATAACCATAGAGTAGCTCGTATGGTGTGTATTTAGTGCTTGAATGGGGAGTTGTGTTATACACAAACATTGCATATGGGATCCATGTGTCCCAAGTCAAGTGATCTTTGTTTACATAATGACGGAGATATTCAGCTAGTGTTCGGTGACTTCGTTCTAAAGCACCGTTAGTCTGAGGATGATATGGTGTAGTTTGGAGTTTATGAATCTTTAGAAGTTTGCACACTTCTCTGAAAACTTCGCTCAGGAAATTTGAGCCTTGGTCAGTTAAGATTGTCTTAGGTACGCCATGTCTACAAATAATATTTTCGACCAATTTGCGAGCTACCGTTTGTGCTTCAGCATTTGGGAGCGGAATAGCTTCTGAATACTTCGTAAGATCATCTTGAAAAGTTAATATATATTTATTGTTGTCATAACTTATGGGTAAAGGTCCTACTAAGTCTAGGAATATTTTTTCGAATGGTTTCGAGCTGGTATTGGTTATTCTCATTGGTATTTTAGGATTTTTTGAAAGTTTATTTTTTTGACAAGAAAGACATTTTTTTATAAAGTTCTCGACGTCTTTGGTTATTCCTGACCAATTGTAAGCAGTTTGAATTCTTTTTACGGTACGAGTGATACCTTGATGACCTCCAAGAGGGCTTACGTGGTATGAATTTATAACATCCGTTATTTGCCTGTCATCGACCAACTCTTGCACTTTGGTTACATAGATAGTGATTCGAATGTTTCCGTCTTTGAATACGTATGAAATCATGTTTTTAAGTTCGGAAAGTACAGATAATTCCAGCGGAGGAATGGAAATAGCTATGTTCTGATGACCATGGAGAGTACAAATTTGTTTTATTTGCTTTATACTCCCTAAGACTTGTTGATGCTCTTTAGGAGTATGCATTGGAATTATGCATTTGGCAATTAAGAAATTGAAATTCGAGTTTTCGTAATAGGAGACTTTGTTCAACTCGTATGTGGCATTCAGCTTGGATGTATGCTCTTTTAGAATATCCTCGATCTCGTTCTCGGATCTAGGTAAAAGAAAACATTTTGTTTTTATCCGTTTATCACGCAACAGAGGTACCTTTTCCTCTAAATTTATCTCTATTGGGGAGACTACTGAATTTAAATATTTGCTATAAAAATGCTCTAAATCTTTGGAAGTAATTGTTTTGTTATTCCTTTTTTGGCTTCTAGTTACCACGTTTACAGATAGCTTAGAATCGTTTTGTTCCTTATTTTCAAGGGGATTTAATCGGCTGAGTGCATCGGCATTAGCGTTCAATTTTCCTGGTTTATGCAGAATTTTATAGTCATACTCTTCTAGACGAATTCTCCATCTCATTAAGCGAGAGGAACAATCCTTCAGATTCATCATCCAAACCAGTGGTTTATGGTCGGTTATGATGATAAATTTTCTTCCATAGACGTATGGGCGGAATTGTTCTATTGCATATACTATTGCGAGTAATTCCTTTTCGATTGTTGAATATCTCGTTTCGGCTTGATTCAGTGTTCGACTTGCAAAACAAATCGGTCTATCTTCGCCGATTTTACCTTGTGAGAGTATTGCACCTATGGCCAAATCGCTGGCGTCGGCCGTGACTACAAATTCCTTATTAAAGTCAGGATATGCCAATATGGGAGCTTCGATTAACTTTTTCTTTAAAGTCCGAAATGATTCGTCGCAGAATTCATCCCAGATGAATGGACAGTCCTTTTTGAGTAACTTTGTGAGTGGTTTTGCCAATTTGGCGAAGTTAGGAATAAACCTTCTATAATATCCAACGAATCCTAGAAAAGCTTTTATATCTTTAACCTTTTTCGGAATCGGATAAGTTTTTACAACTTGTATTTTGGATTCATCAGGGTGAACACCTTTATCACTTACTACGTGTCCTAAATACGTAATTTCTTTTCGTAGGAAGCGACATTTGTCAGGCTGTAGTTTCAGTCTGTTATCTCTTAGTCGCTGAAATACTTCTATGAGCTTCTCGTTGTGATCTCTCAAGCTATATCCGCAGATAACTATATCGTCGAGGTAGACAAAGCAACGTATTCCTTGTAATCCAGTTAAAACCGAATTCATCAGCCTTTGAAAAGTGGCTGGTGCTCCTTTCAACCCGAACGGCATTCGGTTAAAGTGATAATGACCAAAAGCTGTACTGAAGGCAGTTTTTTCCTTATCAGTTTCATACATAGGAATTAATGGAATCCACTAGCCAAATCGAGTGTAGTGAAATATTTGGATCTGCCAAGCTGATCTAATATATCTGTTATATTAGGCAGCGGATAAGCATCACCAACAGTTATTTCATTCAATCGCCTAAAGTCTATGACTATTCTCCATCTCTTTGTTCCGGTAGAATCTGCCTTTTTCGGCACAAGCAGAAGAGGAGAATTCCAAGGACTTCTACTGGGGCTAATGATACCATCAGTCAACATACCTTGGATCTGGCTATTAATCTCGTCTCTTTGAGATACTGGTAGCCTATAAGGTTTAACATAAATGGGAGGTTTGTCTACCATAGTCGGGATTTTATGTTGAGTTACCTCGGTATGAGTGACGTGATCGCCTTCAAGATAGAAGAGATCGTTAAATTGTCGGCAAATTGAAGTCATAGCTTCTTTTTCTTCCTTATTGCAGTGGTTAAGGTTTATTGAATTCATTAATTTTTTTAATCTTTGTTCAATTTGGTTCTCTGAGTCTGTGATCAATTCGTAATCAACAGGATTCTCCCAAATAGGTACTACATTTTCCAGATCTAGAGTTACTTCGGACTCATTTATATTCAACAAAAGCACTTTGGCTTGATTATCATTGGACTGAGTTAAAACGTTACCTAGGAATACACCAGGTGCGACCTCCTTCTGAAGACATAACAAATCTTTTTTAGACATTGGAGTTGGAATTTTGATTACTACTTCCGTTCGAGGGGGTATTATAATTTTAGAATGTTTATTTAATTGACATTCCTTTTCAATTACTTTGAAATTTGTCAACAGGCTAGTATCTGTGTCTACATTAGGAATGTGATCACTAGGATACTTCGTATTCTCCTTTTGCAAATTTTGTTTTATTGATTTTTCTTTAGATTCTTTTAGATAATTTCCATTATTTATGGAACTCTTATTTTTTAGATTTAGGCCACAGTCGTAGCGTCGTGTACCTTTATCTGTATGCAGTGGATTAATCATCTCACTGTCTTTTTTATTATTTTGGTGCAGTGGATTATTTATCTCACTGTCTTTATTATTATTTTGGTGCAGTGGATTAATTATCTCACTGTCTTTTTTATTATTTTGGTGCAGTGGATTATTTATCTCACTGTCTTTATTATTCTCGTTAATTACGATTTCGCTTGCTTTAGCTATATAATTTTTATTATTATTTTTTTTTTTCTTGAATCGGAGTATTTTCAACCAAACAGGTATCACTAATATCATTTACATTAATTTCTAAGTATTTCTCTTTATAATTTATGCAACATTCGTATAGTCTGAGAAAGTCATTTCCCAAGAGGCCATCATAACTCAGATTTGTATTCTTCTCTACTACGTGAAATGGATGGTCGATTTGTAGTTGACCTACAGCTAAATCAATTCCTATTCTACCGTATACTGTGCCCACAGAGGCAATGAAATCACCGGTTAAGGTAGTGATTGTACACTTTTGATTTTCATGTACCAGACAACTGTCGGTAGTGGAAACATATTTTAATAAACTTATCTCGGCACCTGTGTCGACCAAGAGAGTTGAATGTTTCCTATTGGATATTGATAAAGGAAGATTCACTGTAATAGAGTTATTTGTTATGTTTATGGGTAAACGAATGCTTAAAGACTTGGGTCTATTTAATTTGTTTGAGAGTGTATCACGGCTTCTGTTGTGATTTGGCGGGGGAGGTTGCCGTGAGCTTCCTCCCGCACAACATCGTTTTCCGCTGACGTTATAACAGGGGCCCATCGTACCTGACGTACATAATCAGGCTGTATTTGGTTACGTGGGGATCTACTACCAGTACCTTGTACTGCATTACTTTGTGGTTGTTGTCGACGGATTTGTTCATTCCGTTGTCTTTTTCGACATTCACCTATATGGTGATTAGGTTTTTGGCAATAAGCACAATAGAAATGATTAACTTCCTTCTTAATTTGAGTTTGTGGTGTGAAGGAAGGAATAGTTCTATTCCTAAAGCAAGTTGCTCTAGTGTGACCCTTCTTATTGCAAATGTCACAAGAAGGAATATTTCTAGAAAAATTAGAAAAATTTGGTTTCTGAAAATTTTTTTGGAAATTTTGTGACTGGGGAGTAGATCTTGTTATGCGAGTTGCATGAACAGTCACGTATGCAATTAATTTTCGTAAGCTATTTTCATTCTTTGTTTTAGCTATAATTTTTAGCTGTTCGTCGCGTAATCCGTCTTCGAAAATAAGAATAGCTCCCTTCTCATTTTCTCTGATTAACATAGCTCGTGCCTGAGTATCAGATATCTCGTTATGAGTAGCTTCGTTCAGCTCTGATAATGCCTTAGATACTCTTTGTGCGAAATCTTTAATTTCTTCTTTGAAACCTTGCCTAAGTCGCATCATCTCATTTTGAGCAGTGATGCGCGACTTTTCTTCCTGGAATTGGGACTTTATTAATTCCTTTGCTGCTTCCCATGTATCGAAGCTTTCATACTTTAATGCATCATAAGCTGCCCCAATCAATCTGCCTCTAAGGAGATTGAGGTACAAGCTCAGATCTGCAGGGGTTTTTGTAGTTGTAAATAGGGCATCGCAGCTTGTTAAAAATTTATGCAAATCTGCAGAATTCCCGTCAAATTCAGGAATTAGGCTGCATGCGTCTGCCAAGCTAATTTTATAAACGCACTCTGCTTCTGGCGGGGGTGGCGTTGTTGGAGCCATTGTGACAAGCCTATACCGGTTATTCCTGGTGTTTACTATTTTGCCTTCTTGTGTTTCACTCACCACAATAAACAAGATAGCTTTCTTTATAAAAGAAAACACAACTGAATAATTATTTAGCGAAAGATTGATTTACGCAAAAAAAAAATTTATTATATGCACTGGACTATTAACACGCACTTCTTAAAAAAAATTTAAATAAGGGAAGATGAAATGTTGGCACAATAATTCGAGAAACGCCTTTGTAGTTAGTTTCTAAAGATAACACAAATTGCTATTCGAAAATGACTTCACATAATGACAACGCTAATCCAAAAGAAATATCACTAAAGTATAAGCAACGTAGATACTTTAAGGAAAACTATATTCACCTTGTAGTGATACAAAAAAAAATATATCACATGATATAAGAAAACGAATTAAATGATCATGAAAGTATTATTCAAAAAAAAAATTCTTTTCGCACCGTTCTCTTTTTTTTTTTTTTTTTTTTTTTTTTTTTTTTTTGTTAGCACAACAACGTGGAAGGATCTGTATTGAACCAATAAAGTTAATTAAAATGTCACAAAAATAGACAACGGAGATTTATTTTAGTGAAGTTTTCCAAAAAAAAAAACATGTCTTTGCACACGTAGGAAAAGGTTTTGACCATAATCTCTCACAAAATTTCACTTCACTAATTCAAGTTACCGTAGTCGCGTGAAATATCAAGAACAAACTAGTATATAAAAGGACTGTGTTGTGTTTAAAGAGGAGATAATTTGATTGTAATTTTATATATATATATTTGTTGTTTTTTTTTATTGATTTGATTGAAATTTTGAAATTTATATAAAAAAAATTTGATATGTTTTTATACAATATAGGTAAGAAAACAATTACTTTAATTTAGCGAGCTTTTCCTTGAGCTCTAAGAAATAGCTGAAGTCCATGGTGTCGTCGTCTGGTCCTGCGGGTGAGGTGAACTTGTTGATCTCCTTTTCTACTTCTTGGATCCTCTGAGTGCTGCTCCGGGTGCGTCCGTACGAGACTTTTTCTTCTTGTTGGGGTTCCATTAGTTAGGGTCTGCCTTCCCTTTTTTAATTATTTTTGTTCTTTTGAGAGCTGTTTTTGGCTTCTACAGACTTCTCACAGAATTCAGGCTACCTGCTGAGCACCTGGCTGCAGTTGCCTTTAAAGTTTTGTATATTTTTTTTATGGGATTTATAGGCGCTTATATAGCCTTTTTTGTATCCCACCGCTGCCACCAACTTTTTGCTGTGCAATTGTTACAGCAAGGACTGGGAGTGCTTTGTTAGTAGAAGATCACCAGCCCTGTTTCCAAAAAACTCTCTTTTACCATTAAAAATCACTTTTCAGCATTAACTTATATTTTTCACTTCTTTATTATAACATTACACTTTGCTTTTTCTTATAAGTAGCTTATTATAGCTTATTAGGGAACAAGAGACCTTACCGTGGGTCGGGGGTCACTTAGTTCCTTTTTAAAAACTGATTAAAACTGACTGCCTCTGGCTAACGACGCATCGGCTTTTTATTTGGAATTTTGGTTCCAAATTTTGAATAATCAGCTAAAGGCTGAATTATTCATAGTGGGGTTAAAGTATATAGTGAGTATTAGCAATCTTAGCACTATTCTAACTATTTCCCCAGTTAAATATGCGAGGAAATTTTGAGTACGCCTACCGATATTGCATCAATATATAACGGTGAATATCGATATTGTATGGCTAAGCAATATTCTTGAACGATTCCCCTGCATATAAGAATTTTAAAGGCCGTCTATTGGCTAATAGAATATACATGACCAGAAAATTCATGTAGCGCCATTAAAGGGGTCAAAACCTCATGCATATTACACATAATGTTGTTTTTTCGTCATACTCATTACTCAAAGTATTTACCATATACATATGAGCAAGCTAGTGACAACAAAAAAAAAGACGAAGAACAACAGAACACAATTTGTGGGTCAAACGCTAGGCACATTACGCGTATTTCCCAACATGTGAAAAACAATTAAAGCAAGCGCTCACTGGTTGTATGGTACCCAGTGCCGCTACATGGCTAGAATTGGTCTCGTGCTGAGGGGTTTGTTTCATGTAAACAATGCAGCGCGTTGCCGCTATTGTATTAAAAATGGAAAAATGTTGAGTTGACAATAATTCTGATGGAATTATTGTCAATCGATATGAATTGAAAAGGTCAAGTCATTGTTATTTGAAAAAGAAAATGTTTTTAATGTTTTGTAATTTGAGTATTCTTCAGAGAGAAATAGTTAATTGCTTTGAAGAAGAAATTGTTACATAATTTTTGTAAGTAATTTGCCGGGAATACTCGTATGACAATAGATATGTATGTACGTACATATGCTTTTGTAATATGTATGTACGTACGAAAAGGAATACTCGTATGACAATAGATATGTATGTACGTACATATGCTTTTGGAATATGTATGTACGTACGAAAAGATATGTTTTCAGAAATATGTAGGTACGTATGTACATTGGAATTATGGGGTCTTCGTTCATTTAATTTGATATTGATAACGCTTGATTGATTTGGGGAAGTGATGAATGCCGCTTAATGAGTGGCGCTTCATTACACGTTGCCGAATTCTGCCATTGCACTTGACTGTGCGCTAACTTTGTCGTCCAACTCTTCGAGCTTTCGCAAAATCTTCTCGAGCTGTCCCTCGGCCATGTTGGTCGATCGCTACTCCCTTCCTCGTCGGAATGTTCACGTGGAATAGAGTCGAATTCAGAAACCCTAGACAATAGACTGCGTACTTTACAGAGCCCGAGTCGCAAATAGCGGAACTATTTCCTTTTTTCTCCGACTAGGAATTCGAGTCGTGGACAATCAACCACGGAAAATTCGGAAAATATTTCGTGAACTATGTATAGCCTAAGCAAAATATCGGAAATATTTCTCCCTTGACGGATCCCAGTCGTTGATGTTCGGACGTGGAGAATTTACGAAATATTTCGTGTGTAGTACCCGGCAAAAGACAAAGTACGGAACTTTCCTTCACCCTTTAAGTAGGAATTTCGAGTCAATCTCTCAATTCTATTTACAAGGTAGAAATGAAAAATTATTCAGGAATGGTGTGAAACGCTTCACGTATCTATGACAAAAGTCAAAAGGCCGGGCTGTTGTTTACCCGTTAATGAAAGCTTTGAATGGTTGATGAGTGGACTTAGAGCTTCTGCAAATCGTATGGGTTCTACTAATCGCCGGGTAGCAGATGTAAGATGAGAGGCTGGTTTTAGGAAATCCAGGCTTAATATTCAAGCTATCGTGTGACTTAATGTTGTCTTCAGGCAGCTCCCTGTTAGGGATGTCTCGATGCTCTTTTTGCTTATTCTCGACATTTCCAAACTCATCTGCAGCATCATGCTCTAAATTCAAATCGTGAATCCGATCTTCAAAGTTTACATTCATGACATTGCTACGAACGATTTTAAAGCTTGCTTTCCAAGCCTTGTAATGAGCCAATTCTAACCTCCGCGTAAGGAGGGTAGCCTTTTGGCTGAGATGTTCTTTTTCATTAATCTGTTTCAGATTATCCGATTCAGTTTCAATTCTCTCAAGTCGAGATGATAGAAAATTTAACCGAACTGCGAGAACTTCACTATACATATCTTCACTCTCAGATATATCCTCCTCAAATTTATTTATTCTTGCACATTCCTCTAGATCTTCCTCCGGCGGTAACTATGACTTTAGTGAGTTGGGGTCTATGCCAACCTCTTTGTTAAGTTGTTTTGACCACCATACTCGCCTACTATCCACAGTATACATCTCAGGTGCTACTTTTCTACAGCGCATTTCATACTTAATGTAATAGTAATAGTTGAGTGTTCTAAAAGAACATTTCAACGTATTCAACGTGGTAAATAAAAATTATTAAATTTATTATTATATGGTTTGACTTAATTTACTTTCTTTTTATATATGTAGTTTATAATTATTGATAGTGAATTTGTCTCACTTATTTTGTACACGTTTTACTTGTTATTGCCATTCATCCAAGTGTTTTATTTGTAGGTTTCATTGTAATTCTTTTTTTACTGCAAACAGGCGAAGGTGTTACAAATATTTATTCATTTTCGAACTCCTTTCGAGCACAGATAAGTAGATATCTAACAATTCACTAAAAGGAATTATCCCTGGATACCTCTTAGGCTAATTTCCTCAATGTTTGTTTACTAGCTATTTTGCAGAAAATGCATTTTTAATCAACTCTCGTAAAAGAAATTAAGAACAGAGAAAAAAAAATAAAATAAAAGTAAAGTTTTCATTGAAAATTAGATGCTTGATTTATAGGAATGTTTTATAAATAATTCACCAATTTTTGAACTAGTCCACAAGCTGGAATCGTTGATTTTGCTTCTTTTATTTCGAAGTTGATTAGCGAACTTTAAATATACTTAGCTGGCACTTCAAATGTTGCCGGATTCCTTATTCCCAGGAAAAAAAAATCCCTGCCCACTTTTTTATTGTACGCTCCCTTCGACTTGTCTTCTGGAAGAGACTTCTTCTCGCCTGTCATGTCGTTTTTTTGTCTTTTTATCGTATGTTCCCCCTATTTTAATGTTGGGTTAGCAGATGTTCCACATTTGTAGGGTTTAAGGTAATATTGGTAAGGATGGTCCACCTATGTCGTTTAACTGCTTTCGTTAAGTCAATTACTTCGTTATTGGGTTGAGTTTTCTTTACGCAGATTAGCAATTTGTTGTAAATTTTAATTGTTAAAATTATTCGGTATTTATTCCAATTTGTTTTGTTCGAAGTTCATGCCTTTTATCATTATCGAGTGATCTATTTATTATGTTTTTCATGTTTATTATATTCATTATGTTTATTCAATTTATTATTTACATTTTATTTATTATTTCTATACTATAAGGAATCTTGTACGACGGTTAGCTAACATCTATTTGTTAATTAAATTGTTAAATAAAGGTACAGTTTTTCAGCTTTTGGAACTTTGCGAAGGTACCTTACGATAGTGTGCCTTGCAACTGTGCATAGCAATTTGCATCCAAATTTTACGTGTTGGAACTAAACAAAACGCTCTGCTGGTGAATTTACGCGCCGCGGTGTCAAATGAATTCTTATTTGTGTGCAATCGATACTGTGTGCGGTCGGATGTTTCAACTGCTGAAACGCTGTATGACTGCGTGGTCCGCTGGTCAATACTACTACTCTATTTCGACGGATACGTCATTTGCGCCCATATGCAGCTATAATGTATGTGATGTAGAATTTCACAATTAGCAAATGTAGAAAATATAGAAATCGTAGAAAGTCTTTCGCGTTTTGTAACTCTTTGTTAGGCAATGTAGATAATAGTTGGTGCACTATAATCTTTCGCACCTTTTATTAAGAACTCGAACTATTTATTAGCAAAAGTAAGGGAACGGCTATGCAATGCGTCGGTGTTATATATTGTAAAGTGTATATGATTCTGACGCATATACACATGCGCTCGCTGCTAACTGGAGTAGCGTGTAAACAGCTATCCGATTATGCGAATGAATATTTTCGATTGGCGTCTTTGTCGCAAATGTCGGAGGAAATTATAATTGAAAACTCAATTAAATTCATTAAAATTGAGATTTCTGTTGCTTGGATATGCTGAGGTTCTGGAACTTTCCGCTTTCAACGCTTTGTGATCTCGGGGTCACCAATTGTTGGGATATTAACAGGTTGCACAATAGTGAAAGTACCACTCCGAAATAACAACTTACGAACTTTTTAATGATTAAATATTATTAAACAACAATTTATGTGTGGTGCACAGGAACTCTAGCTGATCGCCTTATCATTAGTCTAACTCTACACGCCGAATGACTAGACTGCTAGAATAAATTATATTGACGGACTGCGATTACTGCCGTGATGTCTGGTGTACACGTTTACATGGTGTGCATTTCATGATTCTTCGTTAACCGCGCAGTGGCGTACTCTACACCATCTACTGAATTTTCTCGGCTTTATATAGCCGCTATAACAATTTATGCTTGGCTTGCCTCTTGGTGTTGCCCTATCGATGGTTTCAATTTGATCTGCCTGAGGCGAAAACAGATTATTTGACGTAATGTCTTTTGATGACATTGCGAAATGAAAAAAATACAGCGGTGGTATATTTTATCGAGTTTTGTTATTTAACTAATGATTTTTATATATAATTTTTAGATAAATGGTAGAGGATGTTTGGATAATTTGTTTAGATAAGTGTTCTGTTTTTTATTTCGTATTCTTGATTGATAATTTCTGGCCTTTTTTCTTTTGCTTTTTTAGGAAATATTGTTTTGAACGGGTGAAGCTGCAACGAGAGATTGGGATTCTGTATGCTGATTCAAACACATCTAAATACGTCTGACAGTGGGATATTCGTCGCATGTAGGTAGACTGAAACCCACCAACAGGAAATTGTAGTGATTCAACCCAGAAACATTGTGTGTACTTTTTATTGGTTTCTCTTTTAGCATAATTTTTTATTTTGCGATTTTACATTTGTTGTTGAATATTCGGCGGCAAACATGAAATGGATGGATTAGCAATCTCATTGGCTGAATGTCTGACACAAACCACGCTCGACCCCACCAACCTCCACCATATTGGTCTGACGGTTTCCAGGATCACCACCTGACCCCGATCCCCCACACCAACACATAGCCACCATTGGCCGAAGCTTACACCTCCCACAACATCCAACGCCCCCCGCTTTTCTTTTGAAATACCAAGGTCAAATTATATTCAAAAAGACCACGCCAAAATACAAAGTCAAACATGACCAAATTGTACTCTGCAAGATCAGAGAATTTCACATGCAGTTGATCTATAACCCGCCTACTTAGCGGTTGTTTTTCTCATGTAATTCATTTTTAATTAATTCTTCATATACATATTTATTTTCATTTCATATCCCTTTCTCATCATATAGAATGCACCTGATGGGCACCTTTGTGTAGTATACGTATTATGTACCTACTTTGCTTCAGGTTTCTTTTTATATTTTTTCATTCTTAGGATTGCCGATAAAAACAATTTTGCTTTTAATATACAGCTGATTTCGAAATTACACGTTCGCGTTGTAATATATTGTGAACGGAGAGTTTTCACTTTTAACGTTGACGTACTCGATGCCATTGAATTTGAACGCCACTTAAACTGTCCTTCAATTTTTCTAACCGGGTTCGAAACGTTCATTGTTGGTAATCATGGTACATAGGTGATTAATCTTCCATCTTCTCAATGTTATATAATTTTGTTTATTAGAATGGTAATCAAATACTCCTTCTTATTTAGTCATTTCTTTAGATGATTGTAGTGGACGGTGGAGAATTTTATTGCCAATTTATTCGTATTACAGTAGAAAAATAAAAATGGGGAGTTATTCAAAAACACTCCGTTGGTATCAATCTATCAACCACTTTCTATGCCCGATAGCGATCTAAACCTGCGTCTCAAAACTTTCCTGGTAGAAAGCCGACATTCTGTTAAATATATTAATTACCTCCACTCCACTCTTCCGAACTGCCTTGTCGCCCCCGATCAAAACCTACGCTCTTCTTGCTCACCTTCATCGTAATCAAGAGCCGTCGTTCACGGTAGTAAATGCTTAATTGCATTTTACCATTAATTCTGGATTTGTTCAATCATGTCCAGAATTATTCGCTTCGGGCGGTGGCTTCAAAAGATGTAATCTTATACTTTAAAAAACATCCGCCATCGTCCTGTCGTTTGAAATTGCGGCGCGCATATACATATATATGTACAATGCATTTATGCAGTGCGCATTTCTTATCGCGAAAGTTTTGACGTAATATGGATGTACGTATGTACATATTGTATTTTTCGCAGCAAATCGTACGGAAGATACGATTTGCCTTTTGATTTCTTTTTGAATTTAATTATTTAAACTGACAAACTTTGCCGTGGTAATTGTTTCTATTAAAACGACTTGAAAGCTGAAACTTTTGTTTTTCCCCAAGTCGTTTTATGGGAATAAAATGTATGGTATGTGATAAAATTGCTGATGCAATTTTCTTAACCCATTTGAGAAATAAGCTAACCGTGTTTTAAGCATGTTATCTTATTAAAATTTTATGATTTATTTTTCTAAAATACCCAATTTTAGGTTTTTAGGGAAAACAATTATGAAAAAGGTTTTATGTACTTATTTACTTTTTGATTAGGGTATACGTATGTAGATACGTATGTAGGTAATAGGGTATTATTTATATATCTAGCAATTCTGCTCATTTTGTCCTTCATTCAATCATACCTTAACTTCTCCATAATTATGCCAGCAATAAACTTAAAAGATTCATACATAAACACAAAGTATTCCTGGAACGGAAAGCACCCCTTCATTCCTTTGAGCGGTCATAGAAAGTGAAACTCAGTACCAGAAGTCGCTATATGGACCATATGGACCTACTAAGAAGCAAGTTGTAGTAATCAATCCATATAGATGTTGACCACGAATAAATTATTTTGCTGGGTAACCTCAATTTGAAAAAAAAAAAAATCTTTCATCATTCATATTACTTCACGCAGCATATGTAAATTGCGCTCTGATATTGCATGTGGGTAAGTTGAATAATATAAGTGAAATTCATAACAAATTAACTTTTCAAAACATCATATTAAATCTCCTCCTCTATGTTTCAAAGTTTAACAAATTGAAAATTTTGGAACATAAGCTTTTTGTTTGATTAATAGGTATGTATATATGCACCTTTATCAAACCACACAAATTTTTTACATAAAATTTAAATATCCAAAAGCCTTCAGTTTATTACGTCATATATCATACGCAGCAGTATGTACTCAAAATTCAACACTCTTTTATTTTTTTGTACCTTTTGTTGGTCTAAATTGTTGTAAATTTTTTGGTTTAGGAAAGCAGCGATAAAATAGAGAATTGAACTAGTATATAATTAATGTTGATTTTGCTCATTCACGAAATTTTTAGTATATCTCATTGTACCAAGCAAGGCATAGCCAAACACCAATTCAATTGAATGAATTCTTCACTTGGCCGAGTACACTGGAGTATAGTGCTCTCTGATCGCTGTCCTACATGTAAAGCCAAGAAGATTAGAATCGATCACATTTAATATTATTTATTATAAAACTTCTCACTGGCGGGAACGGTGAAAACTTTAATAAGTTTTCTAATGCCGGGCCTTTGTACAGCTGGAGAAGTTCTAAGTTTTTTAACAACCCTGTGGTGTCCATTCGACAAGAGCGGTGTGAACTTAACAGTCAAAATGCCGACTTTTCGTTCAATGGTCGGGGAATCGAAGAAGAAAAAGAAGTGCGACTTGTGATCTCTTGGTTTCTAGTGCTGAGATAATATTCTCCATGGAGTGCAGCGGTCTGAATTTCTTTTTTAAGTGGAAAAGTTTAAATCTTACAAGCAGATCTTAGCTTGTAGTAAAAAGAAGAATCCGTGGATTCGCGTCCAGTTCAGAACACTTATGATGTGTATCGAAAATAAAGTGTTTGGCTCTACCTCGCTTCTCTAAATTTTTCTAATTGTAAATTAAAATTTCCCCTTTATAATTTATAGTATAATAATAGATAATTACCTCAAAAGTATAAAGGTATGTAGATTTGATCTGTGAATGAGTTTCTCAACCTGTTTTCGCTAGATATGTTTAAAGTGGTTCGAAAAGCGAAGCTTGCATTTTGAGTATATAATGTGATATGTCATTTGAAAATTTTCGAAAATCATCATTGCGCGCAGCGGACCAAAATGCTATAACAATTTTTTATGTATGAAAGTTCTCAGTTTGAGAAGTCAGATAAGAAATCTAAGTTCAAAAATGTTAGCTATGTTCTTTAGTTCATTGTACTATTGCTACAAAAAACTCCTCACACAACCATCGCACTTTATTTTTGAAACATGCCCTAGTAGAAATTGCTCACAGCTTTACCTTGTCACCTGCCCCGCAAGTGGCAGTTATTATGTAAACCAATACTAATGTGACTGAAAAGTTTCAAGGTATTTGAAGGTGTTTGTAATTCATGAAAAAACATATAGAAAATTAAGTCCGGATGAGCCGTCTGATGAGCATTAGTTAAATCTCATCGAAGGGCTCATTGGATATCATGAAACTGCTCCCTATATACTAAGCCAGCAATAAATAAAAATATTTATTCTTGTCATGACCGTGTCAGATGACATTTCTAGGAAAATTTGAATTGATTTTTGTGATTTATTTATTTAAGTTTTTAAAATATTTATTTTAAATAAATTTTTTGATTTGTATCCCCAAAAAGACTATCACCCATATGCTGACCAAGACGCTATATCAAAATCCTTACGCTTCAGCGTCTCAGAGTTTGATTTGCAAGCGGAATTTGAATTCGGAAAAATTTATGAAATCAATCGTAAAACAGATTCTCATTTATGAACTCATCATTGACATGCTCATTAATAAGCTCATCGTGACAGTCATTGCTATGGTCATTAATAAACTCATTGCGATACTCATTAATATGCTCATTAATAAGCTCATCGAGACCCTAATTGACATGCTCATTAATAAGCTCATCGTGACACTCATTATGTACTCATCGAAGTGCTCATCTAATATTGTAAAATGCACAAAAGAGAAGAACAACATACATTTCTAAATAAATGAAAGAGATGCAATTCTCATGCACACTATCGGTGAATAAGTAAATAAATGAGTTTTTTCCCGGTTTTGATTCAAACGCGAATAAATGTCATTAGTACGTTCATCTGATTGCTCATGAGGGGCTCATTGATGAGCTCATCATGATATGTCTACCAGGGTGGTAGCTTCCACACACATGTCCAAAATTTTATTTGGGTTGTATGAAAGATGGAGGAAAAACGCCGGCAGAGATATATACTAAAGAGTTCATTAAAAAGAAAAAAATATTAATTTGTGTACCTATTTTCAGAAAGGAAAAAGGAAAGCGTATTCATATAAAGAGACCAAAGCATTTTTTTTTATGATTTTACCGACCCCTGTTAACTAATTGAACTTTATTCAGCGGTTTAGTGCAACATTGCACTACAGTCTTGTGTAGCTTGCACTGTCCAATGAATGATTGTACCAGTGCACGAAACACAAAAGACCACTCCAGCTATATTTCTATATAACGACAAAAGCTGATATGTGCACTTATAAATTTTTCAAAATGTCTTTCAATTAGAGGGCGTGATTCAGAACTGATGACCAAATGTGATACGTCAGAAAATAGAGCTTCTCAAGTTGACATGTTCAGTTTTGAAATGACATGACCTGTTTCGATTGCAACAATTTAAGACACCTTCATGTTTGATGAATTTGAGGCGCAAATAAATGTATAGGCGTGGTTGAGGTATTCAAAATATCTGTGGTTTTTTCAAATAACTCGTTATCTGCACAAAGCTAGTTTTGAGAAAGCGAGGGAAAAGTCGAAACTAGTGAGAAAAAGTTTTTGGGAAATCACCAAATTGTGGATTTTCTTTTCTTTTTCTCACAGGACGCTTTGAAATAAATTTTATTAACAGTATACTGATACTATTTTTCAAAAAATGTTAAATATTGCGAAAAAGTTGCACATACAATGTTTTTCGCTCTCAATTATAACACTTTTTTCGATTGAACATGAATATTTATTTGAAATCAGTAATCGCTACAGGAGTTCACTTATGCGGTTTATTGAAAAACAAGAAAAATGACTGGAAATGAAAATGAATGTTGTTAATACTGGTAAAATGAGAGGCGTGTATTTTATGATTTTATAATATTAATCAGGATTTTCTTCTACATGTAGTGGAAGAATTTTTGTGTCATAACTCATAAACGGTGAAAGGTACAAAGTGAAAACAAAGTGCGTTTTAGGGCATGGCCATAACGCCACCCCGCACCTCGCACCGCACAGTGCATCGCTCTGAGCTTGGTGTGCGATGATAAAATTCATCCCTTATTTCAAATAGAAATGGCCACAGTGTTGCACCGCACTTTGCATTGCCCCCCGCACCAACTATTGCACTAAGCCTAGCACTGCACACAGGAAATGAGTCGCTATTTCTTTTGTGCGGTGCGTTGGTATTATTTATAGCGACAGACTGGAGTGAAATTCGTAGATGTAACGGTTTATTTAATTAAAATGGAAGGTCTAATAGATGCAGTACAAGCAAAATCAGCTATTTTTTGAATTAACAAAATAATGATAATTCACAAAATGAATAGTTGAATATTACAAACAAGCCTGCGTTTTCACTGAGTTTCTTGAGCTAAATAACATGATAAAATGTCATAACACTACTTAAAACAAATAGAAACGAATAACCATGTAGGTATATTGTATATTAATTCAAAAGAAAATATCACATTAATTCCATACAGAATTCGAAAAAAATTAAATTCATTTTAAAATCAAAAATTTAAAAACATAACAGAAAATCTGGTTTTTTATGAAGGTGATTGAAATTTTAATTCACTGACTAATTGCTGCGACTTTTTTCTTCTCATTGAATTTCCTTTTTGTAAATTTGTACTTTTGCAGCTCTTCATGCTGCACAGACTGCCTCCTCGTATTCCTTCCAACCAAAGTTATTTACCTTGAAGCAATCTGTACAAAAAGGGTAATACCTTCGATTACAATATTAACAAAATTAGAAATTAAAAACATTTTACCACAGATAGATAAGTTCATATAAGTATTTAAATTCACCGAACGCCTTTTTTCCGACCATTTCCTTGTAATTGAACATCAATGAGACATAATATGTATTGGCACTTGATATTTTTAACGAAATATAAAAAATAAATGTTTAAAAATATTAAATCACGGGCACGTACTTATAAACTTACATTTCCGATATCAGACAGTTACCGACACAGCCACACTAGTAGTAAGGGGGCCACCTCCCGTATAAAATGCATGAGGTGACGTAGAGACAACAAATCAGGGGGTCCCACCATCGAGGTGGGTCCTATCTAGCCCGTGCGTGTGAGTGAGACAAAAGAATTTTTGCAAGACGCTTTTAACCTTTCACTCCTGCTTCATGTGAAAATAAAGAACAAATTACGAAGACCATTTAGTCAGTGGGTGCTGCAAGTGAAAATAAAGAACAAAGTACGAAGACCATTTAGTTAGTAGGTGTGTGGGTGCGAGAAAAACCTCGCGGTGGGTCTTATCATGCCAATGGTAGTGAGTGAGTCAAAAAGACTTTTGCAGGGTGTTCGGTCTCTCTCACCCCTGCTGCAACTAAAAAATAAATAGCAATACGACGAAGACCATTTAGTTGGTGTGTACGAGTAAGAAAAAGAATCTCTTCTTGAACGAAGTGAATTTTTATTAATGAAAACAAAACCGGCTTGGGAAGAAGAAAAAAGCGTGAGAATTGCTGCGGACCTGCTATCATAATTTTGCCGATCAGATCTTTCACCTGTAGTTGGCAGTCAAGAAATTTGCCGGTTTTATAGTAAAATTTCTGGCTTTTTTTTTAGATAGATACAGAACTGTAGAGGTTAACAATATATAAAAGCGAGTAGAAAATGAGAACGTAAACAAAAAGCAAAAACGAAAATAAAAAAGAGTCGACAGGCCCGCAGATCTGCTGCAGGTACATATGTAAACAAAGGGGGCTCGTGCCGGTGAAAACAGGTTGCTGTTTGATGAACTTGAACTGTGAGAAATGAAAAAACTCGATATGTAGGTTATATTAATTTTTATTGAATAATTTTTAATTTTTAAGCCCTCTGTGTCATCTTTTTCCGTTTGCGAAATTCTTGGGTTGAATCACTGACTTATAACAATGGACTGAGCGACTTGCTATTTCATGTGGCACAAAAATATTGTGTTTCTGTATATCACCGTTAGAGCACCCTTTAAAACGATTACATAAAAAACATGTAATACTCAACCAATCAGATGAAATTTTACACCCGTAAATCGAATTTAATTAAAAAATTATATTTTCTTGTGCCCAAGTGATATTTTAATCGCTTATAAGGAATTAAACTCATTCCGACTTTAATTTTCAAAAGTTTTTCTTAACTGAATCCTGCTTATGGGCAAGAGAGACGGAGCATGGTAAACACTATCTTTACCTTATTCCTTCTGAGGTGATTGCATCTTTAGCCAACATAAAAACATCAAATGGCATAAGCAAACGTTCCAGAATGCAATGTTTTGTGTTGGTAGCTCCAACTCTGCCATAGGGCGAAAGAGAGCACTATAAAACTTGTGCCATGCTTTCCTACAGGAAAATGACAATACGCTCAGTCCATTGTTATAAGTCAGTGGGTTGAATCGAAACCAGAATATTTGATGGTAGGTATGTCGTTCAACTTGCTTGCTTTTTATTTAAATACCCGGTAAAAGTAATAAATTTCACAGCACAATCCTAAAACAATAATTTTTCCTGCTGTAAATTTTAATGTATTAAAGATATATTTTGATGAGTTTGACTGCAACAATGGCTGGTTGTACGGGCCACAAAACAATAATTGTTCCTGCTGTAAATTTTAATGTATTAAAGATATATTTTGATGAGTTTGACTGCAACAATGGCTGGTTGTACGGGCCACAAACATCCCAACCGTTTGCGTAGACACACTTTGGGGAGAGACGTATATGTTCTGCTTCAATGTCTTCTGGGCAATTCATAGCATACATTTCCAGGGAGCAAAAGTAACACTTTATTTTATCTTTAAGATTTGTGTGAACTGTGAGCTGAATTAAACGTGTTGGGTGTTAAATGAAGAAACACAAAATGTAAGTCATAATAATTTTTTATTGAATAATTTTTAATTTTTTTGGATGAACTGAAGATTAAAAAAGCCGCCTCTTTTGTCGTCTTTTCCGTTGTAGATTAAACATTGAGGCGCTTGGTTAAGTTCATCGATCTGTCGTTGAGTTTTTATCTTTTCCGAGAAGCGCGGCGGTAGAAAAATGCAGGTGTCATTTTGCAACTGGGCCATTAACCGAACACCATACTTCGTCTTAAGCAGCTTGAATAACTTTATCTCGTACTCTTGGCCAACCTCCAACGAAGTTATAGAGACCACGGCGCTGGAACTTCCCTCGGCCACAACATTTAATAAATCAAAGGTGCTCTGAAAAAGACAAAATTATTAAATTATATAAAATATTTAAAACTGCTAATACCTACCATGTTCTTATAATTCCAGTTCTACAAAATTGAAGTGAGCTGTAGTGTTCTGTTTTCTTTTGTATTCTGAAATTTTCTTAAAAAGCGCAGAGTTTAAATAGTCCTACATTTTTATTTTACTCGGGGGAGGGTAATTTATCAGACTTTTAAAGATTTCTGATTTATATAAAAACTGAATTATAGATTAAGGTTAAACATCTCATTAAAATATGCAGACTATTATTTTTCATTGTTGTAAACTAGATATGCCCAGCCTACACTTCCAATAGGTATACATAATTAAAGGTAAAGACATTATTAGAAATAAATAATTTTATTTTATGTGAATGATAATTTTGGTTTTTTATTGAATGTATCGTTTTTTTCTTTTTATATATTGGTAAATATATACGATGAGCAGAGCCTGTGGCTAAAATATTCAGGCAGAGATCGTCGTCGACACCGTTTAATTTTAAAAAGTTTTATAGCGCTTATATTAGTAGGTGTATACTGTAGAATTTTTGGAGTTGTTGGTGTCATATGTAAATAGAGCTATTTAATAATTAAATAATAAAGCCGAGTTTGAAGAAAGTTAAATCAGGTGAAAACCAGTTTAAAAAAGGATATACCTACCTGTGAAAAAACAGTAAGTTTTAAACAAGCGGAAGACAGTAAAAAACGAGAAGTTCTTCTTGAAAATGGATAGCCAGGGGTTTTTATATTTATTAGAAACAACTTTAAAAAATGACAAATTTTTGTTTCCCCGGTTTTTAAATTCAGGAATTAAGGAATTAACAACTAAAAACATTAATTATATTATAGAAAACATTGTAAGTATTTATAGACTTATTTTTGATTACGCCTGCTTGAATAATAATAGTTTAGACCATCCTTTAATTAAGGAAACATTAAATATATTGGGCGAAATTCACGAGCCCTGTAGTTCTAGTATATTTTATGAAAATCCTCAGAAAAAATCTGATGGTAAAACAGTGTTTAAGAAAAAATTTATTGTTCAGCCAGAAAGTATCGATGTTTTTGAATGTGATAATTTTATGCCTCGTGAGATTAATACCGCTAATTCAACAGAAAAGATATCAGATAAAGCTAACTCTAGCTGTGAACCGATCAAATTTACAAATGATGTAGTGCAAACGGGGGGCGGTAATTACATAAATGTTCTTTTTAAAGAAGTTAAACATTTCAAAAAATTTAAAATGAACGGGATACAAATGCTCTTTCAGTTAAAGGATAATGCGGTGGATGGAAAGTGCTTTTAACGAAATGATAGACGAAATAAGTTCAAACGCAGAAAAAGGCAGTAAAGCTTCATTATCTTTGTTTCTGCCAAACAACCCAGAAGTTAAACCGGTTTGGGTTAGTATGAGACCTGTTGACCAGCTTGATGGAAAATTAATCGTCACTTTAATATCTGCCGTCAACCAGTCTAATGCTGGGTTTTTTTCTGATGAAATACTTCAAGTAGAAGCGAACATAGTTCAGTTTTAATTTTAATACTAAATGCAAGGGTGTTGTTTTAAATTACAAAAATTCAAATTGTATATAAATTCACTGGTAGTTGTAATTGTTAAAGCTATAGCTAGTTTTATTTTACATTTAAGAAACCGGTTTATATACGATTTACATATATAAGATCTTAAAAATATGAATTTCAATATCAATTTGATATTTTCTGTTGTTATATTTTTGTACCAACTTGCTAAGTACCTGCTCGTGGTGGCAAACGGGAGCCGTATCCAGTGCTCCTTTGCTACCTTGTGTTGCGGGAATCAAAACAACCTTGCTTTTCTGTGTGCAAAATTAAACACAACACTTTTTATTTCTTATTTTTTTTTTTTGATCACAATCTTTTCACTATTTTTACAATCACAAAACAATTTTCCTTCTCATCTCGGTTCTTACAACTTTTCTCAAGTGAAATTATATCTTTTTCTTTATTATTTATTTCTATACTCAATTGAAAATATATCTTTTTCTTTATTATTTATTTCTTTTTTTTTATTATTTTTCCTCACCACGACCGCGCCGAACCAATTTTTAAAATCCAAACTCTTTTTCAAATTTTAATGCTTAACCGCCGCGTAGAAAACTTAAATCAGAACTCGGCTCTTGATCACTTTCATCGCGATCAAGAGCCCTCGTTCAGGGTAGAAAATGCATAGTTGCATTTTCACCCTGAGAAAATTTTACATTTATTCTGGACTTGATTCAACAAGTCCAGAATATTTTTCGTTGAACGGAGGCTTGAAATTTGATGCTTTTATAAAGATCAGCCACCGTCACGATGATTAGAATTGCCGCGCGCGTATACATACAATGTATTTTCGCGGCGCGCTCTTCTTATCGCAAAAGCTTTTTTGTGATATGTATGTACGTTCGTACATACATATTGCAATTTCCACGACAAATCGTACTGAAGGTACGATTTGTCTTTTATTTTATTTTTCAAATTAAATATTTCTACTGGCAAATTTTGCTGAAGGTTTCAACTCTATGGAATGTGAAGAAAATTGCTGACGCAATTTTCTTCACTGATTGTATTGATAAGCTAACCATGTTTTCGGCATGTTAGCTTATGTGAAAATTTATGGATGAATTCTTTTAATATTGTAGAAATTTTTAGATATCCCTTTTTTTTAATATTTTTTGGTATGCAGGATTTGGTACGTAACAATCCTTCTCCTTTTTCAAAATGAGAGTTATTATTAGAAGAGTAATAACTCTTGGTGAAGGTCATTTGTGCGATTAGCATATGCAGAGCTGTTTTTGATTTGTTTGTCTCTGGGTCTCTTATCGGGGTGTCCGATTACCGTTCTGCTGGGTTTGTTACTTTGTCTTGGCAATGGATCTTATGATTAAATTCTCTGCTCGGTTTTATTCGAGTTTTAATCTTGAGCCGTTGCAGTTGTTTAATTAAATCAGGATTGCAGTTAGGATGTTGTTTGCCATCAAAGTCAATAATCAACCCTGGCACAGCCCGGCGGGCCTCAGTTCTGTGGCCAACTTAATTTTCGTGGTCCACGTGATACCTGGGTGGCGGGGCCCGATTCGTCTGGTGCTTTTACGACGAGGACAGCGGCCTTTCACTATGTGAGGCGCGGATGCCGTGGCCGGCCGCCACTACTGGGCTGATATACCCCTGTGTCCCCACCAAGGGCAGGCGTGGGTTGTGCGATGTAAGTCCTGATGGTAATTGATTTAGCACGTTGGCCACCTATATTTACTCTTTTTCTTTTATTCAGGCGGTACCCTCAACATAACCGGCCGGCACGGACTCTGCGCATGCTGCCATCCCGTATTTGAATCAGCCTTTACGGGCATTCTACGCAGTTTGATGGCCACCCCACCCCCTTTAGAAGTCGAGGATGACTCCGAGAGTACTGGGCATGAAATCCCTGCGGGAAGCTCTCTTTTTAATTTTTTTTCAATTTTAAATTAGCTTATACCTTTCCTGTCTTTCTTGTTTTTCCCCTTGCTTATATCCATAAAAAAAATAAAAAAAATACAATAAAATCGAATGTTTTATTTCTGGAATTTGCTACCCTAGGCTGGTTTCGTTGGTGTTTTTTTTGTTTTTCTTTTTGTTCTCATTAGGGGTTTCGGATCTTGGTTGGTTCGGTAATTACCTATTTTTTTTCTTATTTAAATTTTAATTAATCTTGGTCGGTTCGGTTAGGCGTTACATTTTTGTGAGTTAATTATCTATTTTTTTTTCTCCTCTTATTTAAATTTTAATTAATCTTGGTCGGTTCGGTTAGGCGTTACATTTTTGTGAGTTAATTATCAATTTTTTTTTCTCTTATTTAAAAGGTTCTTATCTTTCTTCCTTTCTTTAGGTTACTATCTAACTACTATAAAAATAGCTTACAATATTATAACTCTAGTAGTATCATGCGATAATAAATCAAAATTTTTGTAGTAGCCTGGTAAACTTTTCTTGTCTTTCTTACATTATTTTTTCTTGCATTATACTTTTTTTTTTGTGTTAATTAATTTTAGTGTAATTCTTTATTTCTACGGTTATTTTATATTTTAACACTTTGTTTTTGCTTTAGACTATTTTTCGGTGCCTTACTTTTATTAATAGCTTACTAGTGCTACTTTAATTTATTACTTTAATCCTTTATTTGTTTATTTATTTCTACGTTAGTTTATCATTTATTTATTTTTTTTTTTATTGAGTCTAACCTAGTTGTTTATGTTGTTTATTCCTATTTCTTGTTTTATCTAATCCTTACTTTTTGTTTGTTTGTGCTTTCTTTGTATCTACGATTAAGGTATTTTCCTTTATTTTTACAATTTTTACACGTATTCTATTTTCTGTTTATATTTAATTTTAATGCTTTTTTGTTAATTTGTTATTTTTATGCATTTTTTGTTTCTATATGCATTTTTTCTTTAATTCTCACATTTTTACCTCCTGCCTATTTATATTTACTTTTTTCATTCTAACCCCTTTGTTTTTTGTTGAGTCAAACAAAATCTTAATGTTTTTAATTTAGTTTTTTGTTTTGTGTTAAAGTTATACTATATATATAGGTTTATATAGATTTCCCTTGAGGAGTTTACCAGGTCTGCCTTTTCTATAAGTTCTACTTTGATTTGGTGAGCCATGTTGACAGTGTCAGTGTCGCATTTTTAAATTATTTGAACCGATTTGGTTTTAGCCAGGCTCCTAGTTCGCCTTAAACTGGGTTGGGGAGCAGGATTTCTTTCTTCTATAGGAATACCCTCTGATAAAATTTCGGGGTTACCTTGTGGTTGATTTCTCTGTTGTCTCATCTTGATGACAACAGGGTGTAGATATTTTACTGCCACAACAATCATTATGGCCAGAACTAGTAGGCTCGTGAATGATAGAGCAGTTATGGACAGGATATGGGAGTTTCTGCTCGATACCTTTTCCTGGTATTGAATAATTTTGCTTTGGATTTCTTCCAGCGAATGGGTGTCAGTATAAATTGATTCATGGATATCGTCTCCCGTTAAAATCTCGATTTTCCCCAGACTGTGGTTTTGATTTCCTTGTAAAATTTCAGTCAGGTTTACTTTGAGTAGAGAGTATTTGAGCTCAGGAAATTGATTCGGCTGGATAATTTTTAGTGGAAATCTACTGTGACCTTCGTATTTAAGCACTTTGTCACCTATTTGAACTTGACATGGTTGCGTTGTCTCTAATATCCCTTGTCCTTCCAGTTTTGAGATGGCAAAGTGATCTCGACATGTTATATGTAGTACCGTGGAGGTAATAAACGAAAATAGCCACGCATTGGGCTTGTTTAACTTTATCAACATGTCTTTTTGGGGAACTTGTACTCTAGACCTACACTTGGGCACTTCATTTAAAGGATTGTACAACACTTTCACTATACATTCATCTGAGGTTGTTGCCTTAATTATGGGGGTATTTAGTCGACCTATATATGAATTTTCTTCCAGGCTATGAGTGACTTTCTTGAAGCCTTTCATATCCTCGCCTTTTAATAAGAGGAATTCCTGTGTGCGAGCGCTATTTGCCACACAAGAGTATCCAGGGTCAGGGATTATGGAATATTTTGCTGGTTGTGGTACTGGAAAGCATCGGACTTGCCGTAGCCTCATTTTGGGGGAATCAAAAATTAGGAGAGTTATTCTCACCACCAATTTGTTCTGCATAAGGCATGACTGGGCTCCTGCTGATTGGTACAGAATCGATAGACAATTTTGGTCATTTAGACATTTCGAAGTTGATTTTCGATATACATTCTGCAGATTTTTGGGAGACACGAGGAGTGGGTGAATATGGTTGCCTTTAGTGGCTATTATAATGTCAAGGAGGGCTTGTTGACGGTATTCGACTTCGATGATTTGAAGCAATAAGCTCGATATGATCTCTTGCCTCAGCTGCCTTCTGGTTAGGTCCTCGGTCACAGTATGCAGATCGTTAATCTGGTGTGCTATCCTTTAAGTATGACATAGCCAATGGTTTTTGAATCTGTTCCAAGGTAGTTTTAACAACACTTATTTGTTGTTTTTCTAGCTCAGCTAGGGCTTGTGTGTTCGATTCAATTTCATCTAAGCGGCTGTATATCTCCTTCTCGTTGTTACTATGCATGGTACCAAATAAATAGTGCATAGCATTGCCAATTCCGTCGAATAGTGATCTGGCCTTACGCCTTCCTGGAACTAATTCCTTAATGGTTCTCATGCGCTTTTTTATGCTATCTATTATAGCGTGTATGTGTAGTTGCTGCACGTTGCACAGGTCTTCTTTGTCCGTGATATTTATGCAGAGTTTATGCACTAAATATTCTGCATGTTCCGTTAGTTTTATCTGCGTGTCTAACTCATCCAAGTCTATCTCCGTGTGAACATTCCAAGTGTTATGATACACCATGAGGCTTCCTATATCCTCGAAAAATATGCCCGAGCTATTTAGCTTGGTTATAGCATAGGGTTTGTCGGCGATTTCTCCTGTCGCGTACTGGATGAGGATGGCAATTGCAATAGTTTGTAGCGCCATTTCTGTGGACAATTCGGAGGATGAAAATAATCCTTTAAGTATGACTTTACTTATTTCGTGCCGTTATTAGACCAGGCAGTGGAGTGGCTCCACCGCAAGTGTTCCTGAGAGCCGTTAAAATGGGATTAATTTGAAACAAACAGAGTAGGAATTTGAGTCAACCTGGTTCTGTAACAACATGTTTATTTCATTCGAAGTATGGTTTTAGACGGCTGTTATGTACCGTTACAATACGCTTACCAATTTTTATTGTGGTGTTCACTCCACTTCGGAATCCCGTTTTAAATTTGATGGGACTTCCGCTGTGAAGCCGTATAGGCAGCCCATTGGGGTAAGTTTAGTACCCTCGTGTACACTATTGTTGTACACGAATGCAGCGGTTCGTAGGTATTGGTCCCATGTTTTGGGATTTTCATCTACGATTGTTCGCAGGTATTCTATCAAGGGTCTATGTGCACGCTCTAGTGCTCCATTAGACTGTGGGTGATATGCTGAAGTCTGTAACTTCTTTACCTTTAGAAGCTTACATACTCTTTTGAATAATTCACTCAGGAAATTTGTTCCCTGATCGGTGAGTATTCTTTTGGGTATGCGATAGCGCGTAACGATTTCATCACAGAAAACCTGCGCTACTGTGACTGCTTCTGCATTAGGTATTGCATACCAGTCGACAAATTTTGTTAAATTATCTAGGAAGGTCAAGATATATTTGTTAACTGATGTGGTCTCTTCTAATGGACCTACGATATCGAGGTAAACTTTGTCGAACGGTTGTTCTGCGATGTCCGTGAAAACCATTGGCATTTTATATTGTGGAGAAGCTTTCATCATCTGGCACTTTGGGCATTTTTTTATGTATTTCTTGATGTCGCTAAGCATGTGTCTCCACCAATACTTGCGTCTTATGCGTTTGTAAGTTTTTATGACACCTTGATGGCCACCAAATGGAGAATCGTGATAATCTTTTAAGATTGTTCGGATTTCCGTAGCGCTCGTGATATCTTCGGGTGTCTTACCAGTACTCACTTTTTGATCAAGCGATGCTGGGTTTAGTGTTTCCGCCTCCGTGAGTTGAATTTCGTTTTGGTCTGCTTTCGTGTGCTCTTCTCTCTCCACACTGGAGCTATTTACTGTCTCCTGAGCCTTTTGCTTCTGAGCTCGAGTCACGACGAAACAATGAGCGGATTTCTTTTTCTTTTTATTATGTGTGGAATCGTCTTCCTCCACATCTGAGTCTATCGTGTGGTGGACTAGGGTTTCTACCGTTAAGGTATTGCCTAAACTGTCTTCCTTTAATGCTTGAGGAATGCGACTTAGTGCCTCTGCATTAGTGTTGTACTTCCCTGGTTTATATTCGATGTTGTAATCGAATTCAGATAGTTTGTGGTGAAATCTCACCAAAGGGGAAGTAGGGTCTTTCACATTGAAGACACCTTTGAGAGGTTTATGGTCAGTATAGACCGTGAATTTCCGGCCTTGAAGATAGCACCTGAAATTCTTGGTAGCCCAGGCAATAGCCAATAGCTCTTTCTCTATAGTGGTCCTTTCCGACTTCTCCTTGAGAAAGAACAGCTCCTAGAGCCTCGTTACTTGCGTCTGTAGTGAGATTAAAAGATTTCGAAAAATCGGGGTAAATTAAAAGTGGGGAGAAATTAAAGCGTTTTTTATGCTTTGAAATGCTTCTTGGCATTTCTCTGTCCAAGTGAATTTTACATCCTTTCGGAGTAAATTTGTGATTGGACGTACAATTTTGGAGAAGTCTGGAATGAATTTCCTGTAGTAATTGGCAAGTCCTAAAAATGACTGAACTTGCCTTACTGTTCTTGGAACAGGAAATGTTTGGACACAGGCCGTCTTACTTGGGTCTGGTAGGGCTTCTTCGCTAGAACATTTATGTCCTAGGTAAACAACTTCTCTTCGTAGAAACTGGCACTTTTCTGGCTTCAGTTTTAAGTTGTTCTCTCTCAACTTATTGAAGACTTTCCTCAACTTTTCGTTGTGGTCATTTAAATTTTTACCATAGATGACAATGTCATCTAGGTAGACAAAACATTCGAGGTCTTGTAGGCCTGTTAGGACGGAATTCATCAGGCGTTGAAATGTGGCAGGGGCTCCTTTGAGCCCGAATGGCATACGCTTGAATTCATAGTGCCCATAGCTTGTGCTGAAAGCAGTTTTATGTCGATCTTTTTTGTCGACAAGAACTTGGTGATAGCCGTTGGCCAAATCGAGTGTGGTGAAATACCTTGCATGACCTAGTTGGTCGAGAATATCCTCGATTCGGGGTAGCGGGAATGCGTCTCCAATTGTCTTTTCGTTTAATTTACGAAAATCGACAACGACGCGCCACCTTTTTTCACCGTCAGGTCCCGCTTTCTTGGGGACAACTAGTAGAGGTGAATTCCAAGGGCTTTTACTAGACTGGACTATCCCGCTGTCTAGCATTTCTTTTAGCTGCTCGTTAATGACTTTCCGCTGTGTTTCAGGTAAGCGGTACATTTTTTGATTGATTGGTGCTTGACCTTGCACCAATGGAATATTATGCGTTATCGCATTTGTATAGGTGAGTTTGTCATCTTTGAGGAAGAAGATATCGTTATACTCTTCGCAGAGTTCTGATATCGAAATTTTTTCTTCCGCGGTTAAATTAGGGTCTAGGCTGAGTTCTTGCTCTAGCCTAGAAATACGCGGGTATTGTTTTGGGTCGTCCGGAGTCTCATTATCTGGGTATAGATATCGTACATGTTGTAAACGTGCTGATTTTTCAGCTGAACCTTGGTTTGACTTACTCTTCCTTTTAAGTCTTTCACCTGTAAATAGATGAGGCTTTTGGGATTCCTTTTGAGGCTGTATTTCGTTGTTTTTAGCATGTTGCAGGGTATTGGCTTCCTGCTTTGTTGACGGCTGAGTTTGGTACACCTGTGTGGTCTTTGCCTTAGGTTGTGTGATATACTCATGCGCGTCAGTGCTATTGCTTTTTGACCATGTAGAATTTTTTGTGTTGTGTGACGGTGGAGTAATATGCACCTTTAATACAGGCTTTAGCGACTCGCTACCGTTCTTATATGGCCGTTGTTTGTTTAATAGCGATTTATGCCTAGGGATTTTGGACGGAAGAATTTTATGCGCCTTTTTGGCAGGCTTTAGACACTCAGTTCCGTCTCTTGTGTTGTTTTATATTGCCTCTAAATTTGGTAGTGGAATGTGTGTTCTTTTGTGGTCTTTTGTGTGCGTTAATGGGACTATGGTGTAGTCGTTTATGGGAAATAGCTGTAACTTTAAGCTATGTATGACTACTTGATGACTGTTAGCGTTGAGAATACTAACCAGCACTAATTCTTCTCCAGATGACAGTAAACTGTTTGCCAAGAAGACTTCATCGCTTATCTCTTGTGATAAACAGAGCATTTCTTCTTGAGTTTGTAACGGGACTGGGGCAACAATTTGAGAGCGCGCAGGTATGCAGATTGGCTCCTTAAAGGTAACCAATTGCTGCCTGATTTCATCGGTCTCTTTTTCGCCCAGACAGCATTTTTTACATTCCTTGGGCTCTTTTGGAGCTTGGCCCCAGCTTTTCTCGTTTGAGAAGCCTTGAAGACACTGCAGGTGTATAGTTCAGCCTGTTGAGACTCTACCTCTTCTGCAATTGTTCTTACTTCGACTGCTTTTTCAGAATGTAGCTTGTCCGTTTCAAACTCTAATGGCAAAGCAAATTCGTCTGGATTAGTTTCCGTGCGAGGAAACCTTAGTGCCTTATTAGGACCCTCAACGTTACAGTTTTTTGCTAGGAAATCATTTCCTAGAAGTCCATCATCGGAAAGGCCAGGCAAGTTCTTTACGACTTGAAACTTGCAGGGAATTTTGTTTTTGAAAACGAAGTTTCCCTGGCAATTTCCCAGCGTCTTTCCGGTTCCAAATGGGGTCTAAAGTGTACATGCCTCATTGTGGTTAATTTCTTTGAGATCTTTTAATGACCTTTTCTTTATTATACTAACCTCAGCACCTGTGTCTACTACTAGTTTAGTTTGGCCGTTCAGGCCTATGTCTAAGGGAAGTTTTACTGTAGCGACACTGGAATCGGGCTGCTGAGGGGACCCTATTTTATTAGATGGGAGATTTATAGTCGAGCCGGGGAGTTTTGGGTCGACTGTACGTCGTTTCCCTGACTCCGGGCTTCCCAGTTACGTTTTTGTTGACAGTTATTTACTGCATGTCCAGAACGACCACAAAACTCACACCTTTTACGTACATTATAGACTCTTGAGTTGTTATTGGCGTTTTGCGGCTCTCTAGCACGTTGGTTTGGTGCTTCTCTGTTTTGGGGTATTTGAAAACTATTGTTGTTCCTTCTGCAGTCACGCACGTCATGATTATACATTTTGCAGTTCACACAGTGCGGCGTATTTTTACGTTTCGGACAATCGGCGTATGTATGGGCTCTTATATTACAAAAACTACAATTTATTTTATTTACATAATTACTTTTATTTTGTACATTAAAATTTTTATTATGAGATCTTGGCTCCTGTTTGATATTCGGCGATGGTGTGTGTGCCTGTGTGAACTGTGCCGGCGGTATGTGACTATTTGTATTTTCGTGCGTTTTGTTTTGCCAGGATCCCTGTGTAAGGGGTATAAAGCCTGGGTTGTATCCATTATGACTTGCAGATGCACTAGGGTGTGTATTTTGTACGTAATGTGGTATGGTTGTACTAGCAGGATTTTGCATTGTATTCTGCATTGCACATGATTGAAACTGCCCTGGAGGTTGCAGGAATAGAGAACTTTGCTGGAGACGTTCCATATCAAGTGCTCTTTGTACGAGGTCATCCACCGTGCCGTCTGTCATGGTCAGAAGGTATTGGCACATATACGGGTTATTGACTCCTGTTTTTAGTGCGTTTTTCGCGAAATCTTCCAGCTGCGTTTTAACAGCTGGTGCTGCTGTGGCTCCGTATTTGGATTCTGCTGCTTCATTGCAGAGTGCCAGCATTTGTTTTACTCGTGCCGTGAAGGCTGTGAGGTTTTCCAAAGGGTACTGCCTGGTAGTGATTAATTTATTTACCAGTTCCTGGTAAGTTTCTCTAGGTAGGTACGTGCGATTTAACCGTTCTTCTACTTCTTTGAAAGTAGTTGGCATATTTAAGGCAAAAAGCTGATAAGCTTCGCCTCGAAGTCTGGTGGGGAAGATTTGCAAAAATGCTGATAGTTCCTCCACCGAAATGCACTGGATTACCTGCCTGCAGCATCCTAGGAAAGTTTGGAGCTCAAGGCTCAATTTTGGGTGCTGTTCTCCCGAGAATAGGTGAACGAGCTGGGCAGTTAGCTTGGCGATTTTCGCGTAATCTGCCATGTTTATATTGGGGATTCTGAAGCTAAAGTTTGACACTTTTGGGGAGCTAGTTTCTTCTATGCTGGTTTCCAATACGGAGTCGCCCAGCCAATTCAATAGGATTTCACTCACGGTGGAATCACTGACACTGTCTTCAATGGCACCTTCTCTTAATTCTACACTATTATTTGTAATTTCTGTTTCGAGAGAGTGCGAGAGTTCCCCAAACTGCTTTAAGCTTTCTTTAAATTTTCCGTACTTTCTTTGAATTGCGCGATTTGCTCAAGCCGCCGTTCACGGGACTTTTTAAGCTGTTTATCGATAGAATCGCACTGTATAACAGATAGTTCGGAGGAGTCTCGCACTTTCCCCTCTAGATATTTTAAATAATTTTCTAAATTTAAATTAGGAGGTCTTACTTGTTGGGGACCTGTAAGGATTGTCCCACTCCTGAGTTTTAGCACTTTTGCTGTTGAATTTGTTGTGGGTGTTTGATTAGCACCTTCTGTTGCCGATGTTGCTCCCGCGTTGCCTCCTTCGTACCGGGACGGATCTTCCTGTGCGTCGCCCGGTGAGGAAGATTGTTGTGTAGTTGGTTGAAGTGGTGTGTTTTCCTGCGGCGCCTCCTGGTGGGAGCTTTCCTCGCTCATGGACCACCGTATGTAAAATTTGCAGCTAGGGTGGCTTCTGCCGTCTTAGTTCCCTTGGTTCAAATTGAGAGTGGGGCTTATTGCCTTCTTCGAGGTCCCTCTCAATTCAGGATCGCTGGTTTTTGTAATTGAAGTTCTTTTGCTGCCGATGGGGGGGGGGGCTACTTAAATTCCCCTGGATAAAAGCTGAAAGGGGGGCGCGTTGCCTACTTCGAAGTCCCTTTCAGCTCCGGATCGCAGATTGTCGGTTGAGGATTCTTCCTTCAAGTTTCGCGTTGGAATTTTCGGCTATGGACGTCTTATGTTCCCGGGCTGGGATGAAGCCCGCTATTGTCCCACGTTGGCACTTTGTGCTTTGATGAGGGGGTGGCTGTGTGTTTTTCAAACAGAGGCAGTTAAAGCTGTCCGACCACGAGCGTTGGGAGCCGACAAGATCGAAATACTCCTGAAGCCAGACTCAACTTCAGGCGGAGGGTAGGTTGTCATGCCCAGTATTCGAACTCGTCATAAACTCCTTTTTGATTCGTAGGGTAGGGGGTTTTCAAGCGCTTATACTTCGTTGTTTAAAGTGGGTTTCCTCTATCCTACCGGCTGCGCCAATTGTTATATTTTTGTACCAACTTGCTAAGTACCTGCTCGTGGGGGCAAGCGGGAGCCGTATCCAGTGCTCCTTTGCTACCTTGTGTTGCGGGAATCAAAACAACCTAGCTTTACTTTGAGCAAAATTAAACACAACACTTTTTATTTTATTTTTTTTTTTTTTTTGTAAAAAAAAACCCTTGTGGTCAGTAATGATTGATTCTACGTTACAAAAAAATGTGCAATGTATATATGGATGTCTAGTACAAACTCTGGGTGTCGAATAATAGTTGATTTAAACTACAAACAATTGAAAATGTGCATAAGCAAGTCAAAAACAAACTCTTGTAGCCAGTAATGATTGATTCTACGTTACAAAAAAAAATTTACAATGTATATATGGATGTCTAGTACAAACTCTGGCTGTCGAATAATAGTTGATTTAAACTACAAACAATTGAAAATGTGCATAAGCAAGTCAAAAACAAACTCTTGTAGCCAGTAATGATTGATTCTACGTTACAAAAAAAAACTTACAATGTATATATGGATGTCTAGTACAAACTCTGGCTGTCGAATAATAGTTGATTTAAACTACAAAAATTGAAAATGTACATAAGTAAGTCAAAAACAAACTCTTGTAGCCAGTAATGATTGATTCTTCGTTACAAAAAAATTTACAATGTATATATGGATGTCTAGTACAAACTCTGGCTGTCGAATAATAGTTGATTTAAACTACAAACAATTGAAAATGTGCATAAGCAAGTCAAAAACAAACTCTTGTAGCCAGTAATGATTGATTCTACGTTACAAAAAAAGTTTACAATGTATATATGGATGTCTAGTACAAACTCTGGCTGTCGAATAATAGTTGATTTAAACTACAAACAATTGAAAATGTACATAAGTAAGTCAAAAACAAACTCTTGTAGCCAGTAATGATTGATTCTACGTTACAAAAAAGATTAACAATGTATCTACGGATGTCTAATACAAACTCTGGCTGTCGAATAGGTATCTCGCCTTCCGTAAAGATCTCACTGTGACTATTGCGTGAGGCCCTAGGGACCATAAGGGGTCATGAGTCTTTGGTCACTGGGTGATCCGAGCAGGAAATCTGAATGTCACCTGCTTGGTATGTCTAAGAATTCCCTTAAGGGTATCGATGAAACAGAAAAATCGGGCCTGAATAATTTATAAAAATTGTGTGCCCTATACGTCTACTAAAGCTAGTCGCCAGGCGCCTAACCGGATCAACAGCTTAATTCCCCAATTACTTCGTTAAAGCAGTGCGACTGGTAAAAAAAAACGCGACTCTCAATTTTACTCAACTAATACCACCGCGTACAGCTCTGCGATGGCTGGCTTCAATGATTTTCAAAATCTCGTATATTCTATAGTACTTACACTTGTTAGTATGTGCCGTACTTAGATGGACAATTAGCACAGTTCCGAACGTGTTTATTTGACAGCAGGTTATGTGCTACCTGCGTGATTTGATCTCAACCCTAATTGCTTTTAATAACTTTATTTCATAACTTTCAATATAATAGATTTCTAGGTCTATATACTTATGCCGATAAAATGCACCATTCAAATTTATTTCTGTACCTGACAGGTTAGGTGCAGCCTGCCTGAATTGATCTCAGTACTGATTGATATTCTAACTAACTCTATGTCAAAACTTTCAATATAATAAACTCTAGGCTTGCGTACTTACGTTGATAAGATCCAACATTCAAATGTATTTCTGTAAATTGCAGGTTATGTACCGCCTGCCTGAAGGGATATCAGTACTGATTAATATTTTAAATAAATTTATTTCGAAACTTTCAATATAATAACTCTAGGCTATGTACTTATGTTGTTAAAATACGACATTCAACTTTATTTCTGTAAATTGCAGGTTATGTGCAGCCTGCCTGATGTGATATCAGTACTGATTAATATATTAAATCGTTTTATTTTATATTTTCAATTTAATAAACTCTAGGCCTATGTAATTATATTAAGATCCACTATTCAAATTTATTTCTATAGATTGCAGGTTATGTGCAGCCTGCCTGATGTGATATCAATATTGATTGATATATTAATGAAATTTATTTTATAATTTCAAAAGTAACTCTAGGCCTGGATAATTATATTAAAATCCAATATTTAAATTTATTTCTATAAATTGCAGGTTATGTGCAGCCTGCCTGATGTGATATCAGTACTGATTAATATATTAAATCGTTTTTTTTTATATTTTCAATTTAATAAACTCTAGGCCTATGTAATTATATTAAGATCCACTATTCAAATTTATTTCTATAAATTGCAGGTTATGTGCAGCCTGCCTGATGTGATATCAGTACTGATTAATATATTAAATCGTTTTATTTTATATTTTCAATTTAATAAACTCTAGGCCTATGTAATTATATTAAGATACAATATTCAAATTTATTTCTATAGATTGCAGGTTATGTGCAGCCTGCCTGATGTGATATCAATATTGATTGATATATTAACGAAATTTATTTTATAATTTCAAAAGTGATTCTAGGCCTGGGTAATTATATTAAAATCCAATATTTAAATTTATTTCTATAAATTGCAGGTTATGTGCAGCCTGCCTGATGTGATATCAGTACTGCTCGATATATTAATTAAATTTATTTTATAATTCCAAAAGGTAACTCTAGGCCGGGGTAATTACATTAAAATCCAATATTTAAATTTATTTCTATAAATTGCAGGTTATGTGCAGCCTGCCTGATGTGATATCAGTACTGATTAATATATTAAATCGTTTTATTTTATATTTTCAATTTAATAAACTCTAGGCCTATGTAATTATATTAAGATCCACTATTCAAATTTATTTCTATAGATTGCAGGTTATGTGCAGCCTGCCTGATGTGATATCAATATTGATTGATATATTAATGAAATTTATTTTATAATTTCAAAAGTAACTCTAGGCCTGCATAATTATATTAAAATCCAATATTTAAATTTATTTCTATAAATTGCAGGTTATGTGCAGCCTGCCTGATGTGATATCAGTACTGATTAATATATTAAATCGTTTTATTTTATATTTTCAATTTAATAAACTCTAGGCCTATGTAATTATATTAAGATCCACTATTCAAATTTATTTCTATAAATTGCAGGTTATGTGCAGCCTGCCTGATGTGATATCAGTACTGATTAATATATTAAATCGTTTTATTTTATATTTTCAATTTAATAAACTCTAGACCTATGTAATTATATTAAGATCCAATATTCAAATTTATTTCTATAGATTGCAGGTCATGTGCAGCCTGCCTGATGTGATATCAATATTGATATATTAACGAAATTTATTTTATAATTTCAAAAGTAACTCTAGGCCTGGATAATTATATTAAAATCCAATATTTAAATTTATTTCTATAAATTGCAGGTTATGTGCAGCCTGCCTGAAGTGCTATCAATATTGATTCGTAAATTAAATACCTTTATTTTATACTTTCACTATAATGACTTTGTGCTTCTGAAAGATTAAACTACTTAGCTTTTATCGTCCCGGTGTGTTAATCCATTTCCCTCGATGTATTTTTAGTGTCCGATCCCCTTTTCTTGTTGGATTATTTTTCGATTCTCCAACCCTTTCTTCATGTTTTTCACCGCCTCAGTCGTCAACTCTTATCTTTCTTTTTCAGCTCTCGTCCTACTTGTCTCCTCGTTCACAACCTGTCACTTAATCCCTGTATCATCGCCCGTTGTCTTCCATTTCCCCCTATTTCGATCCCCGATTCGCACCGTTCCCTTGACGGTTTTGACTGACAGATGTCGGGATTGTCGCATCGGGGAGTTCTACATGTTTACTCATTACAGTCAGGGCCACATGCGACCATAACAGGGCAGGGTCGTGACCCCCTCCGGGTGTCAAAGACGCTGAAGAATGGTCCTTTCCTTCGACTGAGCTAGCCGGTCTTTATTTTGAGCCTCATGTTCGCGGGCGCCCAATATGTGGCTCGACCCACGACCCCTGAATGCGTTTTCCTAGCCGTAAGGACAGGCGGATGAGAATGATTGTCTAAGCCAGTTCACTTTGTTCGAGGTGTGACAGATCGGAGACACATTCCCGAAGTCACATCAGTCCCTGATCAAGGGTCGGCATCCTTCTCCACATGGGAAACCAGAGGTGCACCAGCAAGCTAGTAACCCAAAAAATCCAGCCGCCCAGTGCCCCTCTGCCTTCCTCTACCGAGACGGACCGAGGAATCTCCGCGGTCAGTAACCCGACCAACTGATCGCCAAGCTCCCCCGGCACTAGCATCTCACTCGGATCTCAGGCCACCGCTCAATCAAGGGTGTGTCTCTCAGGCTTCGTAGAGGTAGGGACGTACTAGATTTTCTTTAAATTTTTGGGGACATCGTGCAAATGGGATTCCTTCGGCGACATATCCGCCGTAGGGTACCAGGTGGGAGGGGTTCTGACGCTTTGTCAGATTAGGGCGCGTGAAAAAGTGAGACTATAACAAGAGGCATACCGGCCGCTAGGCTGTGTGGGCCTTAAGCGGCACATAGGTATCCTGTAATTTACCAGTTAGGCTGGCTGGATGCCTTCTTGGGGCTACCAGGATCCCTGCTCCTATATATATTGTTACTCGTCCAATGCAATAAAAAGAAGTGGTGAAGGAAGACAGACAAGTAAAATCCTCATAAGGAAGCTAATCCAGAAGGGATTAGAAGGAATTTATCTACTCCTAAAGGGTAGAGATATAATGCCTTGTTTGACTTATAACAGGTATATCACCCACCATTGACAAGGCAATAGGAGGGTCTCGCGATAACCTATAGTTTACAAGTGAAGCTTGCCGGATGCCTTTTTAGGGCTACCGAGTTCAAACGCTAAGCATCATGTATACTTAGGTTCGATCGCTATCTGGTAATGGCCTGATGTCCTTAGCGTGGAAAACGCCGATGAGTTTTCCTTGGAGATCTTCAAGTTCAGATTGTGAATTCCCTCTTCGAGATCTTAGTCGGCATTTAAGGAACTTGCGACTTAATTTAGAACTGACCTGGTTTTGGAAACTACTCTGAATGAAGTTACTCCGATATACTTCCTGACCCACTTTGAATTCTACCGGTTTCGAGCGCAGATTATAGACTTTTGTGCCCTGCTCGAACGCGTGGCTCAAGTTTTCCTGGACCTGCACTTTGTCGGCCTCGTTTACTGTCATTGGTTCGCTCAAGGTGCCTAGATTTCTCAAAAGTTTATAAGAACTTGCGTGTTCCACCATTTGGAAACCAAACAGTACTTTAAATGGGGACAACCCGGTCGCCTGATGTACTGCGCTCCGTAAGGAACTGGCCCACCTATTGTATTCGGTTGTAAGCCACGCTCGGATTCCCGATAGTATGGATCTATTTACTCGCTCGGACGCGTTTGCTTGCGTGGAGTAGACGGCGGTTCGTATGTGTTGCACGCCGTACCTCTCCAGTAACTTAGCAAAGTGAGCGGAGCGGAATTGGGACCCATTGTCTGTGACGATTGCTTCCGGAACTCCGAACATGTGAAATAATTCGGTTTCCACGAACTGGCCAACCTGTTTGGCGGATGTCTTTTTGAGGGGTCTCAATAAAGGGTATTTTGAAAAGTGGTCAAGAGCGATAATCATGCAGGTGTTTCCCGAAGTAGATCTGGGATAAGGACCTAGTAAGTCAATATATATTCGTTGCCAGGGTCGTTCCGTCTGAGTTTGGGTTCCCATGGTCTTAAGATGGTGTTCGGAGCCTTTATTTCTTTACATACGTCGCATGGCCAATGTAATTACGCACGTCGACTGTCATCTTTGGCCAGTATAAGTGCCGTCGTATGCGTTCCAGAGTCTTCCCTATGCCTCCATGAGATGATAAGGGCGGATCATGCGCCCTGGAGATGACGCTGGTGACAAGCCCTCGTGGAATCCAAAGCTTCCAGGCTTCTTCCTCCTGGACTGGATCCCCTGTCCTTGGAACGATTCGGATGTAAACGAAGCCCCCTCTGACGCATAGATCCGGTAGCTCAGTAGAAGCTGATTTAACTCGCTGCCTCAACTCTTCATACTCCAATGAGTTGAAGTGTGGAGAGCTCAGGGCGACCTCTGGGCCAGTGTCTTCCATTGGTGCTAGGCTGTCACAGTATATGCGTGACAATGCATCAGGCACTACGTTGAGGCTTCCCTTCCGATGTTCAATTGTGAAGTCGAAGCCCTGAAGCTTCAGACTCCACCGGGCGAGTCTACCGCTGAGGTCCTTTTGGGACATCAGCCATTTCAAGCTAGCATGATCCGTCACTATCTTGAACGGCATCAGTTCGATAAACGGTCGGAACTTCTGGACACTTAATACTGCAGCCAAACATTCTTGCTCAGTGACAGTGTAATTACGTTGCGCGGAGTTCAGCTTCTTGGAGACGTACGCGATAGGTCTTTCTTGGCCTTCGTCATCCAGTTGCATCAGTACTCCACCAAATCCGTGTTGGCTGGCGTCACATTGAATGACGAACGGCCTGGTGAAGTCCGGACTCACTAGTAACGGAGCTGATGTAAGCTTTTGCTTTAACTGTTCAAGAGACGTTTGCGCTTCCGTGGTCCATTTAAACTGACTAGTGTTTTTCAAAGTGTCAGTTATTGAAGCAGTCAAGTCAGCATAGTTTGGTATGCAACGCCTATACCACCCTGCCATACCCAGTAGGCGTCGGACCTGACGGAGAGTTTTAGGAGTAGGGTATTCAACTATTGCCGCCACCTTGTCAGGGTCGGTTTTTATACGACTATGAAACCCAAATACTTAGTCTCTTTTATGCAGAACTTGCTCTTCTCGACGTTAATAGTGGGACCGGCCTTCGTGCGAATCAAAGTCTTGAGACAGAACTAGTAGGTCATCCAGGTATACCAGGACTTTGTCACGAAGATCGAACGGGATGAGACTTTATCCATGAGTCGGCACATGGTTTGAGGAGCGTTGCATAGTCCGAACGGCATCACCGTGAAGTGATAGAGGGGGTGACCAGGCACTGTAAAAGCGGTCTTCTCTCGGGACTCCTGATCTAGCGGGATCTGCCAGAATGCGTCTTTCAGGTCCAGACTCGAAATGTATTTTGCCGGAGGAAGTCGACCCAGAATTCCGTCTATCTGTGGTAACGGATAGGCGTCCTTCTTGGTGACTGTGTTTACCTTCCTGGCGTCAAAACAAAGTCGGACCTTTCCTGGCTTCCTTACTAGAACGACTGGAGAGCTCCATGGACTCTGGCTCTCCTCTATCACCCCCAGTGATACCATCCGCCCTAATTCGGCGTCGATCAAATTCTGTACGGCTGGTGATATAGGATAAAAACGTTGTTTTATCCGAGTTGCATCCCCCGTTTCGATCCGGTGTTTGATGAGCGACGTTTTGCCCAAGCCTAGTGAGGCAAAAGAAGGGAACAGCTGCTTGGTGGCCCCGAAAGAAGATGGCAGTCAGTGTCTGAGGCAGCTAACAGACCTGGTTTCACCTCCGCCACTGCACCCAGGACATCTGGAGCCAACCCAAATAGGCGCCAGAGGTCTATGCCCAAGTACAGCGCCTGAGCGAGCCCAGGAACCACGTAAAAACGCACGTTCTTGGTCGCACTACGGCAAGTGACATCCAGGTCCTCATGACCATGAACACTCGCCATGGCCCCATTAGCTACCTCCACTTGAGTCTTGTACCTCTTCCATTGGACCTCCGCTTCTGACAGCTTCTCCAGAGCTCCTCTGCCGAGAATACTAACAGTGCCACCACTGTCTAGCAATCCTGACATAGTACGCCCGAGTAGCTGCACTTCTGCATATGGCCTAATGTCGTCTGGTACCGACACTGTAATGTGGGCCAGCTTCTTTCTCTCGGCTTTGACAATCTTGGTATGTTCGCGCCACCGAACAGTAGATCTTCTTGGTGTTCGATAAGTGTCACTATCAGGAACGGTTACCCCTGGTGGTTCCCTTGCTGACGAAAAAATTCGTTCTCTCACCGCCCGATAGTTGTTCAGACGCGTATGATATGGCGTCAGAGGATATAGGACTGGCTCAGGGCTACTCGACATCACCTCGTTGGATGCCCGTCTCAATATCTTATACATGGGAGGCCGAGTCCCTTCCCCAGCAAGGCTGGAAGGAGTTGTCACGATTGGTATTAATGGTTGATCCGGGATAAAAGGCATATCAGATGAGGCGTCTAATATGTGCTCAGTCTGGGAATTAGTACTCTCGGCAAGAGAAATGGTAGCATCAAATACCGACAACTGGTCTTGGAGGCCCTCGATTTCGACCTGCAGGTCCTTGACATTGTCAGTTCTATCAATATAGACAGGGTTAGGCGAGTCTTCCAAGGATATCAGGTCCGACTTCACGATTTTGACTCCTGAGGTGTTGGACTGGCTTCCGCAGGCGTGGTTGGGGTAACTGGAGGTTGGGTCACAGTTACCTGTGTTGCCATTGGCTGAGGGCGCTGCATCGTTCCTGGTCGGAAGCTGGTGTTGTTGCTCCCGACCCGACTCTGGTTTTTCTGCACGCAATTTCGGCTGTTCGGCTTAATTATGCCCTTCTGACCACATCCATAACAGAAGTAGCCTACTGGCGTCCTGGGACATTCCGTGTAAAAGTGACCTGGCTGGTCACAATTCCAGCAAGTGATCGGCTTTCGATTCGTGACTCGTGCGTTAAATTCAGCTACTTGTAAGTCCGACGTACTGGGGTGGTAATACTCCTGGTATTGCTCGAGAGTCCGGTTGTTCAGTTCGTGGACTCGATATCGTGGGTTTCTCGTCTGTGGGATTGTCTCTGATGCATAAGGCACGCGGGAGAAAGTCGAGTGATGATTAGTATTACTCACAGCATTCGATGCCTGGATTCCATCGTTGGTGGCCTGTATTTGCATTACTAGCGCTCGTAATTGGGCAACTGAGTTGACCGGATGCAAGCAGATGTGATATTGAATCTCTGATCGTAGATTAGTTTTGAGCAGATCTAAAAACTCTCGCTCCGACGTGGGGTATTGGAGCTGATTCCTGAGTTCTAACATTGCCTGATAATATAGGGTGAAGTTTTCCTTAGCCTCTTGTCGACGGTACATCAGTTGTCTGCGTAGTCTACTATCATCTCGGGGTTCGCCCCACTCAGTCAGTAAGGCGTTCGTATCTGCTCCCAGGTTAGAGTAGGATTGTTTCTCAGTAGCGCCCAGTACCAATTCGTGGCTCGCTCTGTGAACAGAGTGTTTATATACCGGACCAAAAGATCAAAGTCCCCATACAGCGTAGGGTTTGTTAACGCCTCTACGCGGAAGATGAAATCCTCCACGGAGAGGTGTGAATTATCACCGCTGTATGACAACTTCCATCCCTTGATCGGGCTAGCCGAACGTCTGTGCCATGGATTATAAGAATCACGAGACGATCCTCTCGGAGGCACCTCGCCGTCTGGGGCCGCTGTTCGTTGTAGGAACATTAATAACTGGTGGGCTTCTGGTACCAAATTATTGGAGGCAGGCATGGCATTAGGCGGGATATGGGGTGTCGGAGAATGACTCTGACGCCTCGCTGCCGCGGGCTGGTTCGATGATGACATTCTCATTACGGGAGGCAAGGCTGGTGGAGGACGTGTGACATCAGGATAGTGACCTGACACTGCTGAAACTGGTGGCTGCACTGGTAACTCAGCACGTATAGCATGAATACCACGAGAGACTTCGTCGCGGACCAGGTCTGCTATTTGTAGCCGTAAGCCAGCTAGTAAGGCTTCCCCTGCTGATGAACTCTGTCTAGGTGAATGAGTTACTTGTATGCTCTGTGGCTCGCGTGTGGACTGGGAGGTACCGAGCCCACATTATTTGGAGACAACGGCAGGTGCGCTGGTTCTGGCAATGCCAGGGACGAATCTAAGCCTACGGACCGTGTAATCGGCCGTTTAGAGACAGCTCCTGTATAGGTGGCGAAGTCGGTTAGAGTCAGGTATAGCCGACAATTTGGACAACTGGATTTTTGTTGTATCCACTGCTGTAGGCATTTTTTATGAAATATGTGTCCGCATGTTGTGGACACTGCTCGGTATCTTATAGACCAATCTTCATCCTGACAGATAGAGCAAATCTCTGGTCGTCCTACCTCCCGGGGCGTTCTTGCCATGGCCATATTGATCAAAGTTCAAAAATTTCTTCCTTCCGAAGAACTATTCGCAAAAGTTCAAAAATTTCTTTTTACGAAGAGCTATTTTCAAAATTCCAAAAGTTTTCTTCCTTAGGAAATACGAGAATATTAGAAAAATTTACTTCTTTAAAAAGAGTTATTAGCCAAAGTCAAAAAAATTCCTTCCTTACGAAGAATTATTCGCAAAACCTCAAAAATTTCTTCTTTACGAAGAACCGTTCGCAAAAGTTCACAAAAAATTTTCTTCCTTAAGAAGAATCATTCGGAAAAGTTCAAAAATTTCTTCCTTCCGAAGAACTATTCGCAAAAGTTCAAAAATTTCTTCTTTACGAAGAGCTATTTGCAAAATTCCAAAAATTTTTTCTTCCTTAGGAAATACGAGAATATTAGAAAAATTTACTTCTTTAAAAAGAGTTATTAGCCAAAGTCAAAAAAATTCGTTCCTTACGAAGAATTATTCGCAACAGCTCAAAAATTTCTTCCTTCCGAAGAACTGTTCGCCAAAAGTTCAAAAATAATTTTTCCTTAAGAAGTACGAGAATATTAGAAAAATTTACTTCTTTGAGAAGAGTTATTAGCCCAAAATCAAAAAAATTCCCTTCCTTACGAAGAATTCGAATCGCGAAGACTATCAATAATTGTGTGCTGCTCCATCTCTCCCCCCCACTTCCCCCGGAGCCTCTTCCCCCTCGAAGTTCCATCTCAGGCAAATGAAACCGCAGACCTTAAGATAGGTCGGTCGCAGATGTCAAAGACGAAGAACGATACCAGAGAGTCCTCCGCCAGGCAGCTAGCCGAATGCCAACTCCTGATTACTGAGGGTCTCTGGCGCCGCCCTCACCCTCCACCACCTCCTCCCTTCCTTACCTCAGATCGGGACCTCTCCAGGCCAGCGACGTGCTGTGTGTGTGGGTGCGGACAAAAATAATCTCTAACGAGCTCAAGTTTCTCACGGAAAGTCATGAGAAGGGTTGTTCAGAGATGCCGGAGACTGAGTGCGCTACCAGTGATTCTTCCGCCAGGCAGCTACCCACATGCCAACTCCTGATTACGGAAGGTCTCTGACAGAGCTCGCATCCTCCAACAACTCTTCCCTCCCCTTCTCCGGACCGTTCCACCTATCTGGCCCCCACAGCTGGGCAGAGCCGTGTACAAGGTTGACTAGCTGGCTTTGCAGCCAGGAAGTCATCTCGCGATACATGACTCGGTCCAGCCGGACAACCTAGAAAGCTAGGCCTCCGTAAGAGGCTGAACCGAAAATTTGGTGTGTGAGGCCACCCGCCATTTTCATGGCTGAAGGCCAGAGGGAAAGATAAAAAAACCGGAACTTTACTACCGCGATATTATTTTAACCAGAAAGGTGTTCAGACCTTGGAAGAAGATCTGAACCTGAAAAATCAAAAATTTCTTGAAACGCACTAAAATACGACAGCAAAAATGGTTAGATCACAAGTCTCCAGCGACCTCCACTGGATATGAGACCCCGAGTCTGAATACTAGCTGTTAACCAGAACGCAGAATCGTCGAGGTCTCAGTCCCCAGTAGAAGTAACTTTCAGACCACCGTGATCTAACCTGGGTGGCCCCACGTTGGGCGCCATTTGTTATGTGAGTACTTTTTAGTGAGAGCTCGAGGACGTTTAGTCCGTCTGCCAGCAATAACTGACAGCTCACCCCGTGACAGTTTAGCAGGCCGGCACGCTAGCACCTCGGCTAAGTGGCGGAGAGTGAGGGGTGAGTCCACCAAAAAAAACCTGCCTGTCACTTCGTCATAACAAAAAAAATCGTGCCTTGACAGAACGGGGATCTACTAAAAAACAAACCCGCACGCCACACACACGGGTCCGTAAGGGACTGAGCACATCACTTACCTAGTGAGTATCCCAGGATCAGTTGGCGGGATCGTTTTGCCGTCCCCGGCCGCCCATGACATCACTGGCAGTAGTTGTGTGATGTCCCTATTATTACCTGTTGGAGAGAGAAGAGAGACCCAAGGAGAGGAGAGAAAAGAGAGACTCGCTACGATTATTCCATAGCACGCATTTTATTCGAAGTTCGACGGAATACAAACATTTTTGTGTTTAATCTTATAATCACCCCCGTAGATAATATGCTCGTTTCGGTGTTGAGTGTTAGTTCCTAGTAGGGTCCCAATGATGTTCTGTTCCTGGTTTAGACGTTATGTACTGCTTGAGCTTTTAGATTTGCTGCCATTGGCATCATCAGCGCCAATTGACCTCCTTCAATCGTTCATATCGGTGGCGTCCACAATCGTCCTAATCGACGTAGGATTCGGATAAAGTTAGACCTGGGCACCAGCTAAATGCTATGTACGTTCTCTCCTAATGCAGCCCTTCGTTACTACCTCTATTAGATGCGTGGCCCGGAGACGGGAACCTTATCACGAGCGAGGGTTATATATCCAGGCGTGGGTTATGGAGAGTTGTATAGCCAGATTTGCTTCAGGGTATGATCTTATGCCTTTGGGGAGCCTCTTATCTTGGAGTTCGACTTGATTCTTGCGCACTTGACCCTGTTAATTAGCCGGCTTTTTGGCCTATATACGCTATGGGGCGCGTTCGTCCAGAGTTCCAGGATTAGACAGTTTTATGCCTCGAGCGAGACCTCGATAGCACTACTTTTCTACTGTCCAAATGGGAAACGTTTATGAACAATAATATGATTTTCTATGTCTCGGGAGTGGCCCTTGCGATATCGCCTTGCAGCACAATTAAAAACCACCTATAGCCAGTACTAGGTGATTGTAAATTACCGAAAGCTTTTGAAGATGTATATATGCGAGTCAAAAAAAACTCTTGTGGTCAGTAATGATTGATTCTGCGTTACAAAAAAATTTACAATGTATATATGGATGTCTAGTACAAACTCTGGCTGTCGAATAATAGTTGATTTAAACTACAAACAATTGAAAATGTGCATAAGCAAGTCAAAAACAAACTCTTTTAGCCAGTAATGATTGATTCTAAGTTACAAAAAAAATTTACAATGTATATATGGATGTCTAGTACAAACTCTGGCTGTCGAATAATAGTTGATTTAAACTACAAACAATTGAAAATGTACATAAGTATGTCAAAAACAAACTCTTGTAGCCAGTAATGATTGATTCTACGTTACAAAAAAATTTACAATATATATATGGATGTCTAGTACAAACTCTGGCTGTCGAATAATAGTTGATTTAAACTACAAACAATTGAAAATGTGCATAAGCAAGTCAAAAACAAACTCTTGTAGCCAGTAATGATTGATTCTACGTTACAAAAAAAGTTTACAATGTATATATGGATGTCTAGTACAAACTCTGGGTGTCGAATAATAGTTGATTTAAACTACAAACAATTGAAAATGTACATAAGTAAGTCAAAAACAAACTCTTGTAGCCAGTAATGATTGATTCTACGTTACAAAAAAGATTAACAATGTATCTACGGATGTCTAATACAAACTCTGGCTGTCGAATAGGTCTCTCGCCTTCCGTAAAGATCTCTCGCCTTCCGTAAAGATCTCACTGTGACTATTACGTGAGGCCGTAGGGACCATAAGGTGTCATGAGTCTTTGGTCACTGGGTGATCCGAGCAGGAAATCTGAATCTCACCTGTTTGGTATGTCTAAGAATTCCCTTAAGGGTATCGATGAAAAAGAAAAATCGGGCCTGAATAATTTATAAAAATTGTGTGCCCTATACGTCTACTAAAGCTAGTCGCCAGGCGCCTAACCGGATCAACAGCTTAATTCCCCAAGTACTTCGTTAAAGCAGTGCGACGGGTAAAAAAAACGCGACTCTCAATTTTACTCAACTAATACCACCGTGTACAGCTCTGCGATGGCTGGCTTCAATGATTTTCAAAATCTCGTATATTCTATAGTACTTACACTTGTTAGTATGTGCCGTACTGAGATGGACAATTAGCACAGTTCCGAACGTGTTTATTTGACAGCAGGTTATGTGCTACCTGCGTGATTTGATCTCAACCCTAATTGCTTTTAATAACTTTATTTCATATAATAGAATTCTAGGTCTATATACTTATGCCGATAAAATGCACCATTCAAATTTATTTCTGTAACTTGCAGGTTAGGTGCAGCCTGCCTGAATTGATCTCAGTACTGATTGATATTCTAACTAACTCTAGGTCAAAACTTTCAATATACTAAACTCTAGGCTTGCGTACTTACGTTGATAAGATCCAACATTCAAATGTATTTCTGTAAATTGCAGGTTATGTACCGCCTGCCTGAAGGGATATCAGTACTGATTAATATTTTAAATAAATTTATTTCGAAACTTTCAATATAATAACTCTAGGCTATGTACTTATGTTGTTAAAATACGACATTCAACTTTATTTCTGTAAATTGCAGGTTATGTGCAGCCTGCCTGAGTTGATCTCAATACTGATTAATATATTAAATCGTTTTATTTTATATTTTCAATTTAATAAACTCTAGGCCTATGTAATTATATTAAGATCCAATATTCAAATTTATTTCTATAGATTGCAGGTTATGTGCAGCCTGCCTGATGTGATATCAATATTGATTGATATATTAACGAAATTTATTTTATAATTTCAAAAGTGACTCTAGGCCTGGGTAATTATATTAAAATCCAATATTTAAATTTATTTCTATAAATTGCAGGTTATGTGCAGCCTGCCTGATGTGATATCAGTACTGCTCGATATATTAATTAAATTTATTTTATAATTCCAAAAGGTTACTCTAGGCCGGGGTAATTATATTAAAATCCAATATTTAAATTTATTTCTATAAATTGCAGGCTATGTGCAGCCTGTCTGATGTGATATCAGTACTGATTAATATATTAAATCGTTTTATTTTATATTTTCAATTTAATAAACTCTAAGCCTATGTAATTATATTAAGATCCACTATTCAAATTTATTTCTATAGATTGCAGGTTATGTGCAGCCGGCCTGATGTGATATCAATATTGATTGATATATTAATGAAATTTATTTTATAATTTCAAAAGTAACTCTAGGCCTGGGTAATTATATTAAAATCCAATATTTAAATTTATTTCTATAAATTGCAGGTTATGTGCAGCCTGCCTGATGTGATATCAGTACTGATTAATATATTAAATCGTTTTATTTTATATTTTCAATTTAATAAACTCTAGGCCTATGTAATTATATTAAGATCCACTATTCAAATTTATTTCTATAGATTGCAGGTTATGTGCAGCCTTCCTGATGTGATATCAATATTGATTGATATATTAATGAAATTTATTTTATAATTTCAAAAGTAACTCTAGGCCTGGATAATTATATTAAAATCCAATATTTAAATTTATTTCTATAAATTGCAGGTTATGTGCAGCCTGCCTGAAGTGCTATCAATATTGATTCGTAAATTAAATACCTTTATTTTATACTTTCACTATAATGACTTTGTGCTTCTGAAAGATTAAACTACTTAGCTTTTATCGTCCCGGTGTGTTAATCCATTTCCCTCGATGTATTTTTACTGTCCGATCCCCTTTTCTTGTTGGATTATTTTTCGATTCTCCAACCCTTTCTTCATGTTTTTCACCGCCTCAGTCGTCAACTCTTATCTTTCTTTTTCAGCTCTCGTCCTACTTGTCTCCTCGTTCACAACCTGTCACTTAATCCCTGTATCATCGCCCGTTGTCTTCCATTTCCCCCTATTTCGATCCCCGATTCGCACCGTTCCCTTGACGGTTTTGACTGACAGATGTCGGGATTGTCGCATCGGGGAGTTCTACATGTTTACTCATTACAGTCAGGGCCACATGCGACCATAACAGGGCAGGGTCGTGACCCCCTCCGGGTGTCAAAGACGCTGAAGAATGGTCCTTTCCTTCGACTGAGCTAGCCGGTCTTTATTTTGAGCCTCATGTTCGCGGGCGCCCAATATGTGGCTCGACCCACGACCCCTGAATGCGTTTTCCTAGCCGTAAGGACAGGCGGATGAGAATGATTGTCTAAGCCAGTTCACTTTGTTCGAGGTGTGACAGATCGGAGACACATTCCCGAAGTCACATCAGTCCCTGATCAAGGGTCGGCATCCTTCTCCACATGGGAAACCAGAGGTGCACCAGCAAGCTAGTAACCCAAAAAATCCAGCCGCCCAGTGCCCCTCTGCCTTCCTCTACCGAGACGGACCGAGGAATCTCCGCGGTCAGTAACCCGACCAACTGATCGCCAAGCTCCCCCGGCACTAGCATCTCACTCAGATCTCAGGCCACCGCTCAATCAAGGGTGTGTCTCCCAGGCTTCGTAGAGGTAGGGACGTACTAGATTTTCTTTAAATTTTTGGGGACATCGTGCAAATGGGATTCCTTCGGCGACATATCCGCCGTAGGGTACCAGGTGGGAGGGGTTCTGACGCTTTGTCAGATTAGGGCGCGTGAAAAAGTGAGACTATAACAAGAGGCATACCGGCCGCTAGGCTGTGTGGGCCTTAAGCGGCACATAAGTATCCTGTAATTTACCAGTTAGGCTGGCTGGATGCCTTCTTGGGGCTACCAGGGTCCCTGCTCCTATATATATTGTTACTCGTTGCAATAAAAAGAACTGGTGAAGGAAGACAGACAAGTAAAATCCTCATAAGGAAGCTAATCCAGAAGGGATTAGAAGGAATTTATCTACTCCTAAAGGGTAGAGATATAATGCCTTGTTTGACTTATAACAGGTATATCACCCACCATTGACAAGGCAATAGGAGGGTCACGCGATAACCTATAGTTTACAAGTGAAGCTTGCCGGATGCCTTTTTAGGGCTACCGAGTTCAAACGCTAAGCATCATGTATACTTAGGTTCGATCGCTATCTGGTAATGGCCTGATGTCCTTAGCGTGGAAAACGCCGATGAGTTTTCCTTGGAGATCTTCAAGTTCAGATTGTGAATTCCCTCTTCGAGATCTTAGTCGGCATTTAAGGAACTTGCGACTTAATTTAGAACTGACCTGGTTTTGGAAACTACTCTGAATGAAGTTACGCCGATATACTTCCTGACCCACTTTGAATTCTACCGGTTTCGAGCGCAGATTATAGACTTTTGTGCCCTGCTCGAACGCGTGGCTCAAGTTTTCCTGGACCTGCACTTTGTCGGCCTCGTTTACTGTCATTGGTTCGCTCAAGGTGCCTAGATTTCTCAAAAGTTTATAAGAACTTGCGTGTTCCACCATTTGGAAACCAAACAGTACTTTAAATGGGGACAACCCGGTCGCCTGATGTACTGCGCTCCGTAAGGAACTGGCCCACCTATTGTATTCGGTTGTAAGCCACGCTCGGATTCCCGATAGTATGGATCTATTTACTCGCTCGGACGCGTTTGCTTGCGTGGAGTAGACGGCGGTTCGTATGTGTTGCACGCCGTACCTCTCCAGTAACTTAGCAAAGTGAGCGGAGCGGAATTGGGACCCATTGTCTGTGACGATTGCTTCCGGAACTCCGAACATGTGAAATAATTCGGTTTCCACGAACTGGCCAACCTGTTTGGCGGATGTCTTTTTGAGGGGTCTCAATAAAGGGTATTTTGAAAAGTGGTCAAGAGCGATAATCATGCAGGTGTTTCCCGAAGTAGATCTGGGATAAGGACCTAGTAAGTCAATATATATTCGTTGCCAGGGTCGTTCCGTCTGAGTTTGGGTTCCCATGGTCTTAAGATGGTGTTCGGAGCCTTTATTTCTTTACATACGTCGCATGGCCAATGTAATTACGCACGTCGACTGTCATCTTTGGCCAGTATAAGTGTCGTCGTATGCGTTCCAGAGTCTTCCCTATGCCTCCATGAGATGATAAGGGCGGATCATGCGCCCTGGAGATGACGCTGGTGACAAGCCCTCGTGGAATCCAAAGCTTCCAGGCTTCTTCCTCCTGGACTGGATCCCCTGTCCTTGGAACGATTCGGATGTAAACGAAGCCCCCTCTGACGCATAGATCCGGTAGCTCAGTAGAAGCTGATTTAACTCGCTGCCTCAACTCTTCATACTCCAATGAGTTGAAGTGTGGAGAGCTCAGGGCGACCTCTGGGCCAGTGTCTTCCATTGGTGCTAGGCTGTCACAGTATATGCGTGACAATGCATCAGGCACTACGTTGAGGCTTCCCTTCCGATGTTCAATTGTGAAGTCGAAGCCCTGAAGCTTCAGACTCGCCGTCTACCGCTGAGGTCCTTTTGGGACATCAGCCATTTCAAGCTAGCATGATCCGTCACTATCTTGAACGGCATCAGTTCGATAAACGGTCGGAACTTCTGGACACTTAATACTGCAGCCAAACATTCTTGCTCAGTGACAGTGTAATTACGTTGCGCGGAGTTCAGCTTCTTGGAGACGTACGCGATAGGTCTTTCTTGGCCTTCGTCATCCAGTTGCATCAGTACTCCACCAAATCCGTGTTGGCTGGCGTCACATTGAATGACGAACGGCCTGGTGAAGTCCGGACTCACTAGTAACGGAGCTGATGTAAGCTTTTGCTTTAACTGTTCAAGAGACGTTTGCGCTTCCGTGGTCCATTTAAACTGACTAGTGTTTTTCAAAGTGTCAGTTATTGAAGCAGTCAAGTCAGCATAGTTTGGTATGCAACGCCTATACCACCCTGCCATACCCAGTAGGCGTCGGACCTGACGGAGAGTTTTAGGAGTAGGGTATTCAACTATTGCCGCCACCTTGTCAGGGTCGGTTTTTATACGACTATGAAACCCAAATACTTAGTCTCTTTTATGCAGAACTTGCTCTTCTCGACGTTAATAGTGGGACCGGCCTTCCTCAAGCAATCCGCCACTCGAGCCAGTAAAGCCAGGTGCGAATCAAAGTCTTGAGACAGAACTAGTAGGTCATCCAGGTATACCAGGACTTTGTCACGAAGATCGAACGGGATGAGACTTTATCCATGAGTCGGCACATGGTTTGAGGAGCGTTGCATAGTCCGAACGGCATCACCGTGAAGTGATAGAGGGGGTGACCAGGCACTGTAAAAGCGGTCTTCTCTCGGGACTCCTGATCTAGCGGGATCTGCCAGAATGCGTCTTTCAGGTCCAGACTCGAAATGTATTTTGCCGGAGGAAGTCGACCCAGAATTCCGTCTATCTGTGGTAACGGATAGGCGTCCTTCTTGGTGACTGTGTTTACCTTCCTGGCGTCAAAACAAAGTCGGACCTTTCCTGGCTTCCTTACTAGAACGACTGGAGAGCTCCATGGACTCTGGCTCTCCTCTATCACCCCCAGTGATACCATCCGCCCTAATTCGGCGTCGATCAAATTCTGTACGGCTGGTGATATAGGATAAAAACGTTGTTTTATCCGAGTTGCATCCCCCGTTTCGATCCGGTGTTTGATGAGCGACGTTTTGCCCAAGCCTAGTGAGGCAAAAGAAGGGAACAGCTGCTTGGTGGCCCCGAAAGAAGATGGCAGTCAGTGTCTGAGGCAGCTAACAGACCTGGTTTCACCTCCGCCACTGCACCCAGGACATCTGGAGCCAACCCAAATAGGCGCCAGAAGTCTATGCCCAAGTACAGCGCCTGAGCGAGCCCAGGAACCACGTAAAAACGCACGTTCTTGGTCGCACTACGGCAAGTGACATCCAGGTCCTCATGACCATGAACACTCGCCATGGCCCCATTAGCTACCTCCACTTGAGTCTTGTACCTCTTCCATTGGACCTCCGCTTCTGACAGCTTCTCCAGAGCTCCTCTGCCGAGAATACTAACAGTGCCACCACTGTCTAGCAATCCTGACATAGTACGCCCGAGTAGCTGCACTTCTGCATATGGCCTAATGTCGTCTGGTACCGACACTGTAATGTGGGCCAGCTTCTTTCTCTCGGCTTTGACAATCTTGGTATGTTCGCGCCACCGAACAGTAGATCTTCTTGGTGTTCGATAAGTGTCACTATCAGGAACGGTTACCCCTGGTGGTTCCCTTGCTGATGAAAAAATTCGTTCTCTCACCGCCCGATAGTTGTTCAGACGCGTATGATATGGCGTCAGAGGATATAGGACTGGCTCAGGGCTACTCGACATCAGCTCGTTGGATGCCCGTCTCAATATATTATACATGGGAGGCCGAGTATCTTCCCCAGCAAGGCTGGAAGGAGTTGTCACGATTGGTATTAATGGTAGATCCGGGATAAAAGGCATATCAGATGAGGCGTCTAATATGTGCTCAGTCTGGGAATTAGTACTCTCGGCAAGAGAAATGGTAGCATCAAATACCGACAACTGGTCTTGGAGGCCCTCGATTTCGACCTGCAGGTCCTTGACATTGTCAGTTCTATCAATATAGACAGGGTTAGGCGAGTCTTCCAAGGATATCAGGTCCGACTTCACGATTTTGACTCCTGAGGTGTTGGACTGGCTTCCGCAGGCGTGGTTGGGGTAACTGGAGGTTGGGTCACAGTTACCTGTGTTGCCATTGGCTGAGGGCGCTGCATCGTTCCTGGTCGGAAGCTGGTGTTGTTGCTCCCGACCCGACTCTGGTTTTTCTGCACGCAATTTCGGCTGTTCGGCTTAATTATGCCCTTCTGACCACATCCATAACAGAAGTAGCCTACTGGCGTCCTGGGACATTCCGTGTAAAAGTGACCTGGCTGGTCACAATTCCAGCAAGTGATCGGCTTTCGATTCGTGACTCGTGCGTTAAATTCAGCTACTTGTAAGTCCGACGTACTGGGGTGGTAATACTCCTGGTATTGCTCGAGAGTCCGGTTGTTCAGTTCGTGGACTCGATATCGTGAGTTTCTCGTCTGTGGGATTGTCTCTGATGCATAAGGCACGCGGGAGAAAGTCGAGTGATGATTAGTATTACTCACAGCATTCGATGCCTGGATTCTATCGTTGGTGGCCTGTATTTGCATTACTAGCGCTCGTAATTGGGCAACTGAGTTGACCGGATGCAAGCAGATGTGATATTGAATCTCTGATCGTAGATTAGTTTTGAGCAGATCTAAAAACTCTCGCTCCGACGTGGGGTATTGGAGCTGATTCCTGAGTTCTAACATTGCCTGATAATATAGGGTGAAGTTTTCCTTAGCCTCTTGTCGACGGTACATCAGTTGTCTGCGTAGTCTACTATCATCTCGGGGTTCGCCCCACTCAGTCAGTAAGGCGTTCGTATCTGCTCCCAGGTTAGAGTAGGATTGTTTCTCAGTAGCGCCCAGTACCAATTCGTGGCTCGCTCTGTGAACAGAGTGTTTATATACCGGACCAAAAGATCAAAGTCCCCATACAGCGTAGGGTTTGTTAACGCCTCTACGCGGAAGATGAAATCCTCCACGGAGAGGTGTGAATTATCACCGCTGTATGACAACTTCCATCCCTTGATCGGGCTAGCCGAACGTCTGTGCCATGGATTATAAGAATCACGAGACGATCCTCTCGGAGGCACCTCGCCGTCTGGGGCCGCTGTTCGTTGTAGGAACATTAATAACTGGTGGGCTTCTGGTACCAAATTATTGGAGGCAGGCATGGCATTAGGCGGGATATGGGGTGTCGGAGAATGACTCTGACGCCTCGCTGCCGCGGGCTGGTTCGATGATGACATTCTCATTACGGGAGGCAAGGCTGGTGGAGGACGTGTGACATCGGGATAGTGACCTGACACTGCTGAAACTGGTGGCTGCACTGGTAACTCAGCACGTATAGCATGAATACCACGAGAGACTTCGTCGCGGACCAGGTCTGCTATTTGTAGCCGTAAGCCAGCTAGTAAGGCTTCCCCTGCTGATGAACTCTGTCTAGGTGAATGAGTTACTTGTATGCTCTGTGGCTCGCGTGTGGACTGGGAGGTACCGAGCCCACATTATTTGGAGACAACGGCAGGTGCGCTGGTTCTGGCAATGCCAGGGACGAATCTAAGCCTACGGACCGTGTAATCGGCCGTTTAGAGACAGCTCCTGTATAGGTGGCGAAGTCGGTTAGAGTCAGGTATAGCCGACAATTTGGACAACTGGATTTTTGTTGTATCCACTGCTGTAGGCATTTTTTATGAAATATGTGTCCGCATGTTGTGGACACTGCTCGGTATCTTATAGACCAATCTTCATCCTGACAGATAGAGCAAATCTCTGGTCGTCCTACCTCCCGGGGCGTTCTTGCCATGGCCATATTGATCAAAGTTCAAAAATTTCTTCCTTCCGAAGAACTATTCGCAAAAGTTCAAAAATTTCTTTTTACGAAGAGCTATTTGCAAAATTCCAAAAGTTTTCTTCCTTAGGAAATACGAGAATATTAGAAAAATTTACTTCTTTAAAAAGAGTTATTAGCCAAAGTCAAAAAAATTCCTTCCTTACGAAGAATTATTCGCAAAACCTCAAAAATTTCTTCTTTACGAAGAACCGTTCGCAAAAGTTCACAAAAAATTTTCTTCCTTAAGAAGAATCATTCGGAAAAGTTCAAAAATTTCTTCCTTCCGAAGAACTATTCGCAAAAGCTCAAAAATTTCGTCTTTACGAAGAGCTATTTGCAAAATTCCAAAAAATTTTTCTTCCTTAGGAAATACGAGAATATTAGAAAAATTTACTTCTTTAAAAAGAGTTATTAGCCAAAGTCAAAAAAATTCGTTCCTTACGAAGAATTATTCGCAACAGCTCAAAAATTTCTTCTTTACGAAGAACCGTTCGCAAAAGTTCACAAAAATGTTTCTTCCTTAAGAAGAATCATTCGGAAAAGTTCAAAAATTTCTTCCTTCCGAAGAACTGTTCGCCAAAAGTTCAAACATAATTTTTCCTTAAGAAGTACGAGAATATTAGAAAAATTTACTTCTTTAAGAAGAGTTAGTAGCCAAAGTCAAAAAAATTCCTTCCTTACGAAGAATTATTCGCAAAAGCTCACAAATTTCTTCTTTACGAAGAACCGTTCGCAAAAGTTCACAACAAATTTTCTTCCTTAAGAAGAATCATTCGGAAAAGTTCAAAAATTTCTTCCTTCCGAAGAACTGTTCGCCAAAAGTTCAAAAATAATTTTTCCTTAAGAAGTACGAGAATATTAGAAAAATTTACTTCTTTGAGAAGAGTTATTAGCCCAAAATCAAAAAAATTCCCTTCCTTACGAAGAATTCGAATCGCGAAGACTATCAATAATTGTGTGCTGCTCCATCTCTCCCCCACTTCCCCCGGAGCCTCTTCCCCCTCGAAGTTCCATCTCAGGCAAATGAAACCGCAGACCTGAAGATAGGTCGGTCGCAGATGTCAAAGACGAAGAACGATACCAGAGAGTCCTCCGCCAGGCAGCTAGCCGAATGCCAACTCCTGATTACTGAGGGTCTCTGGCGCCGCCCTCACCCTCCACCACCTCCTCCCTTCCTTACCTCAGATCGGGACCTCTCCAGGCCAGCGACGTGCTGTGTGTGTGGGTGCGGACAAAAATAATCTCTAACGAGCTCAAGTTTCTCACGGAAAGTCATGAGAAGGGTTGTTCAGAGATGCCGGAGACTGAGTGCGCTACCAGTGATTCTTCCGCCAGGCAGCTAGCCACATGCCAACTCCTGATTACGGAAGGTCTCTGACAGAGCTCGCATCCTCCAACAACTCTTCCCTCCCCTTCTCCGGACCGTTCCACCTATCTGGCCCCCACAGCTGGGCAGAGCCGTGTACAAGGTTGACTAGCTGGCTTTGCAGCCAGGAAGTCATCTCGCAGATACATGACTCGGTCCAGCCGGACAACCTAGAAAGCTAGGCCTCCGTAAGAGGCTGAACCGAAAATTTGGTGTGTGAGGCCACCCGCCATTTTCATGGCTGAAGGCCAGAGGGAAAGATAAAAAACCGGAACTTTACTACCGCGATATTATTTTAACCAGAAAGGTGTTCAGACCTTGGAAGAAGATCTGAACCTGAAAAATCAAAAATTTCTTGAAACGCACTAAAATACGAGAGCAAAAATGGTTAGATCACAAGTCTCCAGCGACCTCCACTGGATATGAGACCCCGAGTCTGAATACTAGCTGTTAACCAGAACGCAGAATCGTCGAGGTCTCAGTCCCCAGTAGAAGTAACTTTCAGACCACCGTGATCTAACCTGGGTGGCCCCACGTTGGGCGCCATTTGTTATGTGAGTACTTTTTAGTGAGAGCTCGAGGACGTTTAGTCCGTCTGCCAGCAATAACTGACAGCTCACCCCGTGACAGTTTAGCAGGCCGGCACGCTAGCACCTCGGCTAAGTGGCGGAGAGTGAGGGGTGAGTCCACCAAAAAAAACCTGCCTGTCACTTCGTCATAACAAAAAAAATCGTGCCTTGACAGAACGGGGATCTACTAAAAAACAAACCCGCACGCCACACACACGGGTCCGTAAGGGACTGAGCACATCACTTACCTAGTGAGTATCCCAGGATCAGTTGGCGGGATCGTTTTGCCGTCCCCGGCCGCCCATGACATCACTGGCAGTAGTTGTGTGATGTCCCTATTATTACCTGTTGGAGAGAGAAGAGAGACCCAAGGAGAGGAGAGAAAAGAGAGACTCGCTACGATTATTCCATAGCACGCATTTTATTCGAAGTTCGACGGAATACAAACATTTTTGTGTTTAATCTTATAATCACCCCCGTAGATAATATGCTCGTTTCGGTGTTGAGTGTTAGTTCCTAGTAGGGTCCCAATGATGTTCTGTTCCTGGTTTAGACGTTATGTACTGCTTGAGCTTTTAGATTTGCTGCCATTGGCATCATCAGCGCCAATTGACCTCCTTCAATCGTTCATATCGGTGGCGTCCACAATCGTCCTAATCGACGTAGGATTCGGATAAAGTTAGACCTGGGCACCAGCTAAATGCTATGTACGTTCTCTCCTAATGCAGCCCTTCGTTACTACCTCTATTAGATGCGTGGCCCGGAGACGGGAACCTTATCACGAGCGAGGGTTATATATCCAGGCGTGGGTTATGGAGAGTTGTATAGCCAGATTTGCTTCAGGGTATGATCTTATGCCTTTGGGGAGCCTCTTATCTTGGAGTTCGACTTGATTCTTGCGCACTTGACCTTGTTAATTAGCCGGCTTTTTGGCCTATATACGCTATGGGGCGCGTTCGTCCAGAGTTCCAGGATTAGACAGTTTTATGCCTCGAGCGAGACCTCGATAGCACTACTTTTCTACTGTCCAAATGGGAAACGTTTATGAACAATAATATGATTTTCTATGTCTCGGGAGTGGCCCTTGCGATATCGCCTTGCAGCACAATTAAAAACCACCTATAGCCACTACTAGGTGATTGTAAATTACCGAAAGCTTTTGAAGATGTATATATGCGAGTCAAAAAAAACTCTTGTGGTCAGTAATGATTGATTCTGCGTTACAAAAAAATTTACAATGTATATATGGATGTCTAGTACAAACTCTGGCTGTCGAATAATAGTTGATTTAAACTACAAACAATTGAAAATGTGCATAAGCAAGTCAAAAACAAACTCTTTTAGCCAGTAATGATTGATTCTACGTTACAAAAAAAAATTACAATGTATATATGGATGTCTAGTACAAACTCTGGCTCTCGAATAATAGTTGATTTAAACTACAAACAATTGAAAATGTACATAAGTATGTCAAAAACAAACTCTTGTAGCCAGTAATGATTGATTCTACGTTACAAAAAAATTTACAATATATATATGGATGTCTAGTACAAACTCTGGCTGTCGAATAATAGTTGATTTAAACTACAAACAATTGAAAATGTGCATAAGCATGTCAAAAACAAACTCTTGTAGCCAGTAATGATTGATTCTACGTTACAAAAAAAGTTTACAATGTATATATGGATGTCTAGTACAAACTCTGGGTGTCGAATAATAGTTGATTTAAACTACAAACAATTGAAAATGTACATATGTAAGTCAAAAACAAACTCTTGTAGCCAGTAATGATTGATTCTACGTTACAAAAAAGATTAACAATGTATCTACGGATGTCTAATACAAACTCTGGCTGTCGAATAGGTCTCTCGCCTTCCGTAAAGATCTCTCGCCTTCCGTAAAGATCTCACTGTGACTATTACGTGAGGCCGTAGGGACCATAAGGTGTCATGAGTCTTTGGTCACTGGGTGATCCGAGCAGGAAATCTGAATCTCACCTGTTTGGTATGTCTAAGAATTCCCTTAAGGGTATCGATGAAAAAGAAAAATCGGGCCTGAATAATTTATAAAAATTGTGTGCCCTATACGTCTACTAAAGCTAGTCGCCAGGCGCCTAACCGGATCAACAGCTTAATTCCCCAAGTACTTCGTTAAAGCAGTGCGACGGGTAAAAAAAACGCGACTCTCAATTTTACTCAACTAATACCACCGTGTACAGCTCTGCGATGGCTGGCTTCAATGATTTTCAAAATCTCGTATATTCTATAGTACTTACACTTGTTAGTATGTGCCGTACTGAGATGGACAATTAGCACAGTTCCGAACGTGTTTATTTGACAGCAGGTTATGTGCTACCTGCGTGATTTGATCTCAACCCTAATTGCTTTTAATAACTTTATTTCATATAATAGAATTCTAGGTCTATATACTTATGCCGATAAAATGCACCATTCATATTTATTTCTGTAACTTGCAGGTTAGGTGCAGCCTGCCTGAATTGATCTCAGTACTGATTGATATTCTAACTAACTCTATGTCAAAACTTTCAATATAATAAACTCTAGGCTTGCGTACTTACGTTGATAAGATCCAACATTCAAATGTATTTCTGTAAATTGCAGGTTATGTACCGCCTGCCTGAAGGGATATCAGTACTGATTAATATTTTAAATAAATTTATTTCGAAACTTTCAATATAATAACTCTAGGCTATGTACTTATGTTGTTAAAATACGACATTCAACTTTATTTCTGTAAATTGCAGGTTATGTGCAGCCTGCCTGAGTTGATCTCAATACTGATTAATATATTAAATCGTTTTATTTTATATTTTCAATTTAATAAACTCTAGGCCTATGTAATTATATTAAGATCCAATATTCAAATTTATTTCTATAGATTGCAGGTTATGTGCAGCCTGCCTGATGTGATATCAATATTGATTGATATATTAACGAAATTTATTTTATAATTTCAAAAGTGACTCTAGGCCTGGGTAATTATATTAAAATCCAATATTTAAATTTATTTCTATAAATTGCAGGTTATGTGCAGCCTGCCTGATGTGATATCAGTACTGCTCGATATATTAATTAAATTTATTTTATAATTCCAAAAGTAACTCTAGGCCTGGATAATTATATTAAAATCCAATATTTAAATTTATTTCTATAAATTGCAGGTTATGTGCAGCCTGCCTGAAGTGCTATCAATATTGATTCGTAAATTAAATACCTTTATTTTATACTTTCACTATAATGACTTTGTGCTTCTGAAAGATTAAACTACTTAGCTTTTATCGTCCCGGTGTGTTAATCCATTTCCCTCGATGTATTTTTACTGTCCGATCCCCTTTTCTTGTTGGATTATTTTTCGATTCTCCAACCCTTTCTTCATGTTTTTCACCGCCTCAGTCGTCAACTCTTATCTTTCTTTTTCAGCTCTCGTCCTACTTGTCTCCTCGTTCACAACCTGTCACTTAATCCCTGTATCATCGCCCGCTGTCTTCCATTTCCCCCTATTTCGATCCCCGATTCGCACCGTTCCCTTGACGGTTTTGACTGTCAGATGTCGGGATTGTCGCATCGGGGAGTTCTACATGTTTATTCATTACAGTCAGGGCCACATGCGACCATAACATCATCTATTCTCATCTCTGCAGGTACAGTGTATACCATCCTCAGCCGAGATTACCTCATAATGTTTATCACGAGACTTGGTTTCAGAAAGCGTCTTAGGTATTTTTGAAGGCGGTTTCAGACTTTTCCTATACCACTAGCTGATAAGCGGCGTTTGGAAGCGGGTGATAACGGTTGTCTTGGTGGTGATATTTTAGCAAGTTCGAAGAAATCCTCTTCCATTCTTTCAGGTGTATTTTCTTTTAAGTGTGATGTTTATGTTGATATTTCATCTTTAAAAATAATTTTAGTTTGAGTAGAACTATCCCGCAAGCTTTTCTGCTTATCTTGTGGTAGGCGAATATATTTAGTTTGAGTAGCACTATCCCGCAAAATTTTCTGTTTTTCTTGCTGTATGCGAATATTTGTTTTTTCATCTGTCACTCGCGTAGTTTTTCGTCTTAGGTTTGAAAATTTTATTAATTCATTTCGGTAATTATACCATTTCTCCCTATCAGATAAATGTTTGTTTCTTAATATTTTATCCATGGTCTTATCGAACCTAGATTGATTCAGGGATCAATCTCGTTTTTCAATTTTTCGTAAACTTCTGGTGAAAGAAGCAACATTTTTATAAGATTATTGTTTTTAAACATATTTCTCGATTAATGAACCAATTACACCTGATAATACACTTCCTAACAACACTGGTAAGAAGCCTCCTCGCTGTATCAGTATTTTACGTTGCCTGGGTACAGATCTTTTTGCAACAACAAATTTTCGCAAATCCTTTTTATACTTGCAGAGCGAATTGTATATTTTTCCATGAGGGATATGGTTTCTCTTCAAAGTATTAAGAGTAATTTCGCAAAGAGTTTTTATGACTTCGGGGTCGGCATTTTTAATAATGGCCTGCCTTCATTTCGGCTTCGCTGTTTTAAGAACATATAGCATATGCTTGTTGTCCCTTAATCGATTCATTCGTGACACCATTTTTACTGATTAAAGGTGGGCAGAAACAAGTTGTAAATGTCTTATTAAAAATATCAGTACGGAATCTTAACACCTCGCTGATATCCTGAGTGGAATCTATCAGTAAATATCCATGTGGCAGCTGCGTAATCTCTTTATATATTTTCAGCAACTCTGAACTATTTTCTGGATAAATCTGTCTCGCTAAATGAATAAACTGACTTTTATCTCGAGGGGTTTTAAACACAACGAGGTATTTACAGTTAAGTGATATGTCTCGGCAAAACTTACCCTGATGAAACACGTTTTGTGTTATAAGGATTGCTGAAAGATTGCGATGGTGAGATCCTTTTGTAAAGAGTTCACATACTTGTCTGCTAAAAGCAGTTAACATCATATCATCCAATAATATTAATGTAGGCTCCTGTGTATAATTTACAAACTCTTCAGGAATGCTATCAATAAATTCGATGTTAGCGAATGTGGTATCTGAGGGCAGACCCCCTTGTTTTGTATTACACCAGATAACTCTTGTTATTTGCGGTCGTGTTAAAAATATATTATTTAGAAGCTTTTTTATAAATGTTGTTTTTCCGCAGCCTGAAGGCCCTGCGACCATCATTGTAAACGGATGATTAAACTTGATCTTTGTTGGTTTTAAAATATTTTATATAAAGCTGTTATTCATTGGCCGTATTTTTACATTCGGTAAAATGAGCAGAAGACAAGTCGTTAATGAACTGCATAAACCAGCTCGTAAGAACTTTAAACGACAGAGTGTTACTATTAAGGGTATCGATGATTTGTGGGAGGCAGACTTGGTCGATATGGGTTCGTACTCGTCAGAGAACCAGGGTTTTCGTTTTCTTCTTACTGTAATTGATACATTTTCAAAATATGCTTGGGCATTACCAATTAAAAGTAAGAAGGCTTCAGAAATTGATAAGGCAATGCAGTTTCTTTTTAATCGAGGCCGCATTCCAAGAAACTTACAAACAGATGATGGTAAGGAGTTTTTTAATAAACCGGTTCAACAGCCTCTAAAACGATATGATATTATTACCGCTTTCACTTGTCACGCCTCAAAATCCACTATCCTGAAAAATCAGCCCCTTGGCCCAGAATGTGTGCGGAACCTAAGGCGTCCTTCAAGGTGACCTCGCTGTATAGATTAGCACCTGGCCGAGCGGATACCGGTGCAATTGAAATCAGGCCCAGGAATTTGTAATAGTCAGCAAGCGGACTCCTGACGTTTGGATTAAGGAACTTTACCTTGAATCCTTGGAATTCCACGTTTGGTTTCTTCTTGGCTGCGGACGGCGTAGTAGAATTGTGTGCGTCTTACTTGGCACGCTGCGCTCCCCTCAAAATTGCTTCCCTCGAATTACTTTCGAGTCTCACAAACAACAGACCAGTATTAAAAAGAAAACTGAGCGTTTTTTTTTTTTTTAAGTTGAACAAAACTTTATTTCTATATCTTTCCTTACTTTACAAAAAAATCTTTTTCGAACTTTTCCTTTCGTGTCACACAACTTGTCTCTCTCAACTTCAGAAAAGGAAGCCCAGCTTCTCCACTCGGAGTCTGAGTGGCGTACTTCTTATCTACCAGCTAACTGTCTAGAGCGACATCTATTTTTACAAGTTTACATTCGTTCAGAAAATTCATTTAAATCGTTTCTAATTCTATTCCTAATTTAAGTTGTGTGACAGTTTACATTTATTTCCGAAAGGAATAAAAATATTCATTTTAATAGTTTTCAATTTTTTTTCCTACTTCATTCTAATTCTAAGTTTGAGTCCATTTTGACAATTTTTCTGATTTCACAATTTTTTTTTTTATAATCCTGAATTGACATTTTGGTTGGAACTTCGTTTTGACAGGGTTTCTCATTTGACTAGTTTTTTGTTTAATACTCTTTACTTAACATTTTGGTTTCGATATTTGCTAAACTTTTATCTGTAGTTGTAACTTACTAAGTGTCAGATTATTCAATCGCTTTTGTTCTCTAATTTTCGCTAATATTCTATCTGTGCTTTTATTTCAATAAATGTCAGATTATTTAGTTGGTTTTCTTCTCTAATATTGGCTAAAACTTTATTTGTGCTCCTACTTCAACAAATGTCACATTATCTGACCATAATTGTAATTTATTCAGTTGCTTCTCTCTTCTAATATTGGCTAAAACTTTATTTGTGCTCTTACTTCAACAAATGTCACATTATCTGACCTTATTTGTAATTTATTCAGTTGCTTCTCTCTTCTAATTTTGGCTAAAACTTTATTTGTGTTTTTACTTCAATAACTGTCAGATTATCTGACATTAGTTGTAATTTATTCAGCGTCAGACTATTCGGCAGCTCTTATTTTCTCCTAGCTGTCAACTTGGTAAGTTTTAATATTCAATGGACCGACGTACACGTTGCCGCGTATTACCACTTTTCAGTGATGAGAGACACTAAGGCAAATGACGCTTCAGCGCGTACGCCCGAGCAATGAGTGTCAGCTTATTGATTGGTTTTATTTTCTATACCAGCCGGATCAGTTTGCCTTGAACCTTAGTAGATTTTCGGACTTCATAGACTTTGTGAGATGGCATGAGTGAGAGAAATGTTGCATTTTTTCTTGCGACGCGCGTCACGGGCGCCGAGCTTGTGAGGCCTGCGAGGTTTCTTGTGGATGGACTAGGTGTCGCGCGGAACTGGAAAATTTGTTTCTGATTTCGCTATGGTTCAGCGCCTTTTCTTTACCCGCTGAATAGCTGACTGAACAAATGTCAAGTTCGGTTCTGATTTGTTTTGCATTTGCTATGGTTTTGTTTATGGTGTCGCGCTTCTTCGCTTCTTGCGTGGAGTTTAGTGTAGTTCTACCGGGATTTTTAATTTCCATCGCAATTTGGAAAAGCGTAAGACGAAACTCGAGTCATATAGACCAATACAAGTCTCGGGTAAAGAGCTAAGTGGAGACCAGAAGGCTGCAGTTGCCAAATATGATGAAGTAGCTCAGTCACTTGAATTTGCTCGTGGGCTTTCCAAACAAATGGTACAGCTTGCTACCATGGTGGAAAAGGAACAACGAAAGCATGCGAGAAAGGAAGTTCTTTAAAAAAAATTCAAGCCACAACAGTTAAACTACGGAGTTTTCCTATTTCAGGTCTTCCTCTATTTTTGTCGCTGACAATTTCCGGGAAGCTTTCTTGGTTAAACCCAAAGGGCCGCAACGCCGGAAGGAGATAATCCCGTTGTTGATATTCGTCTTATCTTGGTAAGTCTGTAACAATACCCCCCCCCCCCCCCTCATAAGCTTGTAGCTCCGGCCAAGCTAGCATACCACTGGTGTGACTATTGTATCAGGAGGCCATATGAACATCTAGGTCAGCAAAGACCGTCTAATGAAGGTTGACCCAGCAGGGGTTTATGAGAAATCATCTACTCGTTACAGGTAGAGATGGGTTCTACTAGGATCGCGTCCTTTTAAATTTTACTCAGTCTCCACGTTTATAGAAGTAATGAAGAAAGGATAGGAATGTTAAAACGTCCACTGAAAAATAACCCAGAAGGGGTTAGAGCTATAGACGGTCAAGTAAAATTCAACTACTCATTTAAGGTAGAGATGGGTTTACTAGGATCGTGTCCTTTTAAATTTTATTCAGCCACCACGCATTATAGAAAGAATTAAGCAAGGATAGGAAGGTTAAAACGTCCACTGAAAGATAACCCAGATGGGGTTAGAGCTATAGACGGTCCAGCAAAATTCATCTACTCATTTAAGGTAGAGATGGGTTCTACTAGGATCGTGTCCTTTTAAATTTTATTCAGCCACCACGTATTATAGAAAGAATGAAGCAAGGGGAGGAAGGTTAAAACGTCCTCTGATGGATAACCCAGAAGGGGTTAGAGCTATAGACGGTCAAGCAAAATTCATCTACTTATTTAAGGTAGAGATGGGTTTACTAGGATCGTGTCCTTTTAAATTTTATTCAGCCACCACGTATTATAGAAGTAATGAAGGGACGCCACTTTGTCGGACTTGATTTGTGCATGGCGAGTCAGAAGCACATCCACAGCGTCACGCCGTTCCTTGTTCAGAGCTCGATATCGGTCTCGGTATCAAAAATCAAAGGTGCACTCGCAGCCCAGCAACCCAAGAAATCTGGTCTACCAGTACACCTCCGACCCTCAACCCCAAGACCAGTCGGAGAAGCCTCTGCAACCAGTAACCTAACCAACTGCTTGCAGGACCTCTTCCGCACGGGCATCTTCCTCTGACCGCAGATCGACATTCGTTCGAGGGTGCGCCCCAAAGTCCCCAGCAGGGGTTAAAATTTCGAAGAGAGTCCTTACTGTGGAACTCCTACGGCAGCGCGGCCTACGTAGGGTACCATGTGGGGGGGGGTTTGACTCATTGCCAAGCGAGGGAGTGTGAAAAAGTGGACTAATTTACAAAAGGTATACCGGCCGCTAGGTGGGGTAGGTACTAAGCGGCACATTGGTATCCTGTAGTTACCAGTTAAGCTGGCTGGATGCCTTCTTAGGGCTACCAGGAAGCATTAGTGGTTATATGGAAAGGTCGTTTCTTTCGCGGTACGGGGCCAGTCTGTCGACGTGGACAGTTCACATCTTTCCACCATGACACTTTTTTATCTTGAACACCACTTCGGTTACAGCCTCGGTGATCTTGTATGGCCCATCCCAGTCGCACTGAAGTTTTGGGCACCGCCCGATTACGCGTCTTGGGAAGTATAACCAAACAAGTTGATCAATTTGGAAACTGGGTTTCTTCGATCGCAAGTCATAGTATGTCTTCATACGCCGGCTCGCAGTGTTCAGCATAACTCGATTATTCTCATGGATTGCATTCAGTGTCGTGGTCAAGTTGTCCATGTACTCACTAACTGACATAACTTCGGTGGGTGGGCTTCCCAATACCATCTCCAGTGGCAAACGAAGTTCTCGACCAAAAAGGAGTTTAGCCGGGGTTTGTTTAGTGCTATCCTGTACACTTGCGCGATTCGATAGCAGTAGGTAAGGCACATACTGGTCCCATTCCCTTTGGTGCGAATTCAAAAATTTCGCCAGGTAGTCAAGAATTGTTCTGTTAAATCTTTCGACCAAACCATCTGACTGTGGGTGTATGGGTGTTGTGCGCGTCTTCTCTACTCCGAGCTTCTGCAGTACCCCTTGAAAAACAGCACTTTCACAATTTCTACCTTGATCCGAATGAAGCTGTAGTGGAGCTCCATGTCGACTGAATACGGCTGATATGAGTGCATCGGATACCGTCTCAGCTGTCTGATCTGGTACTGGAATTGCTTCGGTACACTTGGTGAAGTACTCCATACAGACTACTAAGTAGCGGTTACCTTTATTTGTCCTTGGAAGTGGTCCCAATATGTCTACAGCAACTCTTTCGAAAGGAGCGCCAATGTTACATACTTGGAGAGGTGCTCTCCGCCTCGGTCGCGGCCCCTTCCGTGCTTTACATTGTAGACACCCAGCACACCAGTCCTTTACATCGGTACTGCTACCAATCCAATAATACTTCTGCCGAAGTTTACCTAACGTCTTATCGACGCCGAAGTGTCCGCCGCTTAGAGAATCGTGCACCTGTTGGAGAACAAGTCTCCGAAGAGATTTCGGGACCAAGATTTGTTTAGTAGTTTCTGCTCCTTGGATGATGATGCGGACGGCGATGTTACCTTCCAGTTTCAGAAGAGACCACATTGACCAATACGCCTTAACTTCGGGGCTCAAGCTTTTGATGCTGTCTTTATCTGGGCGCTGACCTGCGGTCAGCCAGCCCCGGATGCAATGTAAGGTGAGGTCATCCTCCTGCTGCTGAGCCATATCCTCTTGGGTGGTTACTAGGCGAATTATGATTGTGTCTTTCTCTTCGAGCCGTTGACAATATTGACACTCAGTCGTTGAACAAGGCCGACGCGACATTGCATCTGCGTTACTGTGATTTTTTCCTGGGCGATGCACGATTTCAAAATTATAGGCCTGCATGCGTCCTATCCACCTTGCTACTTGTCCTTCGCGACACCGAAAGTTCATCAACCATCTCAAAGATGCATGGTCTGTTCGAACTGTGAACTTTTTTCCCAGTAAGTAGGGCTGAAAATGTGCGCAGGCTTTGACTATCGCAACCAATTCCTTCCTGGTAACACAGTAGTTTCGCTCAGGCCGACTGAATGTTTTGCTGTGATATTCCACCACGTGTTCCATCCCGTCTCTAACTTGTGAGAGAATAGCTCCCCAAGCGTGTTGGCTGGCGTCCGTGTCCAGGATAAAAGGCAGATTTTCATCAGGCTGTGTAAGTATAGGTGCAGTTGTTAAGCGGTCTTTCAATTCCTCGAATGCTTCCTGACAGGCATCTGTCCAGAGGAACCTTCGACCTTTCTCCGTAAGCTCCGTTAATGGTTTCGCGATAGCTGAGAAATTTTTAACGAATCGCTGGTAATAAGCACACAGCCCAAGAAATGACTGGATATCTCTTCGTGTTTGTGGTCGAGGCCACTTCTTGACAGCATTTGTTTTGTCGGGGTCTGTCGACAAGCCGGAGTCACTGATGACATGTCCTAGGAATTTCACCTCCCTCTGACACAACTGACACTTCTTTGGTGAAGCTTTTAGATTTGCTATTCTTAATCGGGCTAAGACAAGGCGGAAATTTTCTACCATTTGTTCAAACGTGGGGCCATGTACAATAACATCGTCCAAATATACTAGGCACGCCTGAGGTGTAATTCCTTGGAGGACGATTTCCATGAGCCTCTGAAAAGCTGCAGGGGCATTGGTTAGCCCAAATGGCATAACTGAAAACTCCCACAATCCACTGCCTGTAGTGAACGCGGTCTTTTCGCGGTCTTCTTCTTCGACTTCTACTTCCCAGTAGCCCGACTGTAGATCTAATGTCGAAAACCAAGTTGAACCGGCGAGTGCATCAGGAGTCAGATCAATACGTGGCAGCGGATATGAATCTTTTTTGGTGACCTCATTTAGCCGCCTGTAGTCGACGCAAAATCTAGTCGAGCCATCCCTCTTCTTCACCAGGACGACTGGAGAAGTCCAAGGGCTACTAGATGGATTGATAACGCCTTGGGTTTTCATCTCGTTTACTGGATTTTCCGCTTCCTGACGTTTGGCCAATGGAAGCCGCCTGGGAGGCCGTTTAATCGGTTTGTTGCTGCCTACGTCGATCTGATGCCGCATTATTGTGGTTCGGCCGAGATCAGTTTTTGTTTTCGCAAAGACGTCTTGATGTTCCACGAGTAGCTTTTCCAGTATTATTTTTTGTTGATCATCAAGATGTATAGTTGTGGGTTCCAACAATAGGCATAATTCAGGTGGTAAGCTTTTCAGGTTAGATGTTACATCCTCGGACGAACTGACTTCCAAATCTGCTAAAGAGGTGTTAGCTTTGAGCTCGATTGGGTTTTCCGTGATGTCAGTCACTGGAACTATCATACTTCCACTATGTGAAAGGCAGACTGCCGCGCCGGTTCCATCCAGAGAGAAGGGGGAACATTATTTGGAGATAGAAAAACTTTTTCCTGTTCGCCGACCATCGGGTTGAAAAGTGCTACGAAGCAGGTTGATTCGGCTGGTAATATACAATCTTGTATGGTTCTGGCGAAGAGGTCACTCCTTTCATCCATTATTGCCACGATCTCGTGGGCAACCTGAACAAAGCGTTTCTCTAAGTTAATGGAACAACGGTAGCCCGCAAGGAAATCCATTCCAATAATGCAGTCGTCGAATACTTCTGCTACATAGAAGGTATGTGTGGTGGAAAAGCTATTGATAACTATCCGCAGGTCAATGACTCCATCTACGATGCTGGTTTCTCCTGTGACATTCCGAATTTGCGTAAAGGAGGGTTTGAGACAAGAATTAGGGGGTTAATGGAAAGTGGGCGGGAGATTAGTGTGTTAGCGGGGAAGGAGGAATTGATTAATGCATTAGTGGGAAGTGGATGGTTTGTTAGGTTGATTGGGGGTGGTGTGTTAGTGGGAAAAGAGGAATGGAGTAATGTGTTAGTGCTTAGGTTGTGTTTGATATTAAGTGTGCTGGTACTGGGTGTAGGTGTGGTTATAGGTGTACCGGTGTTTGTGGTATTTGCGACTATTTTGGTAAGGGTTGTTAGTTCTAGAAGGCTGGTTATTAAAGGACAGCTGGTACTTATGCTGTCAAAGACGTGCTTGCGGTCGTGAAGTCTGCTGGCTTCTGCTCCCCGAAATCAGCGGACTTGTGTTTAAATTTTGCTTGGAGTTAGATGGACCGATGTTCGTACTATTTTCTCTCTTTCCGGAGGACTGCTGCATTTGGGTTAGCTGCGAGCTCGAGTGAGGTGTGCCTTGTGAGAGCTGAACTGCTTCAGGAGATCCTACTATATTCTTTCCCAGTTCAACAGGTACTAGACGAATATTAATAGCTCTGTTGGTAGGACGCCCCTCAACCAGGTCGAATTCTACACGATTCCCCGGAACTAAATCGGCTCCTGGATTCCCAGTCGGGTTCTGGAAATTTGCGAAATGGAAGAAGATATCTACTTGAGTCTCATCACGCACAATAAAACCATACCTGCGTCGTAAGTCGCACCTGCGGATAGTTCCCGTGACATCTCGGGCTAGCAAATTGGTTCTGGGAGAGGTGTTGGCTGAGTTAGGAGCTATTGGATTGGACTCAGCTAGCTGCGGCTCCCTCACGCTAGCTCGCGGGCGTTTCCCGGCGACATCCGTGCTGAATTCCTTCCCACCGGCTCTCTTCTGAAGTCCGGCGGTTCTCGTGGTGGCGGTCTAGTATTGATCCTTGCAGCAGCGACTCTTGTATTTCGTTTCGCAGCCCTTGTGGCTCGATGATTTGCTTCGATTCGGAATGCTGTTTGTACTGCATCTTGCAGTGTAGGCGGATTGAAATCTCGAACCCTCTCCTGCACGTCTAAGTTATAAATTCCATCTAAGAAATGTTCCAAAGCGATCTGGTCTCGTGCATCCTCTGGACAAGATGGAAATTTAAGCTTGGTTAGCCGTAAAAGTTCCGTGGAAATTTCGGAAAAACTCTCCCCGTTCTTTTGAAATATTGTGCTTAGTTGGGCGTGACCAACTGATTGATTATACTCCGCGCCAAACTGCATGGAAAGCGCATTCCTCGGTTTCGTCCATGACCTTATGTGCGAACGCGGAGGCGCTCAGGACGGACATATCGGACACCTGCCTTCGCAACGTGCCCAACTCTTCTCTAAAAGACGTAAAAGGCGTATTCTCTCCCTTTAGAGTTCTCATTTCGTTTGCTGTGCAATTGTTACAGCAAGGACTGGGAGTGCTTTGTTAGTAGAAGATCACCAGCCCTGTTTCCAAAAAACTCTCTTTTACCATTAAAAATCACTTTTCAGCATTAACTTATATTTTTCACTTCTTTATTATAACATTACACTTTGCTTTTTCTTATAAGTAGCTTATTATAGCTTATTAGGGAACAAGAGACCTTACCGTGGGTCGGGGGTCACTTGGTTCCTTTTTAAAAACTGATTAAAACTGACTGCCTCTGGCTAACGACGCATCGGCTTTTTATTTGGAATTTTGGTTCCAAATTTTGAATAATCAGCTAAAGGCTGAATTATTCATAGTGGGGTTAAAGTATATAGTGAGTATTAGCAATCTTAGCACTATTCTAACTATTTTCCCAGTTAAATATGCGAGGAAATTTTGAGTACGCCTACCGATATTGCATCAATATATAACGGTGAATATCGATATTGTATGGCTAAGCAATATTCTTGAACGATTCCCCTGCATATAAGAATTTTAAAGGCCGTCTATTGGCTAATAGAATATACATGACCAGAAAATTCATGTAGCGCCATTAAAGGGGTCAAAACCTCATGCATATTACACATAATGTTGTTTTTTCGTCATACTCATTACTCAAAGTATTTACCATATACATATGAGCAAGCTAGTGACAACAAAAAAAAAAAGACGAAGAACAACAGAACACAATTTGTGGGTCAAACGCTAGGCACATTACGCGTATTTCCCAACATGTGAAAAACAATTAAAACAAGCGCTCACTGGTTGTATGGTACCCAGTGCCGCCGCTACATGGCTAGAATTGGTCTCGTGCTGAGGGGTTTGTTTCATGTAAACAATGCAGTGCGTTGCCGCTATTGTATTAAAAATGGAAAAATGTTGAGTTGACAATAATTCTGATGGAATTATTGTCAATCGATATGAATTGAAAAGGTCAAGTCATTGTTACTTGAAAAAGAAAATGTTTTTAATGTTTTGTAATTTGAGTATTCTTCAGAGAGAAATAGTTAATTGCTTTGAAGAAGAAATTGTTACATAATTTTTGTAAGTAATTTGCCGGGAATACTCGTATGACAATAGATATGTATGTACGTACATATGCTTTTGTAATATGTATGTACGTACGAAAAGGAATACTCGTATGACAATAGATATGTATGTACGTACATATGCTTTTGGAATATGTATGTACGTACGAAAAGATATGTTTTCAGAAATATGTAGGTACGTATGTACATTGGAATTATGGGGTCTTCGTTCATTTAATTTGATATTGATAACGCTTGATTGATTTGGGGAAGTGATGAATGCCGCTTAATGAGTGGCGCTTCATTACACCATCCCCCTTAGAAAAGAAAGTTCATGGAGTAGGACGTATTGAACTTTCGAGGAAAAAAACAATCGAATGAGTGTAGAAAGAAATGATTGAAGGTGTTTTTCGATGAAGTGTTGCCGATGGTCACTTTACATACTAGAATTATTTTTTTTTGTTATGATCTTATTTTTTGATTATGATCTACTTTATGATTATGATCTTATGTTATGGTTATGATCTATTTTATGATTACGATCTCATGTTATGGTCTGATTTTAGTTACATTAGATATGTATATACATATATATTTATATCTCTTAAAGAATAATTGGGTAGTATTGATAGTTACCCCTAGTAATATTACAATTCTTATGGGTTACACTTAATATGTTTTTGTAATCTATTTCTTTAAATATAATTGTTTAAAATATGTCTTTTACTATTATCTAGATTACGAATTAGCTACTTTAATTATATTTATTTGGGTTTTTTTTTTTTTAATTCCAGTAATTATATATATGTATATCAAAAAAATAAAAAAAAATTTTTCTCTCTTTTTTTTTTACTGTTATGTCTGTATTTCACTACTTATTATTTTGCAGTTGTCGTAATTACATAAGTTCCAGATTGTTCTTGAACTTCTTCTCTTGTTTTGGGGGATTTTGTTTTATGTACTTTATTTTTTAGAAAAATCGCTATGATTATCAAAAGTAAACAAAGAAGTATGTAGCTAATAGTGTAGTGGTGAATTGTGTGTGCAGACTCTTTGGATAAACCCCTTTCTTCGTTTCTTTTTTGTTTATTTATGGCTAGGTTTAATTCTCTTAGTTCAAGATCATCAAAATATTTAACTACGTGTGTTCGAGTTTCGTTTTCAGTGGACAAATTGGGTGTCCTATTTTCAGGTAATTCTAAGGAGAGATCTAGTGAGGGTAAGTAGAAATTATTTATCTCTGTTGTTTTGGAATTATGTGAGTGTATTATCATATCGTCGGATTTCAAATAGCATTCTTGTTTTAATGTAAGACGACCTGTTCCTTTTAATTTAACAGACTTTATTTTAGTGCCACAGATGGCGTCAATGGTTAATAATTTTGGTATAGAGTATAACCATGTATTTGGTTGTGCGAGCTGCACCCAAAAATTTGTAGGTGGTCCCATCTGTGTTTTGCATTCCTTGGGGACTTGTGCGCTATGTTTAAGTAGTTTTATTTCACATAGGTTGTTTCCGGAATGAACATTGAATATAGGGTGGATAATTCTACAGAGGTAAATTTCAAGGTCTGTTGTTTGACAGTTACTCAAATCAATTTTGTTTATTGAATAGTAGTGTTCACGATTTAGATCTACTATGAGAAAATTTACGGATGGTAAAATGTATGCAAAAACTCCACCTTGTTGGATTGGTAGTGGTATTACTTTGTATAACTGATAGTGTTCCCTATAAGGTAATGGGAGTTTGAGCTCAAATAATATTTTGTCATTGAGGATGGCTGTACGAACCTCTCCGAGCTGATAAATTTGTATTATGTTACTCGTTTTGAGTTGAATAGGTAACGCAAGAGTGTTAGGTAGTTCTCTTTGGATTGTAGTTAACAATTCTCCTGCTTGCTTCGGAGTCAATATGGAGGAATGTGGTTTACCATGTCTTACTTTGGTAACAAGATCTATAATGGTTTCTTGCGTACTTTGAAACCTTATAAGTGCTAGGGTGATAAGTGAGACCAAAGTCTCTATATGAAGGTGCATCTGTTGAAGGTTAATCTCGGAAGTTATTTGGTTTACGACCTTTTTTATAGTGGTCACTTTGTTTTCAAAGTGTGTGAACTGCTGATTAATGGAGCTATCAGATTTGTTAAATATATTGGCTGTACTCTCTACAATTATGGTTTGGTTTTTGATAAGTTCTAATAAGTAATCATCATTATTTTTTAGTTCTGAGATCTTTGAATTGATCTCCTCAGCGGCTTTTGCATTTAAAGTGCCAAATAGAGTTTTGCTCATAGTACCTACAATATTAAATAAGCCTCTTTTATGTCTCGTCTCGTGGGGACTGAGAAAAGATTGCTTTTGGTTGATGTCACCCATGATAGCATGTAGTTGTACTGTTATATCCTCACATGCTTTGGTGTCACTATTATAACTATGAGCTTTAATAGTTGTGCATAACCGTTGTATTTTTTCTGTGTAAGTGTTTAGTTTTTCTAGTTCGAGATTAAAATTTCTTAAGTCGTAGAATATGATTATTTTCCAATGATTGCTATAGAGACCTACATTTCCTAAACCTTCGAAATATATACCTGGGTTGTTGACAAATTCTGTCACTGCTACAGCTTCTTCTGCATTAACGTATCCTGGTACGATGCCAGTTATTAAAAATACGAGAGTGAGTAACCTGCAATTATTGTCGTCTTTAGAATTCAATCGATAAAGCGTTTGATGTTATTATTATGAACTGTTTTATTTTTGTTGCCTATTCTTATTGTGGTGTTCTCTGTTGAATTTAATTTTATTATTTCATATGGTCCAGACCATAGCGGGGAAAATTTTCCTTTCCGTTGGTGGTTCTTTAAGAGAACTTTTTCGCCTAAATTAAACTGTTTTACGCGAGTACTTTCATCGTAGGAAATTTTTGATTTTTCTTTCTTTTGAATGAGGGATTCTCTGGCTAATTGATAACCATGTTGTAACCGTGCTTTCAATTCGTTACTATAATTCTCGTATGAGTAACATATCGTAGGTTCCTTCTTTACTGTGGTCGGAATCTCTGTTTGATAACCATAGAGTAGCTCGTATGGTGTGTATTTAGTGCTTGAATGGGGAGTTGTGTTATACACAAACATTGCATATGGGATCCATGTGTCCCAAGTCAAGTGATCTTTGTTTACATAATGACGGAGATATTCAGCTAGTGTTCGGTGACTTCGTTCTAAAGCACCGTTAGTCTGAGGATGATATGGTGTAGTTTGGAGTTTATGAATCTTTAGAAGTTTGCACACTTCTCTGAAAACTTCGCTCAGGAAATTTGAGCCTTGGTCAGTTAAGATTGTCTTAGGTACGCCATGTCTACAAATAATATTTTCGACCAATTTGCGAGCTACCGTTTGTGCTTCAGCATTTGGGAGCGGAATAGCTTCTGAATACTTCGTAAGATCATCTTGAAAAGTTAATATATATTTATTGTTGTCATAACTTATGGGTAAAGGTCCTACTAAGTCTAGGAATATTTTTTCGAATGGTTTCGAGCTGGTATTGGTTATTCTCATTGGTATTTTAGGATTTTTTGAAAGTTTATTTTTTTGACAAGAAAGACATTTTTTTATAAAGTTCTCGACGTCTTTGGTTATTCCTGACCAATTGTAAGCAGTTTGAATTCTTTTTACGGTACGAGTGATACCTTGATGACCTCCAAGAGGGCTTACGTGGTATGCATTTATAACATCCGTTATTTGCCTGTCATCGACCAACTCTTGCACTTTGGTTCCATAGATAGTGATTCGAATGTTTCCGTCTTTGAATACGTATGAAATCATGTTTTTAAGTTCGGAAAGTACAGATAATTCCAGCGGAGGAATGGAAATAGCTATGTTCTGATGACCATGGAGAGTACAAATTTGTTTTATTTGCTTTATACTCCCTAAGACTTGTTGATGCTCTTTAGGAGTATGCATTGGAATTATGCATTTGGCAATTAAGAAATTGAAATTCGAGTTTTCGTAATAGGAGACTTTGTTCAACTCGTATGTGGCATTCAGCTTGGATGTATGCTCTTTTAGAATATCCTCGATCTCGTTCTCGGATCTAGGTAAAAGAAAACATTTTGTTTTTATCCGTTCATCACGCAACAGAGGTACTTTTTCCTCTAAATTTATCTCTATTGGGGAGACTACTGAATTTAAATATTCGCTATAAAAATGCTCTAAATCTTTGGAAGTAATTGTTTTGTTATTCCTTTTTTGGCTTCTAGTTACCACGTTTACAGATAGCTTAGAATCGTTTTGTTCCTTATTTTCAAGGGGATTTAATCGGCTGAGTGCATCGGCATTAGCGTTCAATTTTCCTGGTTTATGCAGAATTTTATAGTCATACTCTTCTAGACGAATTCTCCATCTCATTAAGCGAGAGGAACAATCCTTCAGATTCATCATCCAAACCAGTGGTTTATGGTCGGTTATGATGATAAATTTTCTTCCATAGACGTATGGGCGGAATTGTTCTATTGCATATACTATTGCGAGTAATTCCTTTTCGATTGTTGAATATCTCGTTTCGGCTTGATTCAGTGTTCGACTTGCAAAACAAATCGGTCTATCTTCGCCGATTTTACCTTGTGAGAGTATTGCACCTATGGCCAAATCGCTGGCGTCGGCCGTGACTACAAATTCCTTATTAAAGTCAGGATATGCCAATATGGGAGCTTCGATTAACTTTTTCTTTAAAGTCCGAAATGATTCGTCGCAGAATTCATCCCAGATGAATGGACAGTCCTTTTTGAGTAACTTTGTGAGTGGTTTTGCCAATTTGGCGAAGTTAGGAATAAACCTTCTATAATATCCAACGAATCCTAGAAAAGCTTTTATATCTTTAACCTTTTTCGGAATCGGATAAGTTTTTACAACTTGTATTTTGGATTCATCAGGGTGAACACCTTTATCACTTACTACGTGTCCTAAATACGTAATTTCTTTTCGTAGGAAGCGACATTTGTCAGGCTGTAGTTTCAGTCTGTTATCTCTTAGTCGCTGAAATACTTCTATGAGCTTCTCGTTGTGATCTCTCAAGCTATATCCGCAGATAACTATATCGTCGAGGTAGACAAAGCAACGTATTCCTTGTAATCCAGTTAAAACCGAATTCATCAGCCTTTGAAAAGTGGCTGGTGCTCCTTTCAACCCGAACGGCATTCGGTTAAAGTGATAATGACCAAAAGCTGTACTGAAGGCAGTTTTTTCCTTATCAGTTTCATACATAGGAATTAATGGAATCCACTAGCCAAATCGAGTGTAGTGAAATATTTGGATCTGCCAAGCTGATCTAATATATCTGTTATATTAGGCAGCGGATAAGCATCACCAACAGTTATTTCATTCAATCGCCTAAAGTCTATGACTATTCTCCATCTCTTTGTTCCGGTAGAATCTGCCTTTTTCGGCACAAGCAGAAGAGGAGAATTCCAAGGACTTCTACTGGGGCTAATGATACCATCAGTCAACATACCTTGGATCTGGCTATTAATCTCGTCTCTTTGAGATACTGGTAGCCTATAAGGTTTAACATAAATGGGAGGTTTGTCTACCATAGTCGGGATTTTATGTTGAGTTACCTCGGTATGAGTGACGTGATCGCCTTCAAGATAGAAGAGATCGTTAAATTGTCGGCAAATTGAAGTCATAGCTTCTTTTTCTTCCTTATTGCAGTGGTTAAGGTTTATTGAATTCATTAATTTTTTTAATCTTTGTTCAATTTGGTTCTCTGAGTCTGTGATCAATTCGTAATCAACAGGATTCTCCCAAATAGGTACTACATTTTCCAGATCTAGAGTTACTTCGGACTCATTTATATTCAACAAAAGCACTTTGGCTTGATTATCATTGGACTGAGTTAAAACGTTACCTAGGAATACACCAGGTGCGACCTCCTTCTGAAGACATAACAAATCTTTTTTAGACATTGGAGTTGGAATTTTGATTACTACTTCCGTTCGAGGGGGTATTATAATCTTAGAATGTTTATTTAATTGACATTCCTTTTCAATTACTTTGAAATTTGTCAACAGGCTAGTATCTGTGTCTACATTAGGAATGTGATCACTAGGATACTTCGTATTCTCCTTTTGCAAATTTTGTTTTATTGATTTTTCTTTAGATTCTTTTAGATAATTTCCATTATTTATGGAACTCTTATTTTTTAGATTTAGGCCACAGTCGTAGCGTCGTGTACCTTTATCTGTATGCAGTGGATTAATCATCTCACTGTCTTTTTTATTATTTTGGTGCAGTGGATTATTTATCTCACTGTCTTTATTATTATTTTGGTGCAGTGGATTAATTATCTCACTGTCTTTTTTATTATTTTGGTGCAGTGGAATATTTATCTCACTGTCTTTATTATTCTCGTTAATTACGATTTCGCTTGCTTTAGCTATATAATTTTTATTATTATTTTTTTTTCTTGAATCGGAGTATTTTCAACCAAACAGGTATCACTAATATCATTTACATTAATTTCTAAGTATTTCTCTTTATAATTTATGCAACATTCGTATAGTCTGAGAAAGTCATTTCCCAAGAGGCCATCATAACTCAGATTTGTATTCTTCTCTACTACGTGAAATGGATGGTCGATTTGTAGTTGACCTACAGCTAAATCAATTCCTATTCTACCGTATACTGTGCCCACAGAGGCAATGAAATCACCGGTTAAGGTAGTGATTGTACACTTTTGATTTTCATGTACCAGACAACTGTCGGTAGTGGAAACATATTTTAATAAACTTATCTCGGCACCTGTGTCGACCAAGAGAGTTGAATGTTTCCTATTGGATATTGATAAAGGAAGATTCACTGTAATAGAGTTATTTGTTATGTTTATGGGTAAACGAATGCTTAAAGACTTGGGTCTATTTAATTTGTTTGAGAGTGTATCACGGCTTCTGTTGTGATTTGGCGGGGGAGGTTGCCGTGAGCTTCCTCCCGCACAACATCGTTTTCCGCTGACGTTATAACAGGGGCCCATCGTACCTGACGTACATAATCAGGCTGTATTTGGTTACGTGGGGATCTACTACCAGTACCTTGTACTGCATTACTTTGTGGTTGTTGTCGACGGATTTGTTCATTCCGTTGTCTTTTTCGACATTCACCTATATGGTGATTAGGTTTTTGGCAATAAGCACAATAGAAATGATTAACTTCCTTCTTAATTTGAGTTTGTGGTGTGAAGGAAGGAATAGTTCTATTCCTAAAGCAAGTTGCTCTAGTGTGACCCTTCTTATTGCAAATGTCACAAGAAGGAATATTTCTAGAAAAATTAGAAAAATTTGGTTTCTGAAAATTTTTTTGGAAATTTTGTGACTGGGGAGTAGATCTTGTTATGCGAGTTGCATGAACAGTCACGTATGCAATTAATTTTCGTAAGCTATTTTCATTCTTTGTTTTAGCTATAATTTTTAGCTGTTCGTCGCGTAATCCGTCTTCGAAAATAAGAATAGCTCCCTTCTCATTTTCTCTGATTAACAAAGCTCGTGCCTGAGTATCAGATATCTCGTTATGAGTAGCTTCGTTCAGCTCTGATAATGCCTTAGATACTCTTTGTGCGAAATCTTTAATTTCTTCTTTGAAACCTTGCCTAAGTCGCATCATCTCATTTTGAGCAGTGATGCGCGACTTTTCTTCCTGGAATTGGGACTTTATTAATTCCTTTGCTGCTTCCCATGTATCGAAGCTTTCATACTTTAATGCATCATAAGCTGCCCCAATCAATCTGCCTCTAAGGAGATTGAGGTACAAGCTCAGATCTGCAGGGGTTTTTGTAGTTGTAAATAGGGCATCGCAGCTTGTTAAAAATTTGTGCAAATCTGCAGAATTCCCGTCAAATTCAGGAATTAGGCTGCATGCGTCTGCCAAGCTAATTTTATAAACGCACTCTGCTTCTGGCGGGGGTGGCGTTGTTGGAGCCATTGTGACAAGCCTATACCGGTTATTCCTGGTGTTTACTATTTTGCCTTCTTGTGTTTCACTCACCACAATAAACAAGATAGCTTTCTTTATAAAAGAAAACACAACTGAATAATTATTTAGCGAAAGATTGATTTACGCAAAAAAAAAATTTATTATATGCACTGGACTATTAACACGCACTTCTTAAAAAAAATTTAAATAAGGGAAGATGAAATGTTGGCACAATAATTCGAGAAACGCCTTTGTAGTTAGTTTCTAAAGATAACACAAATTGCTATTCGAAAATGACTTCACATAATGAGAACGCTAATCCAAAAGAAATATCACTAAAGTATAAGCAACGTAGATACTTTAAGGAAAACTATATTCACCTTGTAGTGATACAAAAAAAAATATATCACATGATATAAGAAAACGAATTAAATGATCATGAAAGTATTATTCAAAAAAAAAATTCTTTTCGCACCGTTCTCTTTTTTTTTTTTTTTTTTTTTTTGTTAGCACAACAACGTGGAAGGATCTGTATTGAACCAATAAAGTTAATTAAAATGTCACAAAAATAGACAACGGAGATTTATTTTAGTGAAGTTTTCCAAAAAAAAAACCATGTCTTTGCACACGTAGGAAAAGGTTTTGACCATAATCTCTCACAAAATTTCACTTCACTAATTCAAGTTACCGTAGTCGCGTGAAATATCAAGAACAAACTAGTATATAAAAGGACTGTGTTGTGTTTAAAGAGGAGATAATTTGATTGTAATTTTATATATATATATTTGTTGTTTTTTTTTATTGATTTGATTGAAATTTTGAAATTTATATAAAAAAAATTTGATATGTTTTTATACAATATAGGTAAGAAAACAATTACTTTAATTTAGCGAGCTTTTCCTTGAGCTCTAAGAAATAGCTGAAGTCCATGGTGTCGTCGTCTGGTCCTGCGGGTGAGGTGAACTTGTTGATCTCCTTTTCTACTTCTTGGATCCTCTGAGTGCTGCTCCGGGTGCGTCCGTACGAGACTTTTTCTTCTTGTTGGGGTTCCATTAGTTAGGGTCTGCCTTCCCTTTTTTAATTATTTTTGTTCTTTTGAGAGCTGTTTTTGGCTTCTACAGACTTCTCACAGAATTCAGGCTACCTGCTGAGCACCTGGCTGCAGTTGCCTTTAAAGTTTTGTATATTTTTTTTATGGGATTTATAGGCGCTTATATAGCCTTTTTTGTATCCCACCGCTGCCACCAACTTTTTGCTGTGCAATTGTTACAGCAAGGACTGGGAGTGCTTTGTTAGTAGAAGATCACCAGCCCTGTTTCCAAAAAACTCTCTTTTACCATTAAAAATCACTTTTCAGCATTAACTTATATTTTTCACTTCTTTATTATAACATTACACTTTGCTTTTTCTTATAAGTAGCTTATTATAGCTTATTAGGGAACAAGAGACCTTACCGTGGGTCGGGGGTCACTTAGTTCCTTTTTAAAAACTGATTAAAACTGACTGCCTCTGGCTAACGACGCATCGGCTTTTTATTTGGAATTTTGGTTCCAAATTTTGAATAATCAGCTAAAGGCTGAATTATTCATAGTGGGGTTAAAGTATATAGTGAGTATTAGCAATCTTAGCACTATTCTAACTATTTCCCCAGTTAAATATGCGAGGAAATTTTGAGTACGCCTACCGATATTGCATCAATATATAACGGTGAATATCGATATTGTATGGCTAAGCAATATTCTTGAACGATTCCCCTGCATATAAGAATTTTAAAGGCCGTCTATTGGCTAATAGAATATACATGACCAGAAAATTCATGTAGCGCCATTAAAGGGGTCAAAACCTCATGCATATTACACATAATGTTGTTTTTTCGTCATACTCATTACTCAAAGTATTTACCATATACATATGAGCAAGCTAGTGACAACAAAAAAAAAAGACGAAGAACAACAGAACACAATTTGTGGGTCAAACGCTAGGCACATTACGCGTATTTCCCAACATGTGAAAAACAATTAAAGCAAGCGCTCACTGGTTGTATGGTACCCAGTGCCGCTACATGGCTAGAATTGGTCTCGTGCTGAGGGGTTTGTTTCATGTAAACAATGCAGCGCGTTGCCGCTATTGTATTAAAAATGGAAAAATGTTGAGTTGACAATAATTCTGATGGAATTATTGTCAATCGATATGAATTGAAAAGGTCAAGTCATTGTTATTTGAAAAAGAAAATGTTTTTAATGTTTTGTAATTTGAGTATTCTTCAGAGAGAAATAGTTAATTGCTTTGAAGAAGAAATTGTTACATAATTTTTGTAAGTAATTTGCCGGGAATACTCGTATGACAATAGATATGTATGTACGTACATATGCTTTTGTAATATGTATGTACGTACGAAAAGGAATACTCGTATGACAATAGATATGTATGTACGTACATATGCTTTTGGAATATGTATGTACGTACGAAAAGATATGTTTTCAGAAATATGTAGGTACGTATGTACATTGGAATTATGGGGTCTTCGTTCATTTAATTTGATATTGATAACGCTTGATTGATTTGGGGAAGTGATGAATGCCGCTTAATGAGTGGCGCTTCATTACACGTTGCCGAATTCTGCCATTGCACTTGACTGTGCGCTAACTTTGTCGTCCAACTCTTCGAGCTTTCGCAAAATCTTCTCGAGCTGTCCCTCGGCCATGTTGGTCGATCGCTACTCCCTTCCTCGTCGGAATGTTCACGTGGAATAGAGTCGAATTCAGAAACCCTAGACAATAGACTGCGTACTTTACAGAGCCCGAGTCGCAAATAGCGGAACTATTTCCTTTTTTCTCCGACTAGGAATTCGAGTCGTGGACAATCAACCACGGAAAATTCGGAAAATATTTCGTGAACTATGTATAGCCTAAGCAAAATATCGGAAATATTTCTCCCTTGACGGATCCCAGTCGTTGATGTTCGGACGTGGAGAATTTACGAAATATTTCGTGTGTAGTACCCGGCAAAAGACAAAGTACGGAACTTTCCTTCACCCTTTAAGTAGGAATTTCGAGTCAATCTCTCAATTCTATTTACAAGGTAGAAATGAAAAATTATTCAGGAATGGTGTGAAACGCTTCACGTATCTATGACAAAAGTCAAAAGGCCGGGCTGTTGTTTACCCGTTAATGAAAGCTTTGAATGGTTGATGAGTGGACTTAGAGCTTCTGCAAATCGTATGGGTTCTACTAATCGCCGGGTAGCAGATGTAAGATGAGTCTAGAAAATATTTGGTATTTTATAATGGGTTGATGAGCGGAAGTCAGACAAATTTTGCAGATATTTGACACCTTGTATAGAAAACAAATATAGAAATCCCTTTGTCTTCCGCGGACCGTCGATCGGCAAATACGATGCTAATTTATAAAGCCTTTTGGGTTCGGTAGACCGTCGATCAGCAAGTTTAGTGTGAATACAGAAAATTATTTATCCCTTTATAGCTGGTTAATTATCTAATATGAAACCAAGGTGGAAATCTCCTGTACTCTATATGTCGTTGATAGTCCACTACTTAATAAATATAGCAAGTGTTTGGCACCTTACAGATTGCTTCTGAGCAAGTTTTAAACCAGTATGAAAATCTCCTGTACTTTATAAACCGTTGTTAGTCCACTACTGAACAAATATAAAAGTGTTTTACAATTCGTTGCTCGCTGGTCAGCAAATAGTACATTTCAGCAAGTGTTAAACCAATCTAAGAACTTTCGTCTTTTCTATCCTGTCGACTTGCAAATATGAAGCTTAGCACTTAATTTGCACGGTAGCAACCGTTCGCTAGCAAATATAAGAAGATTTTGGGCGATATTTTGTAGTTTGTACTTGTCTCACGCCAAATATAGAAAATTTACCATTCAATTTGCAGGTTAGAAAATTTAAGAAAATGATTTAGACAATATTCTGCAATTTGTACTTGTTTCATGCCCAATATAGAAAATTTAGCATTTGCACGATAGCAGACGCTAGTTAGCAAATATAAAGAAAACTTTAGACGAGGTCTTGTATTTTGTACTTGTTTCATGCCAAATATAGAAAATTTAGCAATTAATTTTCACTATAGCGGACGTTAGTTAGCAAATATAATAAAATTTTAGACAACATTTTATAGTGTGTACTCGTTTCATGCCAAATATAGAAGATTTAGCATTTAACTGGTACTATAGCAGATGTTACTTAGCAAATATAAGAAAATTTAAGACGATATTTTGTTGTTTGTACTTGCTTCATGCGAAATATAGAGAATTTCGCATTTAATTCGTACTATAGCAGATGATACTTAGCAAATATAAGAAAATTTAAGACGATATTTTGTTGTTTGTACTTGCTTCATGCCAAATATAGAGAATTTCGCATTTAATTCGTACTATAGCAGATGTTACTTAGCAAATTTAAGACAATATTTTGTAGCTTGAACTTACTTCATAGAAAATTTACGACGATATTTTGTAGTTTGAACTTGTTTGGTGACAAATATAGAGAATTTAACCCAATATGGGAACAAATACCTCGCGTTCCAGTAATCTGGCGCTTCCAAATTTAGAATATTGTAAATTTGTAGACACTTGTTATATCGATTTTATCAGAAGTACAATCAAATGTACATGTATTCGCACATTTAAAGTCATTAACCAATATAGGAAGAAATGCTTGGTGTTTAATAATTCGTTGCTACTAAATTTCAAAATATTGATAATTTCCGGCACTTTATATGTCGATTGTTATCAAAAGAAACGTCTAATGAAAATGTATTAGCAAATATAAAGTTGATAACTCAATATGGGAACAAATACTTAGCGTCCCAGTAATCTGGAGCTTCCGGATTTAGAATATTAAAAATTTTTAGACACTTGTTATATTGATTTTATCAAAAGTACAATCAAATGTACATGTATTCGCACATTTAAAGTCATTAACCAAGATAGGAAGAAATGCTTTGTGTTTAATAATTCGTTGCTACTAAATTTCAAAATATTGATAATTTCAGGCACTTTATGAGTATGTCGATTATTCCTACAAGTAAAATCAACTGTAAACGTATTAGCGAATTTAGAATGATCTGAAAAATGTAGTTTGGCAAATATCGGAAATATACGAAAAATGTAGTTTAGCAAATATATAAAAAAAAATATTGTTTGGCAAATATAGTAAAAAAAAATATTGTTTGACAAATATAGTAAAAAAAATATATGTGAAAAATATTCTTAACTAATATTGAAATATATAGCTTTGCAAGTTCTGAAAATACACGAAAACTAGAAATTAAAGATTTCTAAACTATTTCGTTCTCTAGCTAACCTCACAAAAGCATGCTATTAAAAATACGGTTAGCTATTAAATAAAAAGAGAAAAAAAAATCGTCACTTATCGTTGAAACCAGTTAGGTTGAAAACGGCTGGATTACCACGCCACCTTTTTTGCGCCCTCTGTAAGCAAAGTCGACACTCAACGGTACTTTATAGATACTGCTGCAATTGTACCAAATTCTGGAATCATGCAGAACGCCAACAAGCTCTCCTTCGATGATTTTTCCAATAAAGGGTTCGTGGGGCCCCTTTTACGGGAATGGATTAGACCCCACACTTGACACCAAATGTTACCGCTTTCACTTGTCACTCCTCAAAATCCACTATCCTGAAAAATCAGCCCCTTGGCCCAGAACGTGTGCGGAACCTAAGGCGTCCTTCAAGGTGACGTCGCTGTATAGATTAGCACCTGGCCGAGCGGATACCGGTGCAATTGAAATCAGGCCCAGGAATTTGTAATAGTCAGCAAGCGGACTCCTGACGTTTGGTTTCTTCTTGGCTGCGGACGGCGTAGTAGAATTGTGTGCGTCTTACTTGGCACGCTGCGCTCCCCTCAAAATTGCTTCCTTTGAATTACTTTCGAGTCTCACAAACAACAGACCAGTATTAAAAAGAAAACTGAGCGTTTTTTTTTTAAGTTGAACAAAACTTTATTTCTATATCTTTCCTTACTTTACAAAAAAATCTTTTTCGAACTTTTCCTTTCGTGTCACACAACTTGTCTCTCTCAACTTCAGAAACTTCAGAAAAGGAAGCCCAGCTTCTCCACACGGAGTCTGAGTGGCGTACTTCTTATCTGCCAGCTAACTGTCTCGAGCGACATCTATTTTTACAAGTTTACATTCGTTCAGAAAATTCATTTAAATCGTTTCATTTTAATAGTTTTCAATTTTTTTTCCTACTTCATTCTAAGTTTGTTACACAAGTCCATTTTGACAATTTTTCTGATTTCACATTTTTTATAATCCTGAATTGACATTTTGGTTGGAACTTCGTTTTGACAGGGTTTCTCATTTGACTAGTTTTTTGTTTAATACTCTTTACTTAACATTTTGGTTTCGATATTTGCTAAACTTTTATCTGTAGTTGTAACTTACTAAGTGTCAGATTATTCAATCGCTTTTGTTCTCTAATTTTGGCTAAAATTTTATCTGTGCTTTTATTTCAATAAATGTGAGATTATTCAGTTGCTTTTCTTCTCTAATATTGGCTAAAACTTTATTTGTGCTCCTACTTCAACAAATGTCACATTATCTGACCTTAATTGTAATTTATTCAGTTGCTTCTCTCTTCTAATATTGGCTAAAACTTTATTTGTGCTCTTACTTCAACAAATGTCACATTATCTGACCTTATTTGTAATTTATTCAGTTGCTTCTCTCTTCTAATATTGGCTAAAACTTTATTTGTGTTTTTACTTCAATAACTGTCAGATTATCTGACATTAGTTGTAATTTATTCAGCGTCAGACTATTCGGCAGCTCTTATTTTCTCCTAGCTGTCAACTTGGTAAGTTTTAATATTCAATGGACCGACGTACACGTTGCCCCGTATTACCACTTTTCAGTGATGAGAGACAGTAAGGCAAATGATGCTGCAGCGCGTACGCCCGAGCAATGAGTGTCAGCTTATTGATTGGTTTTATTTTCTATACCAGCCGGATCAGTTTGCCTTGAACCTTAGTAGATTTTCGGACTTCATAGACTTTGTGAGATGGCATGAGTGAGAGAAATGTTGCATTTTTTCTTGCGACGCGCGTCACGGGCGCCGAGCTTGCGAGGCCTGCGAGGTTTCTTGTGGATGGACTAGGTGTCGCGCGGAACTGGAAAAATTTGTTTCTGATTTCGCTATGGTTCAGTGCCTGTACCCGCTGAATAGCTGACTGAACAAATGTCAAGTTCGGTTCTGATTTGTTTTACATTTGCTATGGTTTTGTTTATGGTGTCGCGCTTCTTCTTTAGTGTAGTTCTACCGGGATTTTTAATTTCCATCGCAATTTGGAAAAGCGTAAGACGAAACTCGAGTCATATAGACCAATACAAGTCTCGGGTAAAGAGCTACGTGGAGACCAGAAGGCTGCAGTTGCCAAATATGATGAAGTAGCTCAGTCACTTGAATTTGCTCGTGGGCGTTCCAAACAAATGGTACAGCTTGCTACCATGGCGGAAAAGGAACAACGAAAGCATGCGAGAAAGGAAGTTCTTTAAAAAAAATTCAAGCCACAACAGTTAAACTACGGAGTTTTCCTATTTCAGGTCTTCCTCTATTTTCGTCGCTGACAATTTCCGGGAAGCTTTCTTGGTTAAACCCAAAGGGCCGCAACGCCGGAAGGAGATAATCCCGTTGTTGATATTCGTCTTATCTTGGTAAGTCTGTAATAATATTAACCATTACTCAACTTACAGCGCTTTAAAAGCTTCAATTGTAGAAAGATTTAACAGAACGTTAAAAAGCATGATGTGGAAGGAATTCAGTATGAACGGGAATTATCATTGGATTAGCCTGCTAGCTAAGTTAACAGAAACCTATAATACCACAAAGCATCGCACGGTTAAAATGCGACCTGCAGATGTTAGTCCACGCAACGAAAAACGTTTATTATCGACTGTATATAAATATCAAAAAATAAAATCAAAACCGAAATATAAAGAAGGCGATTTTGTCCGTATAAGTAAATATAAGCATGAATTTGAGAAAGGTTATACACCTAACTGGTCTACTGAAATATTTAAAATAAATAAGGTCAAAAGAACATTTCCAACGACTTATATTCTCGAGGATTACGAACGAGATGTAATTCAAGGGAAGTTTTATGAACTCGAACTGGCTCCAGTCAAATATCCTAATCTATACCTTGTAGAAATTTTTTTTAAAAAGACGTGGAAATATAGTCTTTGTGAAGTGGTTCGGTTTCTCAGCAGAACATAATTCCTGGATTGATATAAAAGACGTACTGTAATATTTCTAAACGCAGTCATCATGTTACTATTAAAGAGTGAATCTGACGGTTTAAAAACCTTCCATAATTGTAGCGAAGAGCGCGCCCGTTGTCAGCCCTACCTACATCCATCTTGCCATGAACATAGATAGGTGCTGCAACAGACACCTCTTGCTGCAAAATCATCTTGGGATTGGTGTGGGTGGCCACACAGCATATTGCCGCTAGTGGTTAGCCGGCTTGGGGAGGTTCTTGCCACCCACATCCCTTGATGCTGAAAAGCTGTGCGAAAATGAAAAAAAGATACTACAACTGTATTGCCAGACTTCAGACGGACGGACAGACAAAAAAAAAACGCTCCGTGTCTCATGGTGCTTCACCTCCATTGGTGCAACCTGAAAAGAAAATTTATGTAGAATACCATACCAGCGTTGCAGTACTGAAATAATGAAAAAAAGTCAACGCCGTACAAGTGACTACCACCCGGAGAAGTTCGACGCCGAGAGAGGTATTTTGAGAGAGAGAAAACGTGGACTCCTGATGTATGCGGAGTCCTGACTGGACTCTGATTGGGCCCATCGCCCCCATCCACCCTGGCTAAGACGTCGCAGTCAGTGTAGGATTCTTAGCCCCATTAAGGTATGGTCTACGACCACCGGTGTGCGTGTGTGAAGATGTCGTCCATCATGTCCGTGACCACCTCCGTCTACTATTTACCTATCGTAGCATGTTGGCGGCGCCGGCCAGTTAAGAACAATATATAGTACATATATAAAAAAAAAATTCGTTCGATGCTGCCAACTAACAGGGGGAAAAAAACTGCAACGATCCCCTTCTCCAAGCGATAACCTAGGACGAGTAAACGAGAACGATGGAAAGGCAGAAAGAAAATTCCACGCAGGCTTTATTTTTGTTTTTCTACTATTTTTATTTATTTTTTTTCTTTATTACTTGTTAATTCATGTAGTTTGCCTCCTTACTTCCTTTACTTCTCATAAACTCTTTTATCTTTTCTTGTATTTATTTTGTAACTCGTGGGTGTTACAACAACTTTTGACAAATTAACTCTGTATCAATTCCTATTTACCTCTTTCACAAACTTACAAAACTACGGGCAAAACATGTGTGTTTGACCTACCTATGTGCTCGAGCCCTATATATAGATACTTATGAATAAGCCATATATATATGAAATTACGTGTAATCAAACAAAAGTAGATAATAAAAAAAAAAACAATATAATCCTAAGTATGATAAAATAAGCTCAAAAAAAAAATTTGTGACCGGAAGGGTCTCTCCATGTAATGTAATTAAAGAGAAGACAAAAAAAACGGTTACCTTGATTAAGCTGGTACTGAACACCCAGCAAGTTGCTGGAAAACCTTTTTGGTCTTAATCTACCTTCAGGGAAGAGGCGCCTCAGGTATCCATCATATTCTCGATTCCTCGGGACTAGTTCCACTATCGGGCAGATCGGCCTGAGTACCTTCTGACCTGCACGTCACTACCTTGCCAATGAACTGAAGGCCGTAATAATATTGCTGAACATAGAGTCGTCGATTTATTTTTACTGAGAATCGGTATGTAAGCCCTAGGCAATAGGTTTTACTCGAAAATAGAATTAATCGTCATCCTTTTTTCTTCTTCTTCTTTTTAGTAAAAGTTCATCTGAGCATTGCTCGAAATATTTTGGACCAAATACCTTACGTTCGCACTTGCAGGTAAAGGACTTTGCTTAGTCTAACGTTACCGCACCATCTAATTTTCCTTTTACAGGCTCGCCTTTAAGACGGAAGATGAATCACGCAGCACTGATAAGTAAATAATTACCTTAACTAGAGTCACTAGACTAACAAATTTCCTCTTTGCAGATTCGCCTTTGAGATAAAAAAAAACTAATGACACAGTACTGGTAAGGAACTAAATTTTCTCACACTAAAGTCACTGAACTAGTGAATTTCTTTTCACAGAGCCGCCTTTAAATAAGGAAAAATGATCATGCAGCACTGATATGTAACTGACTTTTCTTACTCTAAAGTCATTGAACTAATGAATTTTCTTTTCACAGATTTACCATTATATAAAGAAAATAACCATGCAACACTGGTAAGTAGCTAAATTTTCTTACACTAAAATCCTTGGAATAATGAATTTTCTTTTCACAGATCCGTCTTTAAAGCGGAAAACTGATTGCGCATCACTGGCAGGTAACTTAATATCCTTAATCTAAAGCCATTAAACTAACGAATTTCGTTTCATAGATTCGCCAAAAAAAAAAACAAAAAAAAAATATAATCACGCAAAGAAATCTTCTTGCACTAAAGTCATTAATCTGACAAATTTTCCTTTCACAAATCCGTCTTAAAAAAAAAAAATTACGCAGCACTGGTGAGTAACTAAATTTTCTTACGCTAAAGTCATTGGCCTAACGAATTTGAATTTTCTTTTCATAGTTTCGCCATAAAAAAACCAAAAAAAAAAAATATAATCACGCAAAGAAATCTTCTTGCACTAAAGTCATTAATCTGACAAATTTTCTTTTCACAGATTTGCCAAACAAAAAAAAAATAATCACGCAGCACTGGTGAGAAACTAAATTTTCTTACACTAAGGTCATTTGATGACAAATTTTCTTTTCACAGATTTGCCATACAAAAAAAAAATAAAAATAATCACACAGCACTGGTGAGAAACTAAATTTTCTTACACTAAGGTCATTTGATGATAAATTTTCTTTTCACAGATTTGCCATACAAAAACCAACAAAAAAAATATAATCACGCAAAGAAATCTTCTTGCACTAAAGTCATTAATCTGACAAATTTTCTTTCCACAAATCCGCCTTTAAATAAAAACACAATTACGCAGCACGGGTGAGTAACTAAATTTTCTTACACTAAGGTCATTTGCTGACAAATTTTCTTTTCACAGATTTGCCATTCAGAAAGGTAATCACGCAGCACTGATGAGAAACTAAATTTTCTTACACTAAGGTCATTTAATGACAAATTTTCTTTTCACAGATTTGCCATACAGAACAAATAATCACACAGCACTGGTGAGGAACCAACTTTTCTTAATCTAAAGTCATTCATCTGATTGGATTTTATTTTCACGAAATCACTAATCGTCTGTACACACGTGCCGTAAACGTGGGATAAACCATGCGCGCAGAGATTCAGCACATTTGCCTTTTGTTCGCAGGAAATGATTTAAACCGATAAATTTTCATTACACCATGTCGAATATTCCGCTGTTCAAGCAGGCTGGTGATAGCATCAACCAGGCAAACACGACTACCACATATATATGTATTGGTATGATTGGTTCCGCACTTGGATTTCCGCACTTCAATTTTCATTCTTCAGCGAATTTTCCTTTGCAGAGTCAGCGAAAAGCCCCGCGAAATAGTAACTTACGACAAAGCAAAGAAACCGTGCTCCCGCAAAAAGGTAACCGATACTTCTCGAGTTCTCCACGATTGATTTCCTTTTGCCCCTTTCTTCTTGCAGCTTCTTTGATAACAAGCAAAAGTCAGAAAAAAATGTAATGCCCGCGCGACTACTACTTTCCTCGGCAATGTTCAGAAGCAAACTCCGTTTTGTAGTTGACCGATTGATTTTCAAAAATAGACTGCCCCGATTCACCATTGCCATCCGCTTACCATACCCGTTCTGTCTTCCGACCGACCGACCGACGAGCGGCTTCGTTCAACACCGGCTCGGTTCATGTCTTTTGTGCCTACCGCTAAGCGAACATCTTTCACTTTTTGTGAGTTTTAGAGGCAAGTTAGCGCTGGTGCTATTGCCTGGGTACGGGTGTGTATGTATTCTTTCTAACTAGAAAGAATATTTTGTTTTCGAGCAAAATTTTCTTGGAATTTTTTTGCATTTGTGGACCCGCTGCAATACATTACATGATGGTATCATGCGATGTATTACAGCTAGGCGAATTGCCGTTTTCGTCGCTTTGATGTGGTTGACTAGCGGTAAGTTTTATTCGAAAAATTGTATTTTGTGCTCATTTTGCGCATTTTAGAATTTTTCGACTGAAATTATTCTGCAGCTGTTGTTATTTCTTTTAGATCTGTACTTGTATGCGGGTGTGTATGAATATGGCTTTATCTTTGTAGGAATTTTCTAATTGAAGAAGTAGCATAGGGCTACTTCTTGAAAATATGTAATTTTTTAATTTTTCAGGAGTTTTCTAATATGAAGAAGTAGCATAGGGCTACTTCTTGAAAATAAATAAATTTTAACTTTTCAGGAATTTTCTAATATGAAGAAGTAGCATAGGGCTACTTCTTGAAAATAAATAAATTTGATTAAATTATATACTCTGGGAAATCATGAGATTTGTCTCTACAGACGTTGAGAAGCCAATCAAAAGTAGCGTAAGGGGTATACGCTACATAATCTACCTCTAGATGACAGAAAGTGTTGCAAACTAGCAAGAAGCGGGTTCTTTTACACAAATCTTAAAGATAAAATATAGTGTTACTTTTGCTGCCTGGAAATGTATGCTAAGAATTGCCGAGAAGACATTGAAGCAGAACATATACGTCTCTCCCCAAAGTGTGTCTACGCAAACGGTAGGGATGTTTGTGGCCCGTACAACAAGCCATTGTTGCAGTCAAACTCATCAAAATATATCTTTAATACATTAAAATTTGCAGCAGGAACAATTATTATTTTAGGATTGTGCTGTGAAATTTATTACTTTTACCGGGTATTTAAATAAGAAGCAAACAAGTTGAACGACATACCTTCCATTAAATATTCTGGTCTCGATTCAACCCAAGAATTTCGCAAACGGAAAAAGCTGGCACAGAGGGCGGAAAAATTAAAAATTATTCAATAAAAATTAATATAACCTACATATCGAGTTTTTTTCATTTCTCACAGTTCAAGTTCACCAAACAGCAACCTGTTTTCACCGGCACGAGCCCCCTTTGTTTACATATGTACCTGCAGTAGATCTGCGGGCCTGTCGACTCTTTTTTATTTTCGTTTTTGCTTTTTGTTTACGTTCTCATTTTCTACTCGCTTTTATATATTGTTAACCTCTAAAGTTCTGTATCTATCTAAAAAAAGCCAGAAATTTTACTATAAAACCGGCAAATTTCTTGACTGCCAACTACAGGTGAAAGATCTGATCGGCAAAATTATGATAGCAGGTCCGCAGCAATTCTCACGCTTTTTTCTTCTACCCAAGCCGGTTTTGTTTTCATTAATAAAAATTCACTTCGTTCAAGAAGAGATTCTTTTTCTTATTCGTACACACCAACTAAATGGTCTTCGTCGTATTGCTATTTATTTTTTAGTTGCAGAGAGACCGAACACCTTGCAAAAGTCTTTTTGACTCACTCACTACCATTGGCATGATAAGACCCACCGCGAGGTTTTTCTCGCACCCACACTCCTACTAACTAAATGGTCTTCGTACTTTGTTCGTTATTTTCACTTGCAGCAGGTGTGAAAGGTTAAAAGCGTCTTGCAAAAATCCTTTTTTCTCGCTTCTACCCACACACCCACTGACTAAATGGTCTTCGTAATTTGTTCTTTATTTTCACATGAAGCAGGAGTGAAAGGTTAAAAGCGTCTTGCAAAAATTCTTTTGTCTCACTCACACACACGGGCTAGATAGGACCCACCTCGATGGTGGGACCCCCTGATTTGTTGTCTCTACGTCACCTCATGCATTTTATACGGGAGGTGGCCCCCTTACTACTCACAGTCAAGAACTACGCACGAGTCGGATCACGAAAACAACATCACATGTTAAACGTAGGCTTGCATCGCATACATGGGCATTGGCAGCACATATTAGAAAGCCGTTCGAATACTGCGTATAATCGAAAAAATGATACTTGGAATTAATATGAATCGATATTTAATCAGATGTCAAACTGATTCAAAAACGATTCCTTCAAAAGTGATACCATTTATCTATCTGGGAATTTAACCACTTCCGTTTCTTTTGATGGAGCATTAATTTCTGATTCACCGTCACTAAACATTCTTGGCATTAATATTTTAAGTAAGCTAAACTGGACAGATTACATCTTCTCTGTTGCAAAAAGAAAGATCGAAATGTCCTGAATTTCTGAAAAGCTGTAAGAAATATTTCAGCCCCTCAAATCTAGCGCTCCTCTACAAGTCCTATATTAGACCTAGAATGGAATACAACTCCCATATATGCGCTGGGGCTGGTCGCACAGCCTTAACTTCATTGGATATTGTGTCAAAAGAGAACCTTCAAGCTTATTGGCGACTTGGCAATAACTTGCCATATCAACTCACTCGAGCATCGCGCGCCAAAATGTTGGATGCCTTTCGCCTCTTTTATCGCAAGAATGATTCCTGCACGCAATACTCGCGCTGCAAACTGCACACATTCTTTAACCCTTTAAATTACTTTCGACCGTGCAGTAAAACTCCGTGATGCTTTTTTATCCCGAACAGTGCTAATGTGGAACAACTTACCATCTTCTGTTTTTCCTCCGGCATACAATCTGCGGAAGCTTAAGGGCGACATGCATCGGCACCTCCGCCACTCTCCTCATATCCCCTAATCCATTCCCTATCGGCTTCCTGCCATGCTGTGCTTTGCATCCCTGAGCTTGGCTTAATAATATTTACAAAAAAAAAAAAACACTTGGTTCTGATATTCAGTTTGTGCCATCGCTGTCGCCAGGACTTTCCGGCACTCCATCTTGCTCCAATATGCCAAAAATATCTGCAGGCAGAAGGCGCCCTCAAAATAGTGATCCCCTTGGGCTTGCTTTCTTGGATATGCAGAAAAAGAAAAACTCCAATACCTTAAGCGAAAGGAAACTACTCCGAGAAGCTGATGGAGAATAACGCAGATGGAGATACCTAATATTTTAATAGCTTGCTACCATATGATAGGTCATTATTTTCTCGGCAAAAGATGAGATTTCACATTAAAGTTATGGAATTCCTTGAGGAAGAATTTCACGATCAGGATATGCAGCCTAGTACTGTTAGCCAGCCACACATTTTCAGTAATAATGGTTTCCAACCAACACTGCAGCTCTAATGCATCCACTTCAGAATCGGTGTTAATTGATGTCACTATCTTGCTCACTCACACTTCATGTAATGACTCTCAGTCTCACTCAAACTAAAATCTGAAAGTTACGGTCTTACGGCAAGCTTTGGGTACACTAGAATCATTTTTAGTAGGTGAAAAGAAATTTTTCGAAACTGGGTTTCTTGAAGAAAAGTTTTTTTTTTGCCGTAATCTAAGAAATACTATAGCAAGTGTTATACCATTTTAGAATCCTTATTAAATGCGTCAACTTTTAAAGTTACTTGCCAAACTGGCGTAGTACATTTTTTTATCATTATAGTCAGTTCAATTTGGGTGAAATATTAATTTTATATTCTTGGTTCGGCAAAATGTGACATTTTCTTCCAAGCTGGAACAGTAGGCTTAGAATTTAAAGCAGCAGGTTACATAAGCACTATTCGCGATAACATAAGAAAAATAAAATTGAAAAAAAGTAAATATTTGTAGCAACAGGAGCTAAAAAACCATCACAAGGTGTACATTGTCGCGAAAACAAAAGAAATGTCTATAATTGAAAAAATACATGACTTTGATTTTTTTTATATTTTTCTGGTAACTGTTATGATTTGGTCTATCACCTGATTCCGGCTTGACGTCGACTTACGGGACACTCTGTATATATAAATAGTGAAAATTAATTTGATCAATAAGAAAATATATTTCTTTTTATCCAAAAGTAATGCGAACTTGTTGGGGTCTCCACTTTCCTCCTAATAGTAGATTTGCGGATTTGAAGCGGTTAAGAGAAGCCTGTTGATAATTGTTTTATTATTGGTATTTCTCCCGAAGTGCTAAAGTTGTGGATGTTGTTGCTGTTTAGAATACTGGGAGCTGATACTGGGTGTTGACACAACTGAAGGATGATTAAGGTGACGGCGCTGATACGTCCCGTGTTCTGGACGACGATTTCTTGGAGTCTTCCTTCTGGGAATCGTCTTGTTGAGGCAGGGATGAAGCCTCGCTGAATTCCCTCGCTGGAGCACTATGGCACTCTAAACTTTTCCTCTAAGTACCCTTTTCGGGTACCCGGGCTTATTATTATTTTTTTTTATTATTATTATTAGCACTCTTTTTGTTGTTATTATATTAGTGCTTACACTTCGCAGGTTTTATTTTATTGGTTATTTTTCTTTTCTTTCTTTTGATTTTATTTAGTTTAATCTAATATTTAAGACACTGATTATGCTATTCGGGTAGGTACACCGCTGCCACCAGTTGTTATCGACCACTCGTGCTCCCTAGTTGCTAGTAGAGAAGAGGTCGGAAGGGAATTTTTGTAACACAATTTTAGTCAAACCACAATACAAGCGATAGAAATTAATTTATTATTCACTAATTTTGTTTTGATTTCAATTCACAACATTTGTTTAAAGCGATAGAACTTAGTTTATTATTCACTAATTTTATTTTTGATTTCAATTCACAATATTTGTTTACTGTCAATATTTCTATGCGAATAATAAAGAATTCAGCGATAGAAGTTAATTTATTAATCACTAATTTTATCTTGATTTCGATTCACAATATTTTGTTTAAAGCGATGTTTTTATGCGAATAATAAAGAATTTTTTCGAAGGTGATGAAAAGTTCACTCCACTCGGCGGTTTTAAAAATCGAACTCCCGAGGTTCTTGCAAATTGCACCCAGTACCCACGATATCTTGCAAGAGCTCTTTTTCTTTTTATTGTTTTCTCACGACGTTGAAAAAACGTACGTGAGAAAATGTAATAAAGTTTTGATGCAAGCTATATGCATCTATGCAAAACTGTAATCCGATATGCACTTGTGCGCCCGGCTTGAAATATTAATTCTAAGAGGGCGCGAATAATTGTGATAATTGTATCTATGTATGTACATACAATTAGATTGAAAAAATAGGTACTGTACGTATGTAGAGTGTACATGCGGAAAAAAAGTAAGAAGACACTGTATGTAGGTAAGTGTGCATATCGTGTGAGTGGAATGTGTGTCTGATAACAAAATGCAATTTATGCTAAATTGCATTTTGTTATAATATGGGCATGCATTTCTAAATGCATTTCAAATTTTGATAGAATTTTTAATATGAAATAATTTTTCATTTTCAGGGTCATTTATGAGGTACATCAATATATTGTATAGGACAATATATTGATGTATTGACTTTATGGTTGTGATTCGGGTCATTGGGCACCCGAGTCACAACACTTTTCTTACAAGGGGAAATGAATTTGACAGTTCTCATTTCACAATGGAAATATTTTGCCGCGTGGATTAGAAATGAGAAATTGTTTTGCGAAAGTTTTTTGTTGTTCGAAAGGTTGTGTGTTAATTATATTGAATTACCGTTTGCAATAGTTTTTGTGGGAGATTTAATTCTTTTTGTAAAACAAACTCACTCCGGAGTACCTTAAGTTTGTAGGAATCGCAAAAATCACCTGTTTCATATCATCATATCACATCATGTCATTGAAGTGCGATTCGTGAACTCCGTAGTACTCCAGAAACTCCAGAAAGTGTGCCTCCAGTTCAAACTGTCTAACATTCATTACTTAAAAAAACTTCTACAATCATCATAGCTTGTATCTATACAGATCTACAGATTTTGACTCCAGAAAGTGTGCCTCCATCGTAAACTGTCTAACATACAAGCAATGAAGATCTACAGATTTTGATACGAATATCGGACATTTTGAAAAATTATGAAAGCAATATAACTGAGGCAGTCCGGAAACTTGTTGAACATTTCAAAAAGGAACCAGAACGAGTAAAAGTTTTTACATTATACGCAGAGTTTGGGAAATGGATAAATTTTGAAGGAACATTATTGGTAGATAAGATTCTTAGTTTGTTGAAAATTGAGAAATAAGCTAAGGTTATTCACAGGGCCTTTATAGCTTGTATCAAATTGGAATAACACAGACATTGGCTACGACGCATATAGTATAGCAAAATATAGCAAAAATTGTTTCATACGTTAAAAATCAATTATCTCCTCCAAGTCATGACATGCACTAGTAGTTTTGGCGCCTTTTCAAGTTTAATCGAACCTGAAAAGGAAACTTTAGAGTTCGTCGGCCGTTATACAGATTCTCAGGATTCAAGAGTTAGGGCACAGGCGTTTCTTTCGATTTTTATAGTTGGCGACCGTGGAGAAAAGCGCTACAATAGATCAATGCCTACTATAACACACAATAATTCACCACACAGTTTATAAATAGATAGCACTTATAAGTGCAGATCAATTAATTTAATTAATTCACACAACACAATTAACACACGTTCACAATTGATTGCAAATTTATCAATAAAATGACAGATTGAAATTAAATTTGTAACGTCTTTTGTAATGAAAAACAAAACAAAAGTATGCAATTTCGATTTTTCCATAAACACATACAAAAATCGCAGTGTGTAAAATGAACCACAAAACCCTTATTCACCAGTGCGTAAAAAACAACGTGCTTGATTATTGAAAAATGTAAACATTTCCCCTTCAGAAAAACCAAGTATATTTTTCTCTGTTACACCCATGCTCAATTTCCTTAAAGCTACATGCAATTCTTTCTTTCAAATTTTACAATAATGTTTTTATTTGAGTTTTTCAAATGACGTTCTATTCTCGTAGGTATGCTCTTTCTATCGATCAGCTGTTCAAGAAATTTCTCTTGAATAGAATGCCCCCGTCGGTCCTAAGTAGTACTGATTTTAAAACATTAATTTGCTCTACTTATATACTCAAACTACGCCTACCTTATCTAACTTACATTATCGTGGCTTGTTGTTACTTAACTTATTACACACTTAGGACTAAGTAGATATTTGAAAAACTAAGTAGAGTACCTTGTGATCTAAAAGTAATAACTAAATAACGTAATAATAAAATGGCGAGGCGCTACAATGGCCATGTCACACTTTTCGTAATTTTTGGTCGATTTGCTATTGAATGACCCAGAACTTAGTAGGCAATTAACAAAAATAAATCAATTCGTCTTCCAATCATCATAAAAATAAAACAAAACAAAATAATTGCACAAACAAATAAAGTTCAGATTTTAGACTCTTCAAACTTAAATTAAATATAAAATAGGACATTAATATTAATTTGCCAATTATTTGGTAATCAGTCTCATGCAGAAATTGCAAATAAATTCTTTTGCCTTAGCCATTATAAAAGCTATATTAGAAAGTGTATCGCCTTTCAAATGATACCATTTATCACACTTATCACATCCAATATTTTTAGGGACTCTTCTTCTTCATCTTCACTTTGAAAGCATCGTCGTTTGGGGATTTTGGGTCATTTAGGCGTTTTACGTTTGCTCACCTTTGGGTTGCATCTTTTATTTTTAACAATAAATTTTTCTAATCTTTCTACTTTCCTTTTTTTTAACGTCAGTTGTTTTCTTTTCCTTAACGCGGTTTATATCTTGATGAAACTCTTTCCACCTAGTTGAAACAATAGACATCGGTGGCCTTATTTTTCCTCTTTTTTGTTTTTATAAGATCAGGAATCTTCAAACATCTGTCAAAGCTAGAGCAGGATATAGGTGAACAGTTGACTAAAGCCCTGGACGAAGGTGACATCGGTATTCCATTTTCTAAAATTAATATAATGCAAAAAGTTAATGTAGGAACTTCCAATATATTCTATAAGAATCATTACGTTACTTGGAAAAAGTCATTGCATAAAATATCGGCGAGAATTGCTTGTTCTATCTGTAAACAATTTTCTGTGTAATTCTTCATATTTGAAGTGTGAAACATTGCTGTTACTGTAGTAGTAGCAGATTCTACGATCACCAGAGTACCATTATGTATCTTGCCAAGACCATTTGAGCATCAATGTCCTTTTGGAAAAGATCTCCTTCAAGTGATAATATCACCTCTTTAGCTGCTTCATATTTTTCGTTGTTCAAAGAAACATCTTTAGATTTGCTTAGATTCTCTAAATAATTTTCAACACATTTCTTGAAAGAATTCTTGACTATTTCGGAGCAATCGGTTTTATCCAAAACTGTTTTAAATAGTTCGCAAAAGTTTGTTTTAGTTATAGCCTTACAGAAGTTTTCAGGTAAATTATTCCACTCCCTTACTGTCTTTTCTAATTACTTTTTAGTCCTTTGAATGCTCCTATATATACCGGCTGCATTAAATGAGCTGTGTTTGGAGGGAGAGAATACAAAACTATTTGATTATTGGCATAAAACCACTGATCTGAAAGGACAAATGCGATTTATGACCATCAACCAAAAATAATACAGGCCTTTTAACGTTGTTTTTATTTAGTCAATCATTGTAATCGTTCGCGACGTATTCATAGAACGTTTCCGTTCTCATCCAAGCATTTTCGGATTGTCTTAAAATCCAGTCATCCGGCATACTGTTTCCAACTTTTGCTGGTGGGCGCAGGTATGGAAAGATAATCATCGGTGGTAAAGTTTCCCCACTTGCAGCAAAACCCAGAAGAATTGTTAACCAGTTAAACTTGATGAAGATTACGGTAGCGTTTAGGAGCAATAACTGTGCCGGTTTTCGGAGCCATGCTAAATAATGTTTCATCACCATTATAAATTCGTGCGGGGTCTTGCAAAATATCGTCACAATTTTCAGCAAAAAGATATTTTTCCAGATCACGGAACCATTTACGAATATTTTCCTCTATAACTACTGCTCTGGTTTTATTTATTTCTTCAGGATTGCGCAGTTAGCCCTTCTTGTCGCTTTAAAAAACTATAGTACTATTTTTTGGCTGGCCTATTGCCCTTAAACGGTGTTTTTCTGTTTTCATATCGAATTATTTTTTTGAGTGACATCTAGTAGTTCGTCGGGGTTTTGCGGAAAACAGCATTTGGCTATCTTCGACAGCCATTTGACAATTTTTTTTTCTTCTTTTTCTGAAAGCTTCTGGCATTTTTCGATGAATTCTGTCATGTAAGGTAGGAATACCATATTCCTTGTCTGCCTCTCTGATGCCCATTTCGCCACTTCCAATTTGCTTAACGGCTTCTGCCAAAGAAGCTTCGCTGTATTTATAAATAGTTAGAGGGATTATATTTAAATATCTTATTTATTATTTTGCAAAAGCAATTCAATTGTTATTACAAAACAACGAAACAATTCATTTTTAAAGGCTGTCGACTAAAGGTACTCACAGAATCAAAGGTTTCCTATTTTCGAACGCAGATAAATTGGGTGTTCGGTTACTGGATCGTTCACTTATTTTGCAAAAATGTATGCCACAAACAAAATCTATTGATATCGCCATATATTTGAGCCTCTTACAAAAAAAAAACAATTTTTTGTTAGTTTCCTGTAGTCGACCGGGGTAGTTCGAATTTAGGAGAATTGCGAAATCTCAATAACCTGTGTCCAAACACCCAACCAGTTATTATTAATTTTTCATTTTATAAAATTTTAAACTATTAAATATTATAATAGATAATAATAAAGCAAAAATAATGATTTTCAAACTACTTACTTTAAATTTTCACATCAATAAACACTAATTTAAGCACTACTTCACACTATTTTATCCCTTAGCAAAACAACACGTGATGAGCTCTTCCAAATTCTTTGGTGGAATGACGCTGCTTACATATTAAAGTGCTACCAATATTGCTGAGAGTTTTTGTGAGTGGATAGAGGGAACCTTAGCAAATATATTAAACCTCCGTTGCTTTAGAAAACAGCGCGCTCACGCTAATTCGAGAGACTTTTTTCAAAATGTGTTCGAGCACTGGGAGATACTACTCTACTTCAATTCAATTTAATTACAATTTCAATTTGTCAGTAAAATCAACAATAAAAAACAGAATAAAATAAACATTATTGCATTTTACCATTTAAAGCCTATGAGTACTAAATGGAGATTAAAATACAATTTAGACATCATATATCACTTTAAACAAATTAAAAAATAATATCTACTTAACGACCTTTCTTCTTCTTTTACCTTGACAAGTAAATAAACAGTAATATAATCAAATAACAAAAATATGAGCTTACAAAAAATTCAACTTCAATAATCAATAATTGCATTACATTATCATTCATAGATCAAAATAGAAACAAGAATAAGAATAAGCAGGCAACAGAAAAAGACACAGGACAAGTAGTGATTTTGGTGCCTTTTTGTAGAAAGGATTCAATGAGCAGTAAGAAATAGCAAGAAAACGAGTTCGATATAATGAGCAACTGCTGAAAACGATAGCTAGGTTAACAAATAACATTTTATATCTGATATAAAGAATGACAGTGTATTTGCTGTTTTGACATTGTCCGGAAGTGCGTTATATATTTGCCTAGCAGTGGTTAATAGCCCCTGTCGTCTTCTTACCGTTCTTAGTTTGTCAAGTAATATGTTATTCCTATATCTCGTCATGTGTCCATGCATATAAGAGTGCAGTTCAACGTCCTTTTATTCCTGTTCCAGATATTATATGTAGATAAACCTAGCCTTATCAATTTGAATGATTTCCGTCAACGCAAATTGCCTTCTGAAATGATAGACCAACAAAGAGCTAAACGGTATAGCGCTTTTAAGGTCCTGTTCATTAAGATCAACATTTTTGATTACTGTGTAGATCGGCAAAAATTACTGTTTTTAAACAAAAATTACTGTAGATAGTATACACAATGATCACTAAGAATAAGATTTGAATAATTTAAATTATTTTATGTCAAAAATAATAAATAACAAAATTAGTAACTCGTTCAACAAAATAATAGAACTAACAAAGAAGCGTAAAAAACAAAAATTCAAAGTTTACATGTCCTGACATCAACATCTTCTTATGAATATATGTAACATTCTATAAAAATGTAATATATAATTGTTCAATCCACATATATAATCCCTCGATGCAGCTTCCTTCCCAAATTATGTTCCTAAAAGAATAAAACAAACGAAAAGACAAAGTACCTATTCAAAATTTATTACAAAAAAATACTTATCTAAAGGGATAAAAACTCCTGTCTGCAGACCATTTCACGTCTGGAGCAAACCTGAAGACTGCAAACCGTGCTTTTCTATAGCACACTTAGTCTAAATTACAATTAAAAAGTCATTATTAATAAATAGATAAAGTATAATTAACCAAAAAACTTACCATTTCTTGAACAAATCCTACTTTCCTCCGATTATTTACATTGACATGTCAAAATGTCAACACATCACATCAGATGTTCTCGCCTTCGCCGCAATCAGAGTTCCGTGCAGCTTTAATGGTCCCACAATGACGTCACTGTGTGACGCCGCCATCAAAGCTTAACAACTTTGTGAACGCGCGTTGCCAAGGCAACCCATCATGAAGCCGAAACGGTAGCGGTTCGCGGCGGCTATAAAAAGGCGACGGGCTGCAGCAGAATCACTCATTCCCAATTCAGAATTTGATCTGAACACATCAGAATTTACTCTGATTTTCCTAAATTATCCAAACCAAATCTTGTTTCCATCCCACACCTAAGTAGGAATTTACTCCTACTGCAGAAATTTAATTCTGCTAATTCCATCCCACACCTAAGTGTAATTTACTCCTACTGCAGAAATTTAATTCTGCTAATTTTTCATCTCCCAGCTGAGTAGGAATTTACTTCTGCATTAATCTCTATCAGACATCTCAGTAGGTATTTACTTCTACTTACTTCATCTAAGCAGGAATCTACTCTTGCTGCAGAAATATACTTCTGCCGAATTATAATTATTTTTTCATTACTGCTACCGTGCTTATACGTACAGCAAAAAACTTCTCCTTTTATTTTTTTTTGAATTATTTCATTGAAATAACACTGGATTTTCTTCCCTTTCTTTCAGAAGTAAAGGGAGCCAATTTGTGGCAGCATTTTTTTGTGAATTTTATTGAACTTTTATTATTGAAATTAATTTAGCTTAGGATAGTATAAGTGTTTTTATGTCAAGTATATATTATAGTAGTAGGTTAAAAAAATTGAATTTGTGAGTATAGTTTGTAAGCAATATATTGAATTAAAATTTTTATATTGGAATTTTTAAATTCGAGTTATCTTTCACAACCGGCACCCCCCTTTGGTCCTTCAAACCCGGATAACTCAGCTATTCAAATATAAAGTTAAGAAAAATATTGCTTATCATATCACGTGATTCAAGCCTTTCCATACAAAATGTCGAAAGATGGCGAATCCATTTCATCTGACGTTCGTGACGAAACCATTAACTCTGTGTCAGAGTTGGTACAGTCCCAAAAAGAAGTCAAAGATTTAATAGAAGACTTATTTAGAAGGCATCAAAGAGATGGAAAAAAGAAAACTGTCAAATCGACAGAAAAACGCCTACAAACGTTCACCGAGTATTGGAAAGAATTCCAAACTCGGCACAGGTCCATACAAAAGAGTAACAAAAGAAAATCTCCAATTATAATATTTCACCAAGAAATGTTCAGTGAGGTTCAGGACTACATTGAAAAAGCAGCAAGCATGGAAGAAGACATAGACAGATTAACACCAACACCATCTGTCAGCAATCCACCTTACACACAGACAAATTCTGCTAGCACAATGTCATGCAATAGCGAAAGACTTCCTAGAATCAAGCTGCCGACATTTAATAGTGAATATTCGACATGGATCTCAGAAGACTTGTTTAGAAGGCATCAAAGAGATGGAAAAAAGAAAACTGTCACCTCGACAGAAAAACGCCTACAAACGTTCACCGAGTATTGGAAAGAATTCCAAACTAGGCACAGGTCCATACAAAAGAGTAACAAAAGAAAATCTCCAATTATAATATTTCACCAAGAAATGTTCAGTGAGGTTCAGGAATACTACATTGAAAAAGCAGCAAGCATGGAAGAAGACATAGACAGATTAACACCAACACCATCTGTCAGCAATCTACCTTACACACAGACAAAATCTGCTAACACAATGTCATGCAATAGCGAAAGACTTCCTAGAATCAAGCTGCCGACATTTAATGGTGAATATTCGACATGGATCTCATTTCATGATTTATTTAACTGAGTAATACACAACAACAATAATTTAAGAGACGTTGACAAATTGTATTTCCTAAAAACAAATCTAGTAGGAGAAGCTGAAAAGTTGCTCAGGCATTATGAAGTATGCGACGCAAAATATAAACCAGCTTGGCAGCTATTAAAGGAACGCTATTCAAACAAGCGAATCCTAGTCAACGTACAATTAAAGAAATTATTGTCTCTCCCAACCATAAATCATGACATCGCCGACAATATTAAAAGGTTATTAGATAACATAACCGAAGCGTTATTAGCACTACAAAACTTAGGAATAGAAACTAAGAATTGGGATCCTATAATTATATACTTGACTGTACAGAAATTACACCCAGACACACATTAATTATGGGAACAAAAAGTTTACAGAGTAGCACAGACCTACCTGAACTAAAAACTTTAACCAAATTTCTAGAGTCTCGCTTCCGAACTCTAGAGATGATTGGAAACAAGATAACGTCATCCAATATGACACAGAGAAAACCATTCTCACCCAAACCTACATATGGTCTTTTCAACAGAAATAAAAATTCAGAACCAAATCACCCACCTAGCAAAAAGTCCGCTTGCAGCCATTGCAAGGGTGACCCTATTATATTTCACTGCCCAACATTTAGAAATATGAGCACCCGACAACGACATGAAATTATCACATGTAAGCATTTATGCAAAAATTGCTCATCTCCCAACCACACAACCTCAAATTGCACTAGCAATAAAAAGTGTTATCATTGTCAAAAAAATCATAACACATTGCTCCACTATGAGCAAAACGATTCGATGACAGAATCACCTAATCAATCCTCCCACAATTCCAATATGGAAGCTGAATTAAGCACACCCACCTATGATGAACAACAAGTTCAAAGTTTTCTAACTGCAAACATGAAAAGAGCTCTTCTCTCTACAGCTCTGATTAACGTCACTGCACCATCTGGACTCACGAGGACATTCCGAGCGTTAATAGACTCAGGGTCACAAGTGTCAATCATGACAGAAAAGGCCTTTAAGCTATTACGACTTAAAGGATCTCCAACCACCCAAGAATTAATTGGACTTGGTACAACTCCCACCAATACAGCTGTACAGCAAGCTACAGTCACAATTAATTCGTTACAAACGAATTTTAAAGTAGCAAGCAACATGCTCGTAATCAATAAAATCACAGATGTATTGCCAAACAATGCAATTGAAGTGTCAAACTGGAGACACATTCACAACCTCCCGCTAGCAGATCCTACCTTCTCAATTCCAGGAGAAATCGATATTCTCCTTGGAGCAGAAGTCTACGCCGCCATTATCAAAAATGGTATAAAGAGAGGATCTGGCAACTCTCCAACAGCCCAAAACACAGAATTGGTCGGAGGAGTACCACAAGCAGAACGCATGACTACGACTGTGCTATCCACCTACACCACAACAAACGTTGAGTCAAACAACAAATCAAAAAGAGTTTGTAAATGCACCAATACGCCAACAACATCACCAAAAGATAGACTGCACACAGTAGCAGGACAACGCCTACCCCCTGAAAAACATGAATTCATCAAAATTCATAAAACACTTGAACATCAAGAGTACCCGAGAAAAAACTGGAGAAATGCTTCAAGTAAAGCAGTAAAACACTACACCTTAAGCATATTCTCCACCTTTAGTACAAAAGGAAAAGGTACATCAAAATTATCGCCATCTCGATCAGGTTCAGCTACTTCACAGCCGACACAAACTGAATTCGATTGTAGAAAAACTCCAAATCTCAGTACTAGATGGCGCATGGCTAGAAATTGATTTCAATCTATCAGACAGTGTTGCTTTGATTAGGTTGTACCAATCCTCTGTCTTATCAGAGCATGATTGTTTAAAATATTCATGAGTTTCGTCGAAATCTTTATGTCTTTGGGATGAAGCCCGCTATTGTCCCACGTTGGCACTTTGAGCTTTGATGAGGGGGTGGCTGCGTGTTCTACAAACAGAGGCAGTTAAAGTTGTCCGACCCCGAGCGTTGGGAGCCGACAAGATCGAAATACTCCTGAAGCCAGACTTAACTGCAGGCGGAGGGTAAGGTGTCTTGCCCAGTATTCGATCTCGTCCTAAACTCCTTTTTGATTCGTAGGATAGAGGGTTTTCGAGCGCTTATACTTTGTTTGTTTAAAGCAGGCTTCCTCTATCCTACGGGCTGCGCCAATTGTTATATATATCTTTTTGTATGTACGTACCGGTTCGGATTTCTTTATATTTCCTCTGATGCTTCAACTCAAAACACTGATTCGTTGTTTTTTTCCTTTTATTTTTTACTTATTTCCAAACAAACTTAAAATTCCTCTTTTTTTTATAACAACACTTTATCTTTACACCAAAAAACTTTTTCTTTTCTTTTCTATTCTAAAATTCTTCCAAACAAACTTTCTTTTTTCACTCTATCTCACCGCAACCGAGTCCGCGCCGAACCCAACCTTTTTTTAAAATCAACTTACTTTTTTTTCTTTTTTAAAACTCGACCCACAACCGCCGTTCTCAAATGCAAAATATCCAACTCGCTACTAATAAATTTAAAATACATCTCGTATCGCTTTTATGATTCGACTCCGCTCTTGATCAAATTTAAAATTCAACTCGGCTCTTGATCACTTACGTCGCGATCAAGAGCCCTCGTTCAGGGTAGAAAATGCATAGTTGCATTTTTACCCTGAGAAAATTTTCATTTATTCTGGACTTGATTAAACAAGTCCAGAATATTTTTCGTTGGACGGAGGCTTAAAATTTGATGCTTTTATAAACATCAGCCACCTTTACGACGATTGAAATTGCGGCGCGCATATACATATAATATATTTTCGCGGCGCGCATTTCTGAGTGTGAAAGCTTTTTTTTTTATATGTATGTACGTTCGTACATGCATATTGTAATTTTCACGACAAATCGTACTGAAGGTACGATTTGTCTTTTCTTTTATTTTTTAAATTAAATATTTCTACTGGCAAATTTTGCTGAAGGCAAAATTTGCCATGGGAACTTTTTAGAAAACGAAATGGTATGTGAAGAAAATTGCTGATGCAATTTTCTTCACTAATTAAATTGATAAGCTATTCATGTTTTTAAGCATGAGTAGCTTCTATGAAAATTTATGATTTTACATGATTATTGTAAACACCTTTTTTCAGGTATTTTATGTATTTTACGCATGTAACATACTGGAGAGCACAAATTGTTCTGTCGGTTGAAGCGAACTAAATATTTGTACTGTTCGCTTCATTTAAATTTTTCCATGAAAATGTATCAGGCGTCCTTCTGTCCTGCGGACACAAATGAACACAGCTAATAATGTAATGTATGCATTAGTTTTTTCGCATTTATGATCATATATAGATAATTGAATAATTTTAAATGTTCTTTATTCATCTTTATATTATAGCAATAAATATTTTTAAATAAACTTTTGGTGTGCAGAATTGCTTCCGAAGTACTTGTAACCAACCTATTTCTCAATTTATTTTTATTTAAATTTATAACAGAAAAAATCTTTTCAACAGTAGCTGAACTATGTCGTAGGCAAAATAAATAAGAAAGCATTTTTTTTTATTAGACGAAACATTATAAGACTATCACCCCTTTCTAATTTACAAACCCTTCTCCAAAAGTCTATTATGGGCAAATTTGTATATACTTCTTTTAATTCTCTAATCAGCCTAAATTCCGTATCTAATTAATTGAAATCACAATTTTCAATTATATTAGGAAAATGAATAGCTAATGGTATAATGGAAACATTTCGTTTAAAAATTTCTGGATTTATAATTTCATATTGCTTAAGGCATTTCATAAAATCAAAAGGAAAACATTTCTTAATTTGAATAGTATTTTCTATATAAAATTGAAGGCAGTTATTTTGGAAAATTAGAACTTGTTCGGAAGGCAAACTCCCATTTAATTCTAAAATCGACGGTGTTAATTTTCCACCTAAATAGAATTGTTATAGGGAAAGATGGAAACTGAAAATCAATATCTTCTATTGAGTTACTGTTGAATGAGGAAATTTTTCAAAATTGTTGTATAGGTATATTGAGAGAATTCTTTCATAAATAGTATGAATTTTTACTTCTTCACTTCGCATTTCTAAATTAGCAATTGCAAAAAGTGAAATTCTAGAAATTCTAAATAAAGTTTTTGTGAAAAGATCTTCTATTCAAGTACAAATAGCTTTTGCGAGAGCTGCTTTGTTTATTTCTGATTCTACTTTAAAAAATCCTTTTAGTGGTAAGAAATGCTTTAGGATACATTTAACACATTGATCAGTGGAATTCCAGCGTGTAGGATGAAGGATTTTCTGTGACTTTAAATTCCAAAAAGCAATTAGCTAATATGATCTCTTGGAACTAAAGTGTACGTAGTTATAAATATTTCTTAATCCGACTTTTAAGTCATCTGGTAAAACTGTACATGCATACGAAGCACATAGATGAAAGGAATGGCAAATTCACTTCAAACCAAATAAAGAAGGCGAGACCACACAGAATTATTTTACCGCATCAAAGTATTTGCGCAGTCTGCAGCAAACTCAATCATATTTTGTTCATACGGAATCGAATGGGAAAGAAAGAATTGCTTAATAGAAGTAAATGAACCTTCAGCTGTTGTATCATGAACTTCAATTAATGTCAAAAATATGTCTTCGGGACAAAATTTTTCACTATCAAACAAACGCACAACTAACGCAAGTTGTTTAAGACATCCTACATTTGTGGACTGGTCAATCAATAAAAACGATTTAATTTTAAAAGATCAATTTTGTATATTCTTCTTTCCTCAGCTAAAACATTTTTTACTATCATAGTAACTTTTCTCCTACCACATTTAATATTTTGAGCTATCTCACCTTTCTTTGAAACTTTTTTAATTAACTCTGACAAATGGTTTGAAATGTTGAAAGGCGAATTATTTTTGACGATAAAACTACCAATAAGAATTTGAATATCTTTCGTGGAATTTGCGGGTTTCCTGCTTTTTTTTCCATAATTAATCAACCCATATTACAGCGTTTTCATTGAATTCGAAATTTCCATGTGCTTTTTACTTAACGAATGTTTTTTTATTTTCGTAATTCCAGTAGCACCATCGAAGTGGCATTTTTTTACAGTAGTAAAAATAAGGTCCTTTGGTACTTTTACCGACAAAATTGAAAGATTTTTCCCAATATGCACAATATTGTAGTTTGTAATGAAGTCTTCATTTTCTGGGAGGCGTCTCTTCAGGCGAAAAGCTTAAAATAACAAAACATTTTTTTCATGTTGAGATGTGAAGGTGCATATGTATAAGACAGGCGGGCGACTAGAAAGAGTTACGCAGGCTACCAGTCGACCGCTGTTGATGCTTTGGCCACCTTTGTTCTATATGTTTTGTAAGATATTTGATCCACAATACCCTGCACATGAAAAGTTCAATTAACATGGAAAAGCTAAAATTGGATTAAGACGTGTATGTAAAACGTTTTTTTTTGCAGTTTTCCTCGTAAGTAAATGTTTTTAACATTAGAAGGATCGAGGAAAGAATGTGCGAAATCACATTTTATAAAGTTTGTAGACTTTTAAGTTGAATGTCAAAGAATTCATATTGTTGAACGTTTAAATTATCATTAGAACAGAAAGAATCTACAATACAATTGAATTGCTGATATTTTTTCGACAAATAACAAGGAAGGAAAATATATTATTACTACTACTACTACTCCACGGGTGAAGAGTATCTCGTAATTGTTCCTACTACTGTCTGTTATCCTTACTCCTATTTGAGTGCAGAATCGATCCAGTCAACGACAATATACTAAGTCTTGGGATGGGTGAATATATGCTGTATTCCAATAGCAGCACCCAAAATCGCTCTTGGTTTAACGATAAGTACAACCAAGCAATAATAGCTAAAGTCTCTGCTATTCACGCCTATCAAAATTGTGGCTGCTAGCTTCGCTTTAAATTCCCATCTTCCACTCACCTCACCGACACCTGTTTTGCATCTGTAATGTGGGGTGCACAGGAGCCAATACACATATGAACGAGAGAGCTTTAGATAATAAGATAATAGTTATTTATTAAATGAATTGTTTTTTAGAGTCATAACTGTTACCGAAGACTTTTATTTATTTATGTCTTATCATAAGAGTCCCACAAGACTTTTATTTTTTCAAGTCTCATAATAAGAGTCTTAGTAGACTTTTATACTTTTAGCTCAGTGCTAATAGTTATCACAGACTTTTATTAATATCTCTTCATAAAAGTCCCATTATACTTTTAAGTCCTATGATAAAAGTCTCACAATTAATTTTAATTTTTCTAATATGCGGATATCCGGATCTGCAACTATCCCATTCCTGAATCGAAAATCAAATACCAATAAAAGATCAGTGATAGATCCATTATGAGACTGAAATAAATAAAAGTCTTCTATAACTATTATTACTGACTGTAAGATATGAAGTCGAGATCAGACTGTTATGGAAAATGTAAAAGATAAAAGTCTTGTGTGAATTTTATCATAGGCCTTATATGAATAAAAGTCTCTGGTACTGTAATGGACTCACTGAAATTTATAAAAGTCTTAATAAAAAGTCTTATGGGAGTTTTATGAAGAGACTTTTATTAATAACAGTCTGTGATAACTATTAGCGCTGAGCTTAAAAGATAAAAGTCTACTAAGACTGTTATATGAGACTTAAACCTTTGTTATCGTCCTCTTTTCGGCTGGAGGAAAAAAAGGTAAAACTAAAATTGGAAGCAACCGAACTCATATCATCTAATTATTGCTTAAGCAACTTAAAAGCAATTTTCTTAGATTTGTATTGCTCAAATATTCCGAAGATGATAACTGGAAGATATCCTTCAATTATCGCGCTTCATCTGACTGTTTTCTGGGAAGCGACTGGTCGTCTTCAAAGCCGCAGGTCCTGATGGTATCTCGCCGCCCCTGTTAATTAAAAGCTATGCCTCATCCTTGTCAATACATCTGCGCAAACTGTTCTACTTGTTTTATCCGACAGTAAAATTTTCAACTGTTTAGAAACTAGCTCACGTTCGGCCTATTCCCAAGAAAGGAGAAGGTAGCGATCCCTCGGATTATCGACCAATTATAATTACTTCTATTCTTTTGAAAGTTTTTTATCTAATTGCCTAATTGAGTTGTATTAGATGGCGTTACGTCTCAATCGAACTAAAGTTCTCTTACAGTTTTAACATACTTTGAGTTGTACAGTAAAACCCCGAGTATTCTCTTCTTTGCCCGTCTATACAAGGCCATGAGAGTTTTACTTAGTCACTAAGTTATTTTTTAAATAATTCGACGTTATATTTCACAGCCTTATGACTTGGCTCAAAATATTGGGAGAAATTGAGCGCTTTGAAGGTATTAAAGCTGGAAAAGATGTTCAGATATGTGCGAAACATTTTAAGGAAGAAATGCTAATGAAGAATGGACGTCGTCTATATCCCTGGGCAGTGCCAACCGCTGCAGTGAATGAAAATTCTTCAGATTTGGACATGTTTTGGCATTTCATATCAAAAGTTAATATAAAATTAAATCAAGCTTTGGGTGTTCATGTAGTACCTACTAATATTTCTGTCACTTTCTTCTCTTTCTTACTTTTATGTTTTTTCTCTACATTTTTGAATTTGTTGTTGCATTTTATAAATCAGGAAGAATATATCAGCTCATTTACTTTCCATGATGCTCAAGTTGGGAATTTGCAACAGAATACATCAATTTTCGACAATAAAATGAATGAAGAAAACTATCAGCGGGAAGTGGAGCTAATGGTATCCCCAGTCGCCTTATCCGCTGATAATCTTACATCACCGGAAAGAAATATCGGGAAAGGTAAGGCAAACATTCTGTCGGTAGAATATCTGCCTAATAGGAAGGAAAATAATGGGACAAGGAAGCTAAGCAAAAGAAAACTGGAAGTGGAAATGGGAAATGATATTGAAAATATCCCTCTTGTCTGTAAAAAGCGCAATACTATCGCAAGTACTCAGACAGAGAAGATGCTATCTGAAAGTACGCCGCGCAAGAACAAATTACAACAAAGGATAAAGGACTTAACGCGACTATTTGTACTGTGAACTGATGAATATAATTTAAACTTGATCGATTGCTATCTGATAATCAATTCAATTTTTATTAATTTGATTCGCTTATTTATACAATAATTACTATACATATATACATAGGATGACAATAAATGAAAAACAATTATAACAAAAATTTATGTCAATGAAACACAAATCACAAGATCAGCATAAATTTACTTCGTAGGCAAAGTCACCGACCGTAATTTCACTTGTACTTCCATGCAATTGCTGACATAGAACTTTGGTGAATGTAAGAATTGCATAGCTAAGTGAAGGTAGAAATTGCATATTAAAGAATGAAATTACGGTCGTTGACTTATTGATATTGTTCTTTAATAAGTTATGACTAACTATGGATTTTGTATCTCTACATTCTCCCGCCTCGCATTATCAAATCGGGGTACCTCCAAGATGATACCGAGTTGCTCTTGTGACCTGGACCCTGCTCGTCTTGGGGTTGGTTGAGGTAGGTTTAGTTGTGGCATCATGTTGTTTCGTCGCTTTTTCCACAAGAAATAGGATGCCACACTGATGATTATGATAGCTGCCAATGAATAGAATCCAACATAATGATGTATGTGGTGACGGTGAAGGTGAGGAATTCCCGCGACATACTGTTGTTGGGTTTTAATTGCCTTATGGAGCTCTTCAATATCATCAGCCTTGATCTCTTTAATTAGCAAGGGAATGGAAGTGTTGGTTGTATTTTGACTTGCCAAATATTCGCCAATGTGAGTAGAGATAATTTCTTGCTCCGGTATAAATGAGGAGTTCAAGGTTCCTGGTTGTTGATTGTTTGCACTTATGAATAATGTTGGATGCTTTATCATACAGGTAGGCTGTATTTGTATAATCCCACTTTCTTCAAGGATTATAGGGTGGATCGTTGTTCCACATATGATGTCGAAATGAGTTACTGCATCCATTATATAGATCCAGGTACTTGGTGTGTGTAGCTTATACCACATTTTCTTCAATGGTATACTTCGTAATTTACAGAAGGATGACAATTTTCCCTGGTTGTTAAGCAGTTCTATCTCACATCTGCTTTGATTCGATTGCGCACTGTATATAGGCTGTTTCAGATTGCAAATTAATTGGGCCTCTCATAATTGTATGCATTCCTTGATATCTTCCCCTTTTAATGGTGTAAAGCGGTCCTTATGGATGTTTACAGCCAGGTATTGTGTTGAGGGTTGAATGTGGATGAACTGATCTGCATGTTTCACAGGTATAGGCGTAAGTTTGAATATCCGATATATTTCTGCATTGAGCAATGGAATTCGAACGTCAAATAATACATTCCTTTGCGTGATGCGCATCTTAACATGCATTGAATTATATATTGGCAGTAATGATTTCGAAGTTTCATCTCCTGGTACTCTAAGATGTTTTGCTAAGTGCTCTTTAATTATGCTTAGTTGTTCACGAAGCTGAATGGGTGTGAGCAGTAGTGTGTTGAGCCTTCCGTGTTTTGTGTCGGTTACTACAGCTAATAAGCTCCTTTGCATATGTTGAAAGTTTATCAGATTTAGGGTTACTAGTAATACTGCCGACGTAAAGGCTTGCGTAGTTTTTAAGACTTCGTCAGCTTTATTAAGTCCATTTGCAAGTGTCTCTATATGATGTTCCAAGATAGTGATTTGATGATTTAACGTCTCACTATTCTTCTTTATGACATTAATTGTGTGTTCAGCAATGGATGTTTGATTCATTAGCAGTTCTTTCTATAGATCTTCATTTTCCTTGATGTTCTGAATTTGCTCTTCGTATCTTTCTGCAAACCCTTGATCAAGGATACCAAATAAACTGTTTGCGATTGAGCCCACTATTTCAAGAGGAGCTCGTTTGATTCTAAATCTTTCATTTTCATTTTGTTGTTGTAATATACTATTGATTTGAAAGGATTCACCATACTGATGTTGTAACTGTAAGATTGTTGCGTTACATAGTTCTTTTGGTATTGTTAGATGGGTGTTTTGTTGGCAGATTTCTGTAAGCCTTTGCACTGATTTTCTTATCCCTGTGAACTCCTTCCAATATGATGACAAGTCATAGTAAATGATAATATTCCATTCGCTTGAATATAGCTGGATCTCTGATACGTCTTCAAAATAGATTCCTTCTTGTTCTTTAAACCTGGTTATACTATATGGTTTATCAGGTTGCTGGCCTATAACTAATATAGTGAGCAATGCCAATACCATGAAGGTTAGCCATGATTTACTCAGTGAGCTTGAGTTATGAGGTGGAATTGTATTTGGCTGTCGGGTGCGTTTAACATTTCTGTTTTCATGTAGTGAGTTTGAAAGCTTTGAATGCAATGCGAATTAATTATTTTGCTCTCGGAGATAGGATTTGGAACCATCTCTATCGTAGTAGTTTCTTCATTTGTTTGATGCAGGAGTCTCTTTGGATCAACCGATTCATTCATGTGATTGTCGATTATAGGAAGCAGCGACACTTTAGTGACTGGTCGTTTGATCCTTGATCCCTTTGTGTGTTAATACTCTAGTTAGCTCATCGAGTCCAGGGTGCGTTTCTATCACTCGGTCAAGTGCCCATTTTGTTGGTGGAAGTTGTTCGTCTGTAATTAGTATCAGATTTCCAATTCGTAGGTTCGGTTGTCGTTGAGTCCATTTAGGACGTTGCTTGAGAGGTATTCGGATGACCACTTTCTCCAGAAATCCTGATGCATCCGTCCTACCCGTTGCCACTTATCAAGAGCATTTGGATTATTTTCAAGATGATTTCTTTCAGGTACAGCAAGTAATGAAGAGCCAGTCAAGAAGTGACCTGGAGTAAGCACTTCCAAGCTTTCAGGATCTTCAGATATTGGGCACAGCGGTCGCGAATTTAAGCATGCTTCAATTTGAGTCATGAGTGTACACATTTCCTCATATGTCAGCCTGCTATCACTGACTACACGGCGCATATGATATTTCATAGCTTTGACACCCGCTTCCCATAAGCCACCAAAATGAGGGGAGGCTGGAGGAATGAAGTGCCATTGTGTGCCGATTTCTTGTAGTGCATTCTGCACGTCATCTTTATACGACTTTTGTGTGTGTAATTTGCTAAGTATGTTATTAGCGCCAACGAAATTAGTTGCATTATCGCTGTAAATATGAGCGATGTGTCCTCTTCTCGCGACAAATCGCTTGAAGGCAGCTATAAATGCCTGAGATGTTAGGTCGGTTACTACCTCCAAGTGAATCGCCTTTGTCGTTAAACAGACGAATATTGCCACATAGCCCTTGTGCGATTTGTTTCCTCTTCCTCTGGCCAGTAAAAGTTCGAATGGTCCAGCATAATCTACCCCCGACTGGCTGAAGGGTCGAGTAGAGATCACTCTTGCCTTAGGTAACATTCCCATCATTTGTTCGGTCATTTGAGCTTTGTTTTTATGACAGCTTATACATTGATGTATGAACCCTTTTACTGCTTTCAGGCCATTTAATATCCAGAATTGCTGTCTTGTGACTTCCAAAGTCAAGGTGTTTCCTCCATGTAAGGTAAGTCTTCACTAGTGGTACTAGTGCTTCTTCGATTTCATTTACTGTCAAGTACCCAGACGTACGATTCGCCTTGCTTACCTTCATATTTTGCACAAACCTTTTAATGTATGCTGTTACTCTTTGTAATCTTCCTAATGTTGAAAATCTTTCGAGCAACTCTTGATACAAGTTTAGTTCTTGAAGATCATCTTTCTCATGTTCGGCTTTGGAATCATAACAAGAATGTGCCATCAACACTTTCTTCTCTAGGTCAGTTGTCTCCTTTAGGTTTGATGGAAACGATATTTCCTTGGAGCTAAGCCAAGAAGGTCCATGCCACCAAACAGTATGATCTTTGAGCAGCGATGGCGATATTCCTCTAGAGGCGATGTCGGCAGGGTTCTCGGATGATCGCACGTAAAACCATGTATTTCTGTCTGATAATCCATGTATTTGTGCAACTCGATTCCCCACAAATGTTTGCCACTTATGCGCATCTTCTTGTATCCATGACAGAACTATCATTGAATCTGGCCAGGCATAGCACCTTAAGTCATCGATTTCTAGACTTTTTCTAGTCTCGTTTATCAGTCTAGCGAGTAGTGTTGCTCCACATAATTCTAATCTTGGAATTGTCAGCTTTGTTTTCAGTGGGGCTACCTTAGTTTTGGCGGTTATTAAGTTTGTCTGAACATGCGATTTTCGTGTAATTCGCAGATATATTACTGCACTGTAGCCCTTTTCTGACGCATCTGAAAACCCGTGAAGCTCGCAGCTAGTGTCTTTTCCTGTGAACCCAATCCATCGTGGAATCTCAATTTCTTCTAATTTTGAGAGTTCAGACTTTATTTGTAGTCATCTAGTTAATAATGTACTTGATAATGGTTCATCCCAGAACGAGTTCTCTAGCCAAATATTCTGTAGAAGAATTTTGATTGACATTACTACCGGCGATAGTAATCCAACAGGATCAAAGATTTTCGCCGCCTCGGATGCTACATTCCGCTTTGTTGTGGGGTTGTCGTACATGCTTATTGAAACGTGTATTTTGAAATTGTCGGTTATAGGGTTCCAGTGCACTCCAAGTGCCTTAATAGTCTGTTCTTTCTGGAAATCTATAAAGCGAGGTTGTTCTCGAAACTCATAGGGTATATCCTTAACAACCTTGAATTTATTGCTTGTCCACTTGCGAAGCTTGATACCTCCGCCCTTTAGCATGTTTATTAACTGCTGACAAGATTTTATTGCTTCATCCATGGAAGCGCCTCCTGAGACTACGTCGTCTACATAAGTATCGCTCAGTATGATTCTGGATGCGATAGGGTATTGTTTTTCTTGATCTTGCGCGAGTTGCTGCAGAGTGCGTATTGCGAGAAACGGTGCTGAGGTTGTGCCGTAAGTAACGGTCGTCAGCTTATATTCCTTGATAGGGTGATTTGGAGACTCTCGCCAAAGAATTCATTGATACTGCTGATCTCTCACATCCACTTTTATCTGGCGGTACATTTTTTCTATGTCCGCCGTGAATACTATTTTATGTTTTCTCCATCTTAATAGAATGGAGATTAGGCTTCCTTGCAGTTGAGGACCGGTCATCATGATATCATTTAGACATCTGGTGTTGTTTCCTTTGGCCGAAGCGTCGAAGACTACACGTAATTTGGTTGTAGTACTGTCTTGTTTGAAAACCGCATGGTGAGGTAGGTAGTATTTTATCTCACCATCATCTTCGGCTGGAACCATATGACTTAAGCGTTGGTATTCCTTCATAAAATCCTTATACATGGTTTCAAATACTTTGTCTTGGTTAAATTTTCGCTCCATTTGGAACAGTCGGGCAAGCGCTAGTTCTCTTGATCTGCTCAAATTGGCTTCTTTAGGATTTTGTTTAAATGGAAGGCGAACGATATATCGATCACTCTCGTCCCGTCTGTGCGTTTGTTGCTAGTAACTTTCACAAGCAATGTCTTCTGGTGTGGTAATAGTTTCGGCTGCCAGTTCTTCGCATTCCCAAAATCTCTGCAGCTCGCTGGTTATATCTATTTCTGATACCATGCAAATAAGTTTATTCTCGTTGTTGCTGTTACTAATAGCTCCAGATAATTTCCACCCCAGCTCTGTTTGTTGGGCAACGGGAGCATCTTCGGTTCCACGCAGAAGATTGCCTAGTATTACCTTCCCGAACACTTCTGCTCCTAATATGATGTCAATCCTTCCCGGCTTATGGAATGTTGGATCGGCCAAAACCAGGTTTTCGGTATGCGTCCAGTTAGTTGGAATGATTTTATTTGTAGGCAATTTTCTTGTGAGATTTTTTAATACGAGGGCTGTGGTTGTGAGAGAGAATGTTGATTTAAATCGTGGCGTTACTGTAATCTCTATACTGGATTTTGTGATTCCTGGACTGGAGCACCCAAGACCGGAAACTGTGGCTTCAATTTTTCTTCTAGGTAATCTTAATTGCTGAGCTGCATTCTCAGTAATGAACGTTGCTTGAGACCCTTGGTCAAGTAATGCCCTGAGTAGCACAGCATCTCCTGATTTATTGATTACTTGTATGAGAGCGGTTGTCAGTAATACGTCATACCCCTTTGATTTCTTCGCAAAGTGGGCTGCAACCGCTTCGTTTTGTGAGCTATCATCTCGAATTGCTTCCTTTCTTGGATAGTTATTACTTTGTTGATAAGATGGTGCCTGCTGGTTTTGATAATGTAAAAGAGTGTGGTGCTTTTTCTGGCATAACTTGCAGGTGTACCGGCTTTTACATTGTAGTATATTGTGGCCTTTTACTAGGCAGTTCTGGCAAAGGTTTGCCTTTTTTACAGCTTTGAGTCGTTTTTGTACGCTTAGCTTACTAAATGTTTCGCAATGATATATTCTGTGATTTTCTCCACAGATAGCGCAATGCTTTGAAATCATTCCCAGGTATACTTTTGTATTTTTCCCATTTCTTTCGGGTTGTTTTGGTTTCGATGGCTCTACTGCTTCAAGACCTCGAAATCGATTTTCTAGGAATTCAAGAAATTTGCTTAGTTCTTGAACTTCTCTTGGTGTGGCCACTGATTGTTCATAAATTCGATAAAGAAAATTTTGTTATGATTATGTGTATGATCAATGGATCCCAATTTTTCGTATCTATGCCTAGATTTTTGATACCCTCTAGACATTCAATTGTCACGTCATGTAACTTCTTCAAGCCTTCCGATGATTCTTTGAACAGTGAAGGTTGTTTTAGAAGTATATTTAATTGCGCTGTCAAGAGAGTCCTCTTATTGTTATATCTTTTTTCAAGAATTTCCCAGGCCGTCTCAAAGTTTTCGTTTGTTATTTGTAGATGCTGTATGAGTTCACTTGGGTCACCTATGAGATTGCCTTTGAGATAGAATAATTTTTGAGCTCCAGACATCTTGTCATCTTTATAGATGAGTTCCATGAACAAATTTCTAAATGATTGCCACTTGATATAGTCACCGTTAAATGACGGAATATCGACTCTTGGCAACTTTATTTGTGTTCCCTTTGACTCGTTGGTGCTGATCGAATTTTTAGCTTGAGGATTTAATTTATTCAATACTTCTTGTAGTTGAATTGTGGTAGTTTGATAGGTATCCTCAATGCTTAAGAGTATATCATTCTCCATATATTCGTGTTTTGTTCTACCCATCGACATGATCTCGCCATGGTTTCGGACAAGGTGCTCCCAATAGTCATTCACCAACTTGATTTTTTGCATACGGTAAGCTGCAGATACCTCTTGTTTAATCTCTTCTTTAATTGAAACCGATGCCTTTTGTAGAGTTTCTATAATGGCATATTGCTTCTTTATTACCTTCAGTTGATCTTGCAATACTTCAGTGATTTTCGCTCTTGACATTAAATCCGCCAAGGAAATTTCTAACATATCCCGTGTTTCTTCATACAATTTTTCCACGGTGTCATAAAAATTCTCTTTAAAGTATGGCTGTTCTGAATTAGTTTCACGGTATAGCTCCAGATCATCATTTCTTTTGTCAAAACTTTCCCATAGCTTGCTTATTTTAATCAAACGGGTTTCAAAATAATCCCTTGCTTTACGTACGTCAGAATCTTTGGTGTGGTTTGTTATAAATTTCTGAAGTTTTACAGCATCTGCCTTGTTTGCTTTAATTAACTGCTCCATAGTAGTATATATTCGTTGAATTTTCGAGTAGCTGATGTTGCTAGATTGAACGGACTTCTTCGCTTCTCGCCAATATTGCTTTAGGTATTAGGACCGGAAAAAATATTTATTATTAGTAAATAAATTGCCTGAGGACACTAAGTTCAACAGGAATTTCTGCGCTGAATAACAATTAACTGCAGACACTAAGTTCTGCAGAAATTTTGTACTGCTTTGAAGACACTAAGTTCAACAAAGCAAGCTCGAAGGACCAATATTTGTACTGTGAACTGATGAATATAATTTTAACTTGATCGATTGCTATCTGATAATCAATTCAATTTTTATTAATTTGATTCGCTTATTTATATAATAATTACTATACATATATACATAGGATGACAATAAATGAAAAACAAATATAACAAAAATTTATGTCAATGAAACACAAATCACAAGATCAGCATAAATTTACTTCGTAGGCAAAGTCACCGACCGTAATTTCACTTGTACTTCCATGCAATTGCTGACATAGGTAGAACTTTGGTGAATGTAAGAATTGCATAGCTAAGTGAAGGTAGAAATTGCATATTAAAGAATGAAATTACGGTCGTTGACTTATTGACATTGTTCTTTAATAAGTTATGACTAACTATGGATTTTGTATCTCTACAGCGACGCTTACAAGAAGAAAGTATCATTATTCATAACTCATTTTGGTTAGAACAGTTTATATTTATAAAAAAAACATCCGAAACGAAACTTATAAAAAAAAAATCCGAAACGAAACTTTCTTCGCTGTCACGTCATTATACACAGCACTGAAACAGGTGGAGCAATTACTATGCCGCGAGGGATATGCAGTGATCACAAAAGTAATTATGGAATTCTGAAGTATGTTGTGTACACGATTTTCCACATTATTATACGACACTTTTCCGTCTGCAGCGTAGAGGCCCTTATTTTGATTCTACCACGCATCTTTATACTTGAGCTGGCTGCAGCGACTTAAAGATACTCGGGAATAATTTTGTGATACAAATCTAATTAAAGTTACCACCACAGGAAATATTGGGAATGAAATTTTAATTTAATAAACACAGCAAGTTTAAAGATAAGCACAATTTTCGTAAAACTACTTTACATTTCTAGTCCGCGGCAGCAAAATATTTCAATTGAGAAATGAGAACTGTCAAATCCATTTCCCCTTATTAAAAAATTTCAGAGTGAAATGAAAGAAAGTGGGGAGTAACTATAAGTCTTTTCACTCTTTATCATTGTTTTAACCTCGTTACCTTTGTCTCGCAAATTAATTCAGAACATGGTAAAAATTTGTGTCATAATTATACAGGGTGGACTATAAAGAAATCACGTTTTTACAAATTCAATTAAGATTTCGTTAATTAATTTATTTTTAGGTTTCAGTTCCTTTTTTATAATATATAGACATGGAAAACTTCTTTTATATAACATTACTGATTACTTATTACTGATATTAATGTAAAAAATATTGAATATTTATATAGCTATTTTAGATGTTGAGTAAGGTCTTGACCGTCTAGATGAAGTCGCGGAGTGTTCACCCGTGAAACGTTGTGGCAGATTTTAAATTAAAAAATTTAGACACTAATCGTTTGGTTTTTTGTCTACAACAGAGACCGATAGCCCGAGCATCCACCCATACATATAGCTATTTTATTTGTGATCCACTCTGATTTAAGAATTTTTATAATCTTTATCTATCTCTTTTTGACGCACTATTGGCAGATAATATTGGTTTCATTTTGTTAGACAGAAGATTTCTAAATTTTCTGGTTTTGTCATTCGTATTAAAAGCAATGATGCTCATTTCAAGGACAACAGCAGGTTTTCATTGTCTGGTAGAAAGAGAATTCTCTTCTAGTATATGCTCTCTGGCCGGAGTCCGAATCGGAATCTGTAGGAAGCTACATTCAATATCTCAGCACGTCTCAGCCCACGGCATGGAAAGAAAAACCTAAATTCAGTAGCCTTCCATCTGCCAACTTCTTGAAAGCTCGGACGACGACAAAATTCTAAATGTATGGATAAGCCAAGTCTTATGTATTTGTCTGACAATATTTGCAATTCACTTCTACTAAATTGATTTAGGATTAATGTTAGTAATCTCTTCGTGATTCCAAGGTCAACTAAATGCATCACACTAAAGGAAATTGTGAGACCATATTTAGTGGAACTTCTTCCAAAATAGTAGGCAATAAGGTATTGTGGTGACTTGGATCACTTCTTTCTGAGAAACTTAAATCCGTCCTCAATTTTCCAGACACGGTATTATAAACAGTAGTGTGTTGAAATGTGTATCCAACTTGTTCACATTCGTGGCAGCCATTATGTGAATTATGATGTTTAACTGTTGTTAAAGGCTCTTTTGCCTTTGTCAATTTTCTTTTGTTGGAGTCAAAGGTACTTGGACCTTGACTTTGTTGTGAGAGTCGTTGGTGCTTGTACCAAGACTCTTGATCAGTTAATTGTTGATTGGTTCTAGTTGCCTTACCTTGGGTAGGGGGCAGAACAGAACTTCGTAGTGGCTTAACCGTGTGGCTTTAAACTTCTCTTGATCAACTGAGACTTTATTGAATATTTGAATTAAATTTATACATTAAAACTGCTTACTAGCTAATTTTTGTACATTATGTACGAGTAAGAACTTATCGTACCCACGAATTCCACCGTCGTTCAGAGTACCGAGAAATTTTCTTATTGCTTGCTCTCGGTTACTGATAAGCATGGCTATGCACAAGCTGCATATCCAATTTCTCATTCTTTACCATTGAAATTCTCCCGATAATTCTATGCTGAAACTGCATATCAGGCAAATTCTATGCACAAGCTGCATATCAGATTGCACTTTTTATCAGTGGAATTCGTGCGTACATTTAGTTAATTGTGAGAAAATTATTTCTTGCAAACTTGAACAACTGTTTTACAAAAAAGCTCTTGCTGGCGAATCGCACGTTATTAATCTTATTTGAAATTTTTTCTTACTACCTGATGTTGTTACACAAATACCGTTGACTTTTAATAATTAAAGCTCATTGCAAAGTCTTTGAAGAATTCTTCATTAGATGAAGGATGGCCTTCACCAGTCCAAATACTTATTATAAACTGAGGAATGTCTTTTCGCCACTAAATGAACCGAGAATAGGCCAAACACACTTCCTGGAACTTTTATAAAGAGGATGTCCGTCAACATAAAAATCGGAAGTAATTGTATCCAACTTTTCCAAGGAAGTGTAGTACAAATTCTGAACGGCTTTCTCGATTCCTATATACAGTACTTTTCCTGAAGCACCCTTTTGAATAGGTAATGGTGGCTTTGCCATTGTCGGATATAAATCTTCACATGTTCTGGGAACTTTTACACCAAATTCATTTAACATATTCAATAATTGGTTCGTAGCCGCAACAGATATTTTATTTTCAGAAACCCAAGCACATAAATTTAATCTCAGGGTTTCTAATCTAGGTGGTAAAACTATATCTATATCACTGAAAACAGTATCAACACAAATGTCCCTAGCGCTTTCATGATCATCTCCGTCCGATTGATCTTCATCCGAACTTGATACATTTGAGGCTATAGATGGTGCGTTCATATTATTTTCGCAATTATTATTTCTACAAAACAACGAAAAACCTTCATAAAGATTTCGGTAAGACTAGTTCGCGAAATAATTCGCCTTTTCGACAAGTCCTCCAAATTTGTTGACATCACAATTGTTTTTACTTCTACTTAAATTAATAATTTCTTAAATTATATTTCACTTTTGGGACTTACGGTTTTCTTTACGAAAACTTCACTTTAATTCAACTTGCAATTACGATGCGCACATAAAACACACTGTAGGGTGATTCCCATTAAAATCCACACAAAAATCACGTACACAGTACACAACTAAAGACACGACTGCAATATTTAACATATCGGGCAATTTTAACACTTGACTAATAGATGGCGCTAAGCCAGAAATTGTTTTCTCTTTCTTGCGTATGTGCATTTTATGTAATTGTCTCATTGAAGACACTCTGCAGACATGTTACTGCAGACGTTTCCTTCACTGGGTTACCATTAGATAAATCTTTTGAAATTCGGCTGCTGGTGGTTTTAATATTTCTTCCCAATATATCTTCAATATTAATTGTAAACTCCTCCTATTTTGAAAATAAGAGGACATACATTCCAACGAAGACTGAACCTGATGTAGGGAAGGCAGCAATTTTTTCTTAGAAATTTACTGGACATTTTTTATTTAAAATTGCTATGCATTATTTGAGGCCAACAACGGCTGTTTTGGCCACTAATGTCGTGACCCAATATTCAATTGGTGAAATTGTGACATCACGACTCGAGCTAGCAGCAAATGCACAAGTAATTAAACGATTTGCAATAACTAAGCATTTCACTTCGCACAGTGAAATGCCTGGCGATTGCGAATTGTTTACTTGTAAACTGTCGCATCCACTGCTGTATGTAACTGGGCATTTAGTCATGGTTAAGTAATTCACTTCGCATAGTGAAGTACTCAGCTGGGCTCACTGTTTGTTTACATACAGTATTGGGGGCTCCCGCTGTCGGCAGTGATTAGCGTAATACTTTGTAATTATGATTGCAAGGTATTGCGCTGGTCACTGGGTCAAAGTCGCTTCCGCCTAATTGAATGGAGGTGAGCACGGTCGATTCGCTAGATCGGGTTGCGCAGTGATAAGTTGTGTATTCTTGCGTAGTTAGAATTTCGTATTATTAAAGATAGCGGTTCGGTATCTTTTTAGTCAGTTGTAATTAGAGAGTATAACGAGAAGTATCAATCACGGGTGATACGCCTCTTAATTTATATCGTCGTTTAATTAAAGAAATAAAGTTTGTTGTACAATTGAATTACGCGAGTTTTTATCGGCTTTTAACTGTTTTCACTGGATTGCTTTGGGACACGACAATTTGGCGCAGCCGGATAAAGAGTAGGTAAGTGTTATTTTTCTTCAGTGAAATAATTTATTTTTCTTTTTTCTTTTCATTTTTTTTTTTTTTTGTGTATTTTATGGGAGTAAAGCTTTTTTTAGCTGCTCCATTTTTTTTTTAAGTGTGGGAGTAACGCTTTTTTAGCCGCTCCGTTTTGCTATATTTTTGTGGGAGTTAACGCTTTTTTTAGCTGCTCCATTTTTTTTAAGTGTGGGAGTAACGCTTTTTTAGCGGCTCCGTTTTGCTGTATTTTTGTGGAAGTTAACCCTTTTTTTAGCTGCTCCAGTCTGAGGCTAATTTTCTTTACAGGTTAAAGTATTGCAGAAAAGTAAAGAAAAAGGGTATAAATTGTGGTGATTGTTGTTTCGTGAGATTGTGTTTGGTTAGGTTGTCTGAGTTTTATGAAATGTATAGTGTGAAAGAGTAGTATGCAAAAGGAGTAGCTTTAGTAGCTTAAGTAAGTAAAGTCTAATTTTTCAGAATGTACGGCGTATTAAGGGTTATAATTTTGGTCATTGGGAAGTTGTCAAATGCTAGGTAAAAAATTTAAGGTATACGCGGGTATTCGGGCGTTAAACTTGGAAGTAGGTTCGGAAATATTAGGAAAGAGCATTATTGAAACACCGTCGAAAAGTTCAAGATTTTGTGTTTAGAGTTTTTAAGCAATCAGTTCAGTCTTCAACAAGGTGTACGTTATTTAAATTGGTGCAAAGCCTCATTTGGCTTCGCCATTTATTTAACAACAAGTTGTACGTTAATTAAATTGGTGCAAAGCCTCATTTGGCTTCGCCATTTATTTAACAAAAAAGCTTCGCCTATTATAGCGGAAATTACACTCCGCTGCTCCGAAAGGGAGGTACTCGTAAGAACACCACAAAACCACAACAAAGGAGAAGTGTTGGAGAGTTAAGGGTAAATTAGGTAATGACTATAGATGTCAGTGGGAAGAAGTAACGTGCTAACGAGGGAAGAATTGTTACGAGTTAAGGATCAAGAAAAGGAATTGGAAACCAGAACGCATTAATTGAAGGAGTGCCAGCTGATATTACAACATTACGAACAGGATTGGCCGTACCTAGAAGAGCATCTAACGAATGAATTAAAGAAACGATTGCCGAGTGAAGACGTAAATAAGTTTCTGGAGGAAATAAATGAGGCTACAGTGAAAAGCACAAAGGGAAAGTGTGAAAGTTCAGAGGTATGTAGTAATAAGTTAATAATTCTAAATCGTGATTTGATTGTAAAAAGTTTCTTAACATTACATTGGTCGTAATCGTAATCGGGTACGAGGAGTCATTTTAAGCGAAAACAAAAAAGCAGACCTTAGCAAAGACGAGTGAAGGAAAAGTGTGGAAAGATAACACGAAAAACTCAGAGAAACCAGCAAGGAAAACCATGGCCGATGTTTATGATAAAGTCATGGACTTGGTGTCCAGATACATACCAACGTTATCTGGAGAAAGAACGCCAAAACTGTCGAAGGAAGTTCACCGTTTCCTGAGCTGCTGCAAAGATCTTTACGATCGTTTAAAGGCCGAGGAACAGCCAATCTTCATGAAATGTGTAAGATATCGGTTGTTAGACGACGCATATTATCTAGTAAGCTCGGAGGAGCCGAAGGATTTTGAGGCGTTGCAGCAGACAATTCAAACTGCCTATATGCCAAAAAAATCGTACTGTGAGCTGCAAGCTGAAATGATAGCATGCGTACAAAGGCCCGGTGACGACATAAAAGACTATGCGGATAGACTTAAGGAGCTACTGTGTCAAATCAAGGCGGCAGTTTCGGCTAAGTATCCAGGCAACGACGGGGGATTGATAGCGAAACTTGAGGCAGACGCGGTGGCAACGTTCAAGGCGGGTGTTATGCAGCAGACTACTCAGCTATATTTGACGGGACGCAAATTTCGATCTCTAAATGAAGCACGTGAGGAGGCCGACTACTTTGAGATGGATGCTAGGAGACTTAAAATTAAGGTACCAGGGGTATGGAAAAAAGCACCAGAATATTACAAAGAATCATCACAGGAAGGATGGATGACCAGTAATTTTAATGTTGAAAGACAGAGACAGTCCCACATACCTTTTCCATCGATACGGAGGCCAAACCAATCAGGAAGGAACCGGGAAATTCCGGCTAGGGCAGCACAACAGCCCAGAGTTGTCAAATGCTTCAAATGCGGTCAACCTGGACACATTGCGAGAGAGTGCCAACAAGTTCCTTTCTGTACGGGATGTCAGGAATATGGGCACGTGATATCCAATTGCCAAATTCATCACGTCAGAGTAGCCAACTGTACAGCTAGCATTCAAGATAACTGCCATTCAGGAAGGGAGGGGCTGTATTGCAAATTCTGCCGAACACGTGACCATTACACGGATATCTGCGTAAAGAAGTATTTAGCAGATAGAGAAGAAGAAAAATTGACTTCCAGTAATAAATTTGTCATCACAGTGCCATCAGACATAGCTTTAGAAGGCAAGCTTACGCTTTTAATCGACACTGGGTCTACGTGTAGTTTGATTAAAATTAATAGAATAAAAAGAAATACACCGATACGAACACATCAGAAAATACAAATTGGAGGACTGTTTGGATTTGTTAGGAACTCCATAGGCACTTGTGAGGCGAAATTGCTTATACATAACAGTCAGCAGGCCTGTCGATTTAACGCCATAGGCGACACAGATTCAATTCCAGCAGACGGTATCCTTGGGATGGATTTCCTCAGTGATAGAGCTGTTATCGACTGCATGAAGTGGAAATTGTGGATACAAGGTGCTGAAGCAGAAGAAGAAAGTGCCGTTTGTGGGAACGTCGCCGCTAGTGGAGAAGTTGTGACGACTGCTTTCCATTGATATAGTCTAGAAAATCCTTCACAAGACAGAGTGGAGGAGGGTCAAAATAATATGGCAGAATACATCACACCAAGTAGCAATAACCCAGACAGCAAAGGGAAAGGTATAACATGCAATGTAGAGCCCGCTTCCAGACACGGAGAGAAGAGCACACCAATATGGCAGAAGACCTGGAGCACATCTGAGGACAGTGCGGGACTTGATAAAGTAAGAAATGAAGAAGTCAATAATGGAAGTAGGACACAACATAGCTATTACGGGTATAGCGGAAATAAGCTGGGAGATGGACCTGCATTTGTTAGAATCGCGAATGCAAGAGCCTACCCTGTCAAAACCATGAACTCCTCGCACGATTGGCACGGACCTCGTAAGTATCCTAAACGATCTGGATGGCGCTATAATGGTAGGAACAATTGTTATCCTCAACTAGGGAAAGCCCAGGGGATTCTGCAGAAAGGTAGGTTTAAATCGCAGGGAGATAAAAGGAAGCCAGATAGGACAGAAGTCCATCAAGGCAGAAGGAAAGTAAGGGAACGGAACTTTATTCATGTTGAAAGTTCAACTTTGGCTACAAGTTCAATCAACCCTTACAAGGTAGGTAACGGCTATGATCCAGGAATAGGGGTATGTAACCAAAAAGATTTCCAACAAATTCCCTCTAATTTCGAAGAGCAGAGTTTGGTAGTCTGTTATGGTAATATGTTGAGTGATTGGCTTGGACGTGAAGTTCGAACTGCCAGCATGAGCTGACAGATCACTCGATGACAGCGATAGCACAGGGCGGCACGCTAGCACCTCGGCTAAGGGTGGCGGATAGTGTGGGGGGAGTTCCCGAAATAACCTGCCGCTTGTCATCACCCATAATCAAAAAAAAGTTTCGTGCCTTCAACAATCAAGCCAGCACACTCTCGGTCCTGAAGGGACCCTTACGTCACTTACCTGTAGTTTGGGTGGAAGGCGTAGGTGTCATTACCTTCCTTTGCCAGCCCCATCTTCCCAATTGACCTTGGGTGGCACTATTTTTCAAAGTCCCTTGGCTGACCTGTTAGGAGAGACGAGAGCGGACCTAGACGACCCTTATGCTAGAGGAGAGGGCTCCAGGATGTGAGAGGAATTACAAAGACATTAAAGCGTCATCACGTTATAAATTCTGTTTATTCAGCAAATCGATATGTACTTCACTATTCACTAGTTCGGATTGCATTTAAACTGACGGATAACAAAAAAGTTGAATTGCTGAGTGTAGTGACATAAGAATCATCGAGGACTGGAAGTACGAGACCGCTAGGGCACTCGATATCTCAAAGCTCTATCAGGAATAGAAGATTCCGAATCAAAAATTACAGTGCAACGATAACCTTGTCTCTTCCTACCCTTTACATAGCGTCAGAGTCAACGAGACTTATCAGCAGAAACTGCTCTGAAATGAATTATTACGTTAACTTTATCGAGAAAAGATATGTTAGATCTAAACTTACAAAAAAAATTATAACCTAACACTTCTGCTTATCAGGTGAAATTCCAAAATCATCTAGACTAATATCGTTATATTAATTTAGCAAACGGAAATATTTCAAATCGAAATCAACTGCACAAACAATGAAAAATTGAGTTCATAATTATTAATCTACGTGCAGCGCCATTGAGGCTAATCATTATTGTATTAATTTAGAAATAAACAAAAAAAAAGAAATTTTTTCTTTTTAAATCACTTTACCACACAGAAGATCCCAGATGAAATGGGTACAAATTACCTTGTTTATGAACTTGTTCCTCCATGAAGGCTTCCTGGAGAGTTCTACCGTTTCTGTAGCCCTGCAAATAAGCCACAAAAGAAACTTCGTGCCTGGGATTTTCTTCACAATAAAAATTTACTCTAGGTTTATAAAGCCGTCAGGGCCAACCTGATTACTTATCTCTATATATCATGCACTAATCTAGTTATTAAACTCATTCCGTTTTCATTCCGCAAGGTTATAGATTATCAGCCGCTGGTATACTAAATTCAAAGCACAATATGATTTTTCGCTGTTGCACAGGCTACCGTATGCCGCTAGTTATACGTGTTCTATGGCATCAATGCAAATACCTCATACCATCATATGACGTTCAGGTGCTTCGCTGCTATAATACGTCGAATTTATTAACACAGGGTAATTAAGTACTGTTCAACTGAATGATTCAGTTAATTAGGATTTCAGATGTCCTGTAGAATTCCTTCTGGCATCAATATGTAAACAATCGATAAATGAATGAATAAATCACGGGGCAAACGGTGTATTTAATGTAGGCATATCCCTTCAAGTTCGCTTCACGACCTCCGTATACCTTGGTCTCGTATGTATCGCGACGTACAGCCAGGTAAAACAGAAAAGATAAAAAGGCGCAAAATGTCTACCTATGGGTACCTTAATTTTTCCTTGAAATTCGCTCCTTTTCCGTGCTTCAAATTGTTTCTTGCTTGTGCATTAGGGGCTGCATGCCGATGCTGCTTCGATCAGGTTTCTATTATTAATCAGTTTACCATTTTCCGATCAACTGGATTTTTAATATCTTGTTCACCAACTTGGGATTGATACTTTTGATAACTTTTTATGACTTGATACAAAAATATAAACTTCACTTTTAATTTTCTTGTCGATTAATTTTTATCATGCCAGTAGTACTTATCACGCCTCTGCTTTTCTTCTTCTTCTTTCCCGTCATGTCTGTCGTCCCCGCATGTCACGCGAGCTTGATGAAGCATTGCTTCGTCGAGGTGCGCTCAGTACGTGGTTCTACTTGAGGGCCGGCGTACATGCTGCAGTATTTCCGTGTAGCATATTGCTATATGCAATACGCTACGACCATAACAATACAGAGTGGTCTACACCACCTGTGGTTCAGACGACGCTGAAAGATGGTCGACTGAGCTAGCCGGTCTTAAACATAGGCCTCATCACTGCGTGCGCTCAATGTGTGTCTCGACCCACGACCCAATGCTTTCCTCATCACTCGGACTCTACTTCCGATAACGCGTCGAGGACACATCCCTGAAGTCTCGTCAGTCTTCGATCAGACTTCGACATCCTTCTCCGTGTGGGAAGTCAAAGGTACATCGACAAGCTGGTAACCTAAAGAATCCAGCCGGTCGATGCCTCTCTGCCCTCCTTCACCGAAATGCTGAGGAAGCTTTGCGATCAGCAACCTAAAGAACTGCTCACCAGGCTTTCCCGGCGCAATATCTCACCCTGATCTCAGACTGGCGATTGTTCAAGGGTGTGTCTCCAAGGCGTCGTCGAAGTAGTGACATGTTGACAGCCGAATATGGGAATGGATTTCAACAGGTCTATCACCCACCATTGACGGGGCAATAGGAGGGCTTCGTGATATCCTATAGTTTACCAGTTAAGCTGGCTGGATGCGTTCTTAGGGCTACCAGGAATAGATCTAGTACTACTATGTCCGACGATTACCGAAATGTTGCAGCTGGACAGACAAGGAAAAATTTTCCTCCTAATGAGGCCGATCCGGAAGGGACTATAAAAGGTTATCTACTCATAAGCGGTAGAGGTGCTATGATGAGATTGACTTTCAACAGGTATATCACCCACCATTGACGGGGCAATAGGAGGGCTTCGTGATATCCTATAGTTTACCAGTGAAGCTGGCTGGATGCCTTTTTAGGGCTACCAGGAATAACGACAATAGGTATGGGTGACGTTTTCATAATGATGATCACTGCTTGATGTCTTTGGCGTGATAGACACCCAACAGTTTTCCCTGCAGATCTTCAAGCTCGTATAGTGAGCTTCCTTTCTTGGCCCTGACACGACATTTCACAAATTTCCGTCCCAGTTTAGCACTAGTCTGCTGTTGGAAATTGCTTTGAGCAAAATTTCGTCTAAATACCTCCTGACCCACTTTGAAATCGACAGGTTTCGCCCTGAGATTGTAGGCTCTTGAACCCTATTCGAATGCATGTTGTAAATTTTCCTGCACTCTCGCACGGAGCAATCTCATCTTGTCTTCTGCATCCACTCTCAATGACTCATTAAGAGTTCCAAGGCTCCTCAAGATGGTGTAGGAGCTGCCATGTTCAATCATTTGGTGACCGAAGAGTGTTCGATAAGGAGAGAAACCAGTAGCTTGATGGAAAGAGCTCCTGAGGGAACTAGCTACATGACTTAGTTTCTCATCCCATCTCGTGTGTTCCTTCTTAATATATGCTCTAATCCCCGACAATAGAGACCTATTTACTCGCTCTGAGGCGTTTGCTTGCGGCGAGTAAACTGCCGTTCGCAAGTGCTTCACCCCATACTTATCCAGTAATCTGGTGAACTGAGTCGAGCAAAACTGGACTCCATTGTCAGAGACGATCACTTCAGGAACTCCGAATACGTAGAACACTTCGGTCTCAATGAATTGGCACACATTGAGTGTGGACGCTTTTCTCATAGGTTTGAGAATGGGAAATTTTGAAAAGTGGTCAAGAACTATCAGAATGCAGACGTTTCCTTTAACTGACCTGGGATATGGATCTAAGAAATCAATGTACAGCTTTTGTCATGGTCGTTCTGTCACAGATTGAACTCTCATAGGTGGTCGCAAAATAGTATTAGGAGCTTTCGTTTCTTTACACACGTCACAGGCGCCTACGTAATTTCTGAAATCAACTGTCATTCGTGGCCAGTACTGATGTCTTCGCAAACGTTCCAGTGTTTTCCCTATGCCTCCGTGTGAAGCTAGTGGCGGATCATGAGCCCTTGAAATGACGTCGTTGACAAGCCCTCGTGGAATCCAAAGCTTCCAAGCTTCTTCTTCCTGAATAGGATCGCCTGTTCTCGGAACAGTCCGGATATAAGCGAAATCATCCCTGACGCAAAGATCTGGTAGTTTGCCAGAAGTCGTTTTAACCTTATGCCTCAGTTCCTCATATTCTAACGAGTTGAAATATGGCGAGCTAAGGTCAACTTCCGGGCCAGGATCTTCGTTTGTGTTCAGGCTGTCACAATGAATGCGTGACAGCGCATCAGGGACGACGTTCAGGCTTCCTTTTCTGTGCTCAATAGTGAAGTCGAAGCCCTGAAGCTTCAGAATCCACCGTGCAAGTCTACCGCTGAGGTCCTTTTGAGACATCAGCCATTTCAAGCTCGCATGATCAGTCACTATCTTAAACGGCATAAGTTCTATGAAGGCCCGGAACTTCTGTACGCTCAAGATTGCAGCTAAGCATTCTTGCTCTGTGACGGTGTAATTTCTTTGTGCTGAGTTCAACTTTTTCGAGACATAGGCTATTGGCTTCTCGTGGTCATCGTCATCTAGTTGAAGCAGCACTCCTCCAATACCTTGTTGGCTCGCATCGCACTGGATAACGAACGGTTTGGTGAAGTCTGGACTCACTAGCAACGGAGCAGAAGTAAGTTTCTTCTTTAAAAGATCAAGAGACGTCTGGGCTTCAGGTGTCCATTTGAACTGACTCGGGTTTTTCAAAGTGTCTGTAATGGAGGCAGTCAAATCAGCATAGTTCGGGATGAACCGTCTATACCATCCCGCCATACCTAGTAGGCGTCGGGCCTGCCGAACAGTTTTAGGAGACGGATAGTCAACTATGGCTGAAATTTTGTCAGGGTCAGTTCTCATACATCCCTTCCCTACAATGAATCCCAAGTATTTAGTCTCTTTAATACAAAACTTACTCTTCTCAACGTTGATAGTAAGGCCAGCTTTCCTCAAACAATCCGCAACACGGGCTAGCAGCGTGAGATGAGTATCGAAGTCTGAAGGCAGAATTAATAAATCGTCTAAATAGACGAGAACGTTCTCACGAAGATCGAAAGGAATGACTTTATCCATAAGGCGGCACATAGTTTGTGGAGCGTTGCATAGGCCGAATGGCATCACTGTGTACTGATAGAGAGGATGACCAGCGGTCTTCTCTCTGGAATCAGCGTCCAGTGGGATCTGCCAGAATGCGTCTTTCAGGTCCAGGCTCGTTATGTAATTTTCCGGAGGAAGTCGACTCAGAAGTGCGTCTATCTGCGGCAGCGGATAGGCGTCCTTCTTCGTAACCGAGTCGACCTTCCTGGCGTCAAAACAAAGCCGGACCTTTCCAGGCTTCCTTACCAGAACAACTGGAGAGCTCCAAGGACTCTGGCTCTCCTCTATCACACTCAGCGACAGCATTCGCTCTAATTCAGCATCCATTAAACTTTGTACTGCCGGCGAAATCGGATAAAAGCGCTGTTTTATCGGGGCGGCGTCATTCGTTTCAATCTTGTGAGTGACCAATGATGTTTTCCCAAGGCCTAAAGAGGCGAAAGAGGGGAAAAGCTGTTTTGTGGCTTCCAAGCGTTGCTGATCGAAACTAGAAAGGACGTGGCAGTCGGTGTCAGAGGTAGCTATCCCACTTGGATTCACTTCTGCGACTATACCCAGAACATCTGGAGCCAACCCAAATAGACGCCAGAAGTCTATTCCCAGATATAGTGCCTGTGTGAGCCCAGGAACCACGTAAAAACGCACGTTATGGGTCTTACCACGGAAAGTGACGTCCAAGTTCACATGACCATGAACAGTCGTCATGGCACCATTTGCTACTTGGACCTGTGTTCGATACCTCTTCCATTCGACATCTGCTTCCACAAGCTTCTCTAGAGCTCCCTGGCCTAGCATACTGACAGTGGCACCACTATCAAGTAATCCATTTTCAGTTCGCCCGAGCAGCTTTACTTCGGCGTACGGTCGAATGTCGTCTGGCATCGACACGGAAATCTGTGCCAATTTTTTCCTTTCTTGTTTCATCCGTCGACAGTATTCCCGCCAACGAACGGTTGATCGCTTCTTTTTCGGTCGCATATCCCGGTCAGGAAACATAATGTCAGCTAACTCCGCCACTGAGGAGAAGATTCGGTCTCGTGCTGCGTTATATTTCTGCAGACGCGTATGATACGTCGTCAGCGGATATAAAACTGGCTCACGCCCACTCGTCATATCAGAGCCTGGTGGCCGTTTTAAAACAGAAATGACAGGAGGCCAAATCTCCTGCTCAGTAACTTTGTCGGCTACACGTGCGATAGGTGTCAATGGGACATCGAAGATGAAAGACTTCTAAAGAAGTGTCTAGTAAGGTCATGGGCTCCCCAGAAGTGGAAATGGGAGCTTGAAGGTCTGCGGAGAAATCTATTAAGTTCTCTGCCTCTGCCAATGAAGTAATCGTACAATCCGGTGTTTCTCTGATATCACCAGAGTCACTGAATTATATCAGAGGACATGTTAGGGAGTTATCATGAGTGTCTGCTACTGGAGCGGACTTTCCTCCTTGTTCAGAGCTTGAACTGGAGAGTTCGTTGTCGTTGCTGCTTGCGACGTCGACGCTGGTCGGAAAGAGGTGTTGGTATTCCCGACCCGTCTCTCGTTTTTCTGTCTGCAGTAGCGGCAATCGGGCTTGAAAACATTCTTGCGCCCGCATCCATAGCAGAACACAATTTGTCTCTCTTGTCTACAATCTTGATAAAAGTGACCGGACTGATCACAGTTCCAGCATGTGATAGGGTTTTTTGCCGAAATACTAGCTATATCACCTAGGCCGTTGTCACTGCCTGTCGCTAATGCCAGTTCAGGGTCTAAAGTTGGAAAATTGTCGACTTCGTGCACCCGTTGGTTCCGGTAAAGGTTCCAAATGCCAGCTGTCGCAATGCGTGTCTGCATAGCTTGGATACTCGTGACCAGCGATCTCAGCTGTCCTATCGTATCAGTAGGATGCAGACAGATTTTTTCTTGAATCTCCGGCAAGAGATTCGATTTGACAATCTCCAGAAATTCTTGGTCTGGCATAGCATTCTGTAGCTGATCGCGCAGCAACCCCAAATGGTGGTGGTACATTGCGAACAGTTCACCAGGCTTTTGTTTTCTAGACATCAGTTGGAATCTAGTCTTCAGATCATCTTTAGGCGTCCCCCATTCGTTATACAATCCCATCTTGATGACGTCCCAAGTAGGAAATGGATTTTGCCTTAGTACTGACCAATACCAGTCCTTCGCTGGTCCTGTCAATAGCGTAAGCATATTTCTGACTAGTAATCCAAAATCTCCTTCAAGAGCGGAGTGCGTGAGCGCTTCGACTCTGAAGATGAACTCGTCGACAGAGAGGTCCGAGTTATTCCCGTTATATGTCAGGTTCCATCTCCTGATTGGGCTGTCTGATCGTCGGTATCCTACATTAGCAGGAACACGCATAGGTGGTGGAGGGGGTTGAGGTGGTTGGGGCGGCATGAAGTTCTGTTGGGGCTGATTCGGAGGTTGACCAAACGGTTGACCAAAAGGTGGTGATGGTCTTGGAAATGATTGCCTTCCCCTATTGGGGAAGTCGTTTGACGGCCTCTGGTTACTCCTGGACGAACTAGGTCTCGCAAAGCCTACTGGCGGCATTTCTGCTGCCAATTGCTGTCTGATACTGTCTCCTAACTCAGACCGCAAAACATTTAAACCCTGCTGGAGACCTCGGTTTATTAGGTCTTCCATCTTTACGCTCAAGCCTGCTATCAGCGCATCCGTAGCAGCTGAGGGGTTGTGGTCTTGAGCCTTACGCTCTGGACTATCACGTCGAGGACTCGGGTTAACAAACGTCCTTGAATGTAAGTCAGGCATTCCTGGAGACAACGATCGTCGATTAGAGGGAGGTCGGTCAAAGTTAAGGCTTGGCAATTCAAAGGTTGGCAATGGGTCGCGCCTGGCTGACTTCGCGGGCTTCGCTTTCTTTGGCTTTTTTGGAAAAGCACCCGTGTAACTAGTGATGTCCTGTGGCGTGAGGCAGCGTCGACAGTTAGGGCAACTGGAATGTGCGCCTACCCAAGTTTGGATGCATGCCTCGTGAAAGACATGTCCACACGTGGTCATGACAGGCTTCTGTTCAGCTGACCAGCTTGTGTCTCGACAGATAGTGCATGGCTCACATAACGTAGTCACTTCGTTCGGCCCAGGAGGCGGTGTCCTCATTGTAGCCATCGTAAGTCAAAGTTGGGAAAAGTTCTACAAACCAAAGGTTTGAGAAAAAAAACAGTCAGAGAAATTAAAAAAAATCCCAGAAGTCGATGCTAACAAGCTACTAACTTTAAAATTTGAACGTTGGGACAGGATACTATAATTTGAAAACGTGTTCCCAAACGTCTGAAGAAGTACAAAGAAATTCTTTTCCAAAAAAATTAAAGCTTTGAAAAGTTCGTTGAGTATTCTCGAATCGAGACAATACACATGCGAGTGACAATAATCCAATTCGGAAATGTGACGTTTAAAAAAATTCTACAACAAACAATTCTCCTTCACTTCCCCGAGCCAACTCTCAACACAAGAGGTCAGGCCACTCTCTCTCTCTCAAGGTCAGAAACGAAATACAGGCAAGCGACGTGAGTGTGTGCATTGAAAAAGTTAGAGCTCTTGCAGAAATCTGGGAAGAGTAAAGTCGGAGGCACCAGAGACTGAGAATGTCACTAGAGATTCTTCAGCCAGGCAGTTAGCAGTATGCCAACTCCTGATTACTGAAGATCTCCAGCATCAATCCCATCCTCGGGTGACTCTTCCTCCTCTCCTTCACCGGCTTATCGTGTCCAGTCAGTTCGCTAGCCAGGCAGAGTCCTGAGTCTGGTCAACTAATTAGCGGGAAGCCAAGAAGTTGTCTCTCAGATTCACAACTCTGTCCAGCCAGTTGGCTGGCAGAGACACGTTTCCAAAAGAGTTCACGAAAAATTGGTGAGGCCACCTACCATTTCCATGGCAGAAGGCCAGCGGGAAAGATCATTCAAAAAATTCAAAAAAATTCAAAAAAATCAACTATTCGGACTTGAGGCTTGACTGAAGTCAAACCTAAAGTCGAACTTACAAAACTTCCAAAAATTCCAAAAACTTTACTTTACTTTACCAATTCTCAAACACATCAAAGCTAGAGAAACTTTACTTTACTTTCAAAAACTTTACTTTACAGAAACATTTCAATTAATAACAAACAATTAAACCCAGGTCTGCATATAACTTCCACTGGATTTGAGACTTGAGGTCAATCAACTAGCAGATACCAGATGATCATATCACTCAGAGTCCCAGTCCCCAGTAAAATTTATACTTAGACCACCGAAGTCTAATTGAGGTGGCCCCACGTTGGGCGCCATTTTGTTATGGTAATATGTTGTGTGATTGGCTTGGACGTGAAGTCCGAACTGCCAGCATGAGCTGACAGATCACTCGATGACAGCGATAGCACAGGGCGGCACGCTAGCACCTCGGCTAAGGGTGGCGGAGAGTGTGGGGGGAGTTCCCGAAATAACCTGCCGCTTGTCATCACCCATAATCAAAAAAAAGTTTCGTGCCTTCAACAAACAAGCCAGCACACTCTCGGTCCTGAAGGGACCCTTACGTCACTTACCTGTAGTTTGGGCGGAAGGCGTAGGTGTCATTACCTTCCTTTGCCAGCCCCATCTTCCCAATTGACCTTGGGTGGCACTATTTTTCAAAGTCCCTTGGCTGACCTGTTAGGAGAGACGAGAGCGGACCTAGACGACCCTTATGCTAGAGGAGAGGGCTCCAGGATGTGAGAGGAATTACAAAGACATTAAAGCGTCATCACGTTATAAATTCTGTTTATTCAGCAAATCGATATGTACTTCACTATTCACTAGTTCGGATTGCATTTAAACTGACGGATAACAAAAAAGTTGAATTGCTGAGTGTAGTGACATAAGAATCATCGAGGACTGGAAGTACGAGACCGCTAGGGCACTCGATATCTCAAAGCTCTATCAGGAATAGAAGATTCCGAATCAAAAATTACAGTGCAACGATAACCTTGTCTCTTCCTACCCTTTACATAGCGTCAGAGTCAACGAGACTTATCAGCAGAAACTGCTCTGAAATGAATTATTACGTTAACTTTATCGAGAAAAGATATATTAGATCTAAACTTACAAAAAATTATAACCTAACACTTTTGCTTATCAGTTGAAATTCCAAAATCATCTAGACTAATATCGTTATATTAATTTAGCAAAAGGAAATATTTCAAATCGAAATCAACTGCACAAACAATGAAAAATTGAGTTCATAATTATTAATCTACGTGCAGCGCCATTGAGGCTAATCATTATTGTATTAATTTAGAAATAAACAAAAAAAAAGAAATTTTGTCTTTTTAAATCACTTTACCACACAGAAGATCCCAGATGAAATGGGTACAAATTACCTTGTTTATGAACTTGTTCCTCCATGAAGGCCTCCTGGAGAGTTCTACCGTTTCTGTAGCCCTGCAAATAAGCCACAAAAGAAACTTCGTGCCTGGGATTTTCTTCACAATAAAAATTTACTCTAGGTTTATAAAGCCGTCAGGGCCAACCTGATTACTTATCTCTATATATCATGCACTAATCTAGTTATTAAACTCATTCCGTTTTCATTCCGCAAGGTTATAGATTATCAGCCGCTGGTATACTAAATTCAAAGCACAATATGATTTTTCGCTGTTGCACAGGTTACCGTATGCCGCTAGTTATACGTGTTCTATGGCATCAATGCAAATACCTCATACCATCATATGACGTTCAGGTGCTTCGCTACTATAATACGTCGAATTTATTAACACAGGGTAATTAAGTACTGTTCAACTGAATGATTCAGTTAATTAGGATTTCAGATGTCCTGTAGAATTCCTTCTGGCATCAATATGTAAACAATCGATAAATGAATGAATAAATCACGGGGCAAACGGTGTATGTAATGTAGGCATATCTCTTCAAGTTCGCTTCACGACCTCCGTATACCTTGGTCTCGTATGTATCGCGACGTACAGCCAGGTAAAACAGAAAAGATAAAAAGGCGCAAAATGTCTACCTATGGGTACCTTAATTTTTCCTTGAAATTCGCTCCTTTTCCGTGCTTCAAATTGTTTCTTGCTTGTGCATTAGGGGCTGCATGCCGATGCTGCTTCGATCAGGTTTCTATTATTAATCAGTTTACCATTTTCCGATCAACTGGATTTTTAATATCTTGTTCACCAACTTGGGATTGATACTTTTGATAACTTTTTATGACTTGATACAAAAATATAAACTTCACTTTTAATTTTCTTGTCGAATAATTTTTATCATGCCAGTAGTACTTATCACGCCTCTGCTTTTCTTCTTCTTCTTTCCCGTCATGTCTGTCGTCCCCGCATGTCACGCGAGCTTGATGAAGCATTGCTTCGTCGAGGTGCGCTCAGTACGTGGTTCTACTTGAGGGCCGGCGTACATGCTGCAGTATTTCCGTGTAGCATATTGCTATATGCAATACGCTACGACCATATCAAGTCTATGGCCAGAAAAAAGGATATGGAAATGAGGTATAAAGGTAACTAGTCAGTAAAGTAAAATTGCAGATGTAAAGGTAATGAAAAGTGTTTAAAAAAATATGTAAAGAAAGAAAAAGTTGAAATTCTGAAAGAATAATTGAATAAAAAGGAAGAAATAAGAATTTTAAAATAAAGAGAAGCTTGAAAAATTAAAAAGGGTTAAGAGATTAAAAAGAAAAGAGAAGTTAAAAAGGTAAAATAAAAATAATAAGAAATGTGAATATGTTGTAAATGCATAGAACGATTGATAATTAACAAGTTCGTACAAGATAAAGAAAAAGTCATCCAGTTCGAAAATATAATGTTTAGATATAGCAGTTTATAATTAAAGAACAATAATGGTTACTATAATAAGATACCTTAAGGCTTGGAGGTTAAGAAAGATTGCATATATGTAGTGTAGTGTAGGTAATAGAAGGGGAAAACCCGGTACGCAGACGAAAACAATACCATCAAGTACGCAGCGAATGAGAGGAAAGACAATGTTAGACGGAACTCTGGATTATTTAACTCGTGTAGATGCGAAATTTGGAAGTAAAGCCCGCACAGGATGGTAAAACATTGGGAAAACGCTTTGGCGACGATTATTAAACATTTTGAAATTACTAGCATGTTACTTCATGTTAAGAGCTTTGTAATATAATATATGTGCATACCTATATACTATAAATATGTAATGTAGAAATTAAAGAATATTTCTTTAAGTACGGGTGGACTCTCAATATAATTGGGAGAACTCCATCGTGCCGAAAGAGAATCAATAAAAATAGATAGTGTTTCTACAAATACGATTGTCAATCCGCCGACCCTCATGGCAACTACATAATCGAGACAATTTCTACATTGAGTGCTAATGATCTCCTGGAACAAAATATCCTCTTAAAACGTCGAAAATAACAGCAACGATTTTTTTTTGTCCAGTCAATTGTAATAAAATTAAAGAAGCCTCAGTAACAAAAAGCGGTGTATAAATGTCGCTGAAAATGTTAATGTGGAACTAAGACCTGGATTGGTCGATTCCGTGAGAATAAAAATATATCGATAACTCCGATTATTGAAAAAGTGGTGAACATGCGAGTCGAAAAATTTTGCATTACAAGATGAAATAAAAGAATATGTATGTAATATGTATTAATATTACAAAAGCTGAAATAAGTGTAGCACAAAATCATTGGCAGGAGATATGTGGAAAACATCTTTAATAAGAGAAACAGCAAGCTCAGACCAACAGCAACATACTAGATGTTCTACCCACTATAGGGCAACATACTCCAAATTCATAATGCAGAACAGGGGCAAGTCGAAGCAGACATCGGGTTCGACCTTACTATTCACATGATATCACCTTTACAGCGAATCCAGACCATACCTTCCCACCAGTATGAGCAACAGTTGCAGGGACTACACTAAATTTAAGCTATATTAAGCGAAGTAGTAAATTAGTAAGTAATGTAAAAATTAAGGTCGCTATGTAAGAGTAGGATCTGGGAAGCTTGTTTATATGAACAAAAAGAAGAGTATAAAATTTATAAGAATGTATTGTATCAATCCTTTTCTCCTAAGAGCAAATACGAAAATAAAAAATTGGAAGATTATTATTTAAAAACTAACCATGAAACGGTTTAGAGAAAGCAAGATAAACAGAAAAGAAGAAAATGTTATCAGGAAATAATGAAACAAAATATGTTGTGAAGAAGACAAAGGGAGAAAATATTTTTAATGTGCAAGGAGTATAAGCCCAATAATTAAAAATGATAAATATATATATATGGGTACTTATGTATGTAGTACTTTTAGGTAAAATTCATGTAAAAAAAAAAAGTAGGGTATTTTTATTTACAAAGATAATAGAATATGGAATGGAAATTAAATTTATGTTACGATTACTTGAGTTCACTAAGAATTAAAAGAAATGAAATGGATGTAGTAAAAAAAAAATATTTGTTAAGACAATTGTAAAAAAAAGACAATTAAATGTAAGAAGAAAATAAGAAAGAAATTAAACGCGCAAAGAAAAATATAAGAGAAATAACTATATACATAAAAAGAAATATTGTAAAGAAAAGAAACGGATATATAAAGTAATTAAAAGAAAGATAATAGAAACATTGTTAAGGTAATGGAAAAAAAATGAGAAAAGAATATAGAAGAATAGAACAGAAATTATATATGAAGTAAAGGATGTAAAATGACGTAAAGAATGTAAACCGAACCATAGTTATAAAAATTGTTTAGATGCTAGTGAATATTGTACTTTAGTTTTTGTGTAAATTAGTTAAGTTAGGTATTGTAACCAAACTGAGCACCCGATCTGATTCCTCGTGGGAATCAGTTTTTCTCAGGGGGGAGGAATGTCGTGACCCAATATTCAATTGGTGAAATTGTGACATCACGACTCGAGCTAGCAGCAAATGCACAAGTAATTAAACGATTTGCAATAACTAAGCATTTCACTTCGCACAGTGAAATGCCTGCGATTGCGAATTGTTTACTTGTAAACTGTCGCATCCACTGCTGTATGTAACTGGGCATTGAGTCATGGTTAAGTAATTCACTTCGCATAGTGAAGTACTCAGCTGGGCTCACTGTTTGTTTACATACAGTATTGGGGGCTCCCGCTGTCGGCAGTGATTAGCGTAATACTTTGTAATTATGATTGCAAGGTATTGCGCTGGTCACTGGGTCAAAGTCGCTTCCGCCTAATTTAATGGAGATGAGCACGGTCGATTCGCTAGATCGGGTTGCGCAGTGATAAGTTGTGTATTCTTGCGTAGTTAGAATTTGGTATTATTAAAGATAGCGGTTCGGTATCTTTTTAGTCAGTCGTAATTAGAGAGTATAACGAGAAGTATCAATCACGGGTGATACGCCTCTTAATTTATATCGTCGTTTAATTAAAGAAATAAAGTTTGTTGTACAATTGAATTACGCGAGTTTTTATCGGCTTTTAACTGTTTTCACTGGATTGCTTTGGTACACGACACTAACATTTTTTATTAGCATAGACTCGTGGATGAGCAAATAGCATTCATTTCATCTTAGAAATTTACAGAAAATGTTTCGGGAGAATTTTTATTCAGTCTGGTGTCTGACTGGAGTTATTTTCAGATCCAATCATCTAATGTGTGCCGTTGTCGGCCTCCAATACATAACAATTCTAAGGAAAAAATGTCCAGTAAATTTCTAAGAAAAAATTGCAGCTTGCCCAGGTCCAGACATTGCTGTTTTATTTGGAGCGAGGCAATGCTTGCTTACCCTAGCAGTAGTGGCGCCTCTACAACACAACAAAGTTCTAAGTCCAATTGCATTTCGCCATCACTATATAGTTCTATACACAAGGGTTTTACTATAAAAATGTAATACAACTCAGTTCAGTCGTTCAAAACTATTCTCCAAATAAGTTTTGAAAATAACCGGCCAAGTGCGAGTCGGACTCGCACACGTGGGTTCCGTACCATCGTACAGAATTTAACACTATGTACTTTTTATTTATTTTTTCAAATGAGAATAGGCGTCATGTGAAAAATAATGCAGTAATTTGAAAAAATAATACTGTCAATTGAAAAAATAATAATAATGCTGTCATTTGAGAAAAAATGCCTACTTATGATAATAATAATGAATCAAAATAAAACCAGGAAAAAACGCCGAAAAAATCACGGCAATAGAAATACACACTCTGAAAATTTCACCTATGTATCTACCAGTTACGGTTAATGAGATACAGCCCGGTGACAAACAGATAATAATAAGATGAAAACGCCGAAAAAATCACGTTTCTTGTATGGGGGCCCCCTTTAATTTTTAATTTTATTTTATTTTTATTATTTGTTGTTATATCGCCAATAAAAAAACAGTCTGGGAAAATTTCAACTGTCTACCTACTACGATTCATGGGATACAACCTGGTGACGGACGGACAGCGAAGTCTTAGTAATAGGGTTCCCGTTGTTACCCTTTGGGTGCGGAACCTTAAAAAGTAACTGTAACAATAAATTTTATAAAAAAAAATGGCTCAAATAAATATATCCCTCCTCCCCCGCCACCTAACTATTTTTTAACACTTCAATTATCTCATATTTTTATAAATAGAATTATCCGTTCCTTCTAAACATTGACATATTATGTAGGTACCTACACAAACTTTAGGTAAAGAGAAGGCACATCTTTCCTTGTGCAGCCCTTCTCCATATAGTAAATATAAATGAATGCAACGACACGTACCCAAAGCGAAATTATGTTAGACAACATATAAATCTAAATCTATTCTAATTAGCGAATAAGTATACAAAAATTGTTCTGTTAATTGCTTACAAAGAAAATCATTGGCTCTACATACAACACTAACATAGCTATGAGTATCAAAATAAATCGCTTCCAAAACAAGTCCGACCATAAACACCTTGCTATCAGATATAAATAAATTTTCAATAAGCGCAAAATTGGGATAATTTTCATTATTTCCAATTAATACAACTCCTCCTATTGCATATTTAACATTATTTGTTTTTACCCACCTAACAATTTTGTAGCATGGGTCTAAACACTTAATTTGTGTTATGATATGTCCTATATCTTTTCTGAAATTGTGCACTTTGCTGCTGAACTGCATACTAACATCAAAAAAAGAATTGGTTTTAATTGTATGGGTTTGACTTAGCAAATATCGTTCAACAATGGTATATATTATATTTTTACGAGAAGTAGTGGAAGTTGCTATATTTTTTAACTGCTTATGCTTCGATTCGAAACCCATAGACGACAAGTCTGTCAGTGGTTCCACCATTTTAATAATCATAGGGTAATGGCACATAAAATGAGGTTTTGGCTTTAAGTCAACTCGAAAATTTTCTCTAAGAACTTCATGATGTAGTGGATTAGACGCTCTAAACATTTTTTCATGCATTCGGAGATTTCATCTTTAAGTAATACATCAGGAATTACCTGCAATGTCAAGAAAATAATCCACACTTCATTTCCTTCCGGGATCCACTGTCCAATTAGCATTCCTAAATATTTTGAAAATAAAAGAACCTCTGAAGCAGAATATTTTAACTTGGACTGCTTCAGGTGCTCCTCAGAAATTTCTGGCGATTTGTTTCTGCCATAATTGCCAAAATCAAAAACATTAATGCGGTTGTTTAGACTGTTAAGATTAAAAAATTTATCTATGTGAATAAAGTGTTTAATTATCAAAGCTATTTCGAAATTTATAACTCCCTCAAGTAGATTGTGCATAATGTCAACCGAATAATAGTGTGAACATCAATTTGCCCTTCAATAGGGCACCCAAGCACTGCAGACTTGACTTCTATTATCTCAGAGTAAGCGAGATTGTTCATCTTTTACATATGTAGTAGTTAAACAGTTTTGGCGATCGAAGATATTTACGACGTATTGGAAGTATTTTTGGTCCAAATATTGCTTAAATGCTAAAGGTTTTGCGATATCTTTTGGAAAATCTACTCGTGCAAGATGTCTCCTTTTTTTCAGAGCTCGACTGCCATGAGGGCCGCCTATTCGATCAATTAAACGCTTATGGTTTCGTTTCCTCAGGATAGTGCGTAGTCGATCTAGTTATCCTCTATTGCAGATCTAAATTTTCCATGTACTTTCGTTCAGCGTGACCCAGGAAGGAAAAATGTAGATGCTTCTTATTTATTCTACATCCACGCAGTTACAATTTATCCACCTCCCGTCGGGAAATTTGGTAGTTTGGTGCAAAATATAACTAATTAAAATTTTCCTTCGATATTTACTGAACCGTCAAGTTTTAAGATGGAGCGTATGCAATCAGAAGTTTTTTCTTTTCCAACAAATTTTTTCTGTTCACCTTCCTCCATGACTTTTCTCAACCAACTTGCTCTTCCTCTTCCCTCTCTTTTTCTTCCTCGTCGCACCGTTGGTTACGTGTGTGGTAGAAGTAACCGCTACGTATCGTGGTACCAACCGTTTCACTGGCTTCTTGCAGCAGGGTTTCGCTGGCGTCTTCTTTTTAAGCGATACACTTGTATAGTATTCTGGAACACCTGCATTTATTGGACCGCCTAGCCTCTTCGTACACTTTCGATGCTAAGCCCTTAGGAAAAATCTGCGGGCGTTAGGGGCTTTTCAAGTTTCAAGTATGGTGCCCTTCTATTGAAAGCAAATTATTATAGATAATTTAGCATTACTCCCAACTGCTCTTCCTCTGTCGTAATGTTCACCTATTTTGTTCTCGGCATCCTCTAATTAATGATGAGACTCGTTCTGACTTATTTTCGTCCATATTACGTCCTACTTTCCACAGATCTGGTGCTCTTCTGTTGAAAATAAATCAAAAATAATCTTCAGCGTCATCACCATGCCATCTTGTTCTGTCGCTTCTACCTGACTTAAATTTCTTCCGCGTATCTGTCCGTCAAAATCCTGGAACAGACTATTTGGGCTTTAGAAAATTTACCGCATTTAGCTTATTCGTTCTTAAGCGATTTTTTTTTCAAGTTTAAAATATTTTTACATGACTTATTTAATTATGTTATGCACGAATTCTAGAACATATGCTTTTTTCGTGACCACCATAAATACTCTTAGGATCTTATTATGAGAGCCGTGTAATTTGGATGATATTTTTTTTAGTATATTACTAGGATATATCTGCATGCTTCCAAAATCTTTTTAATGTTCGCCATGGTAAATTGAGGGTGTTTTGATTCCAATAGGCGGCATAATTCGAGAGGAAATTGGACGAACTGTCGCGCTTTAATCTATAGTCAGTCACATAACTTTGCGGCTCCTGTCACATTGCTTAAGATTCATTTAGAGACATTAATCACAGAAGTTTGAAATTATGAAAATCCATTATGACAATGGACCCGATTGCATTGCTTCGCGTCCTGAAGCTATAAGCTAGAATCCAATGAAGTATCCTTCGTAGCGTAAAGATATGTAGAAGGAGTTTGATTACATACGACGTCTCAGTTCCGTGAGAATAAGGAGAATTTCGGCACGCAATTCCAGATGAGGCAAGCAATTTGGGGTGGTGTTATGTGTTAACATACTCTGATCATTCTCACTTGTAACGACAACGTCTGTTACACAACAACTGGTTGAAACACCCTGTTACCGAATCACCTTCTAAACAATTGAAGACCATTACTAAGAAAATGCAGTCTAATTTTGATCTGTATCTTGGTGGAATACACGGAAGTGATATATAAACACCTCTAAGGCTTTGCATGCCAGCTCGTGATCCAAGACGATTGTTGACTTAAATTCGTCAAAATAAAGAAATATAGGAAGAACTATACTTTTTTCATCAAAATTAATTAATTTCTCTTCCCAAAACTTCGCCTGCATTATGTTTGATATAAGTCCGTTACGGTTTTTTAGTGAATTCACATAATTCATTGTTTCATTAAAGAAATCACCACATTCAAAAAATGTACGCAATATATTAATAATAGGAATACAATTTTCTTTAACATCAATTGTTTTAAGTACTAAGTCGTTATTCTTTCTAACAGATTCCATACGTTCCCCAATTACAATAGAAGTCGAAGGGGGAAATAGTTCATTTCCAGTAATGAATTTTTTTCTTTTGTATTCTGTCTTGAATACCTCTAAACTTACCGTTAATTCATTAAAAACGTTGGTGATATCTTCCGTAGTAATTTGATCTTTACTTTTAATAAACTTGAGTATTACTTCTTTTGTTCGAGAGAAAATACTGGTGCAAACGTATTTAAAAAAAATTTGAAATAAATTTTGAATAGACTTGCTGCAAAATATTTTGATTATTATACATATTTGCTACTAAGTCCAAACAATATTTTCTAACGTTGTCTTTAAAATCATTTATTAATTCATCAGAGCTAGAAAAATATGTGTCAATAACGTTTGACTGACATTCTACTGAAGGTGTTGGTCGGACTTGTATTGGTGAATTTTTTAATAATTTTGTATAACAAGACTTCAAGACAAGAAAAATGCTTCGTTAAATGCTTTCTACATTAATCATTTAAAATAATCTAATTTTTGGACAAGAATAGCAAATAAACGTGTCTTCTAATCTATGATACACTTTTGTATGTAATAAGTATGACTTAGCTTCATTAAATTTTTTTACACCTTAAACATTACATTCTACTTCGTATCAGCTATTAAGGAACGTACAAGAACTGAAGGCCTGTCAAATTCGATTTTAATGTTGTAAACACGTTGCTGGATGAATGTCCAAATAGCGTCGCTCGCCTGTGGAAACTTTGCATTTAAAGCTGTGAAACTCTTAAAACATAAGTCGACAGCTGCAAGAGGATTATCCACGATAGGACGTCGTCGATTGCAATGTATGATGTGGTAATATCATCTTAAAGTTAAAAGGTGGTCATACCTATTTTTCTTTGATATAAAACTACTTACCTGACGTTTCACTAACAACAACTATAGGCTGTAAGGTCAGAAGTCTTTAAATCTTTCCGGATTTCTCCCAACTTTTCGTTCATAAAATTTTCATTCTATTAAATTATGCATCTTAATTTTAATAAATTAAAATTCTAGAAAAAATTTGTTTACCTTAATGTGAAAAATAAATGAATTTATCACCTCTTCTCTGGCAAATTTGATGCGTTGTTGTTCATAATTTCTTTTTCTATCATATGTTGCACCATAAATGAAACGTGGCAAGAGTAGAAGGCTGTTTAACACTTTATTGGAAATGCTGATACATTCCAACTATGCTTTTTCAATCAGTTATAAATTTAATCCAGGCCAAAATTTAAACAAATTGTCGCTAAGCCCAGGATGAATATTTTCGAAATCATCGACAAGTAGGTAGCACCCTTTGAGACCGTTTATGCATTCATTTATATCCATTTATACTTAATTCTGATGTTGTCGATTTTAATAAATTACTTGTGTACTCGAACGTATCTCTCCAATACGATTTGACTTTCTCCCATGGCTCCAAAATATTCGTTAGGAAAGGTATTTTCCAGTGAAATTATCTGAGAAGACAGTTGACGTTGAAGGTAAAAAGAAACCTTCAATTTTTCTTATATGTTTTTTTAAATCTATTGTAGCATTCCCACAATTTACCGGAAACCAATGTTTTCGTCTTTGGTTGATAGGGAACGAAATATATGGCTGTATCTTCTGAAGGAAATAATTCTAAGAGCTCTTTAAGTAGAACTTCAAATCTCTCCCTAGATATTTTGAAAGTTTCTGTGCTTTCAAATTCTTTTTGAATTTACGTTAGCAAGTAAGTTTCGTTCCCTACGATCTAATTTGTTGTGGGTTTTATAATAATTTTGGATAATAAGTCCATTTCCACATTTTAAGTACTCATTTACTTTGTTTGTACATGACCAAGCTGAGGATGTTGATGGTTGGTCATACAGCAGAGAGGATGCGATAATCTAGGATGAATTTACATAAAAATTTCAACATCACAAGCAATAATATTAACATATTGTTTAGAAAAGTAAAAGATTTTAAGGAGCCCGCAATGAAGACAAAAGTCTGCTCAAATCGCAACAATATTCTTAGAAATCACGTTAAATAATTTACAAACCTGTTCAACGTTCTTTGTTAGTGTTGTATCGCATAGGGGTGCTTCTGTTATATCAATAACTTGTATATTATTATGTTGACTTCTTACTAAAGTAGTAGCGGCTCTAGAGTCTTCTTGATTAGGCAATTCAGATCTATTATGTGGAGGTAAAGACGCCTCGGAAATCGTTGTGCTTTACGCACAAGATTTACTCTGTAGGTATATAAATAATATTATAAAAATATAAATACATATAAAACGCATTTTCAATAAAAGTAGATGTATTTCTAAATAACAAAATACCTTTCAATGTTTATAATATTGATATAAGCATATTTTTAAGGTATAAATGATACTACATGTAAGGCAAAAGAAAAAACAAACCTGAGAAAACAAAGTTCTGGATGGACCAGCTTTAGATATAAGATCTTTTACTACTTCGTATTGAAGTTGAAAGAAAGCTACATCATCTTTTTCTTCCTCTGATGAAAACAATTAATCAAATAAAAAATGGATTAGTATACGAGAATGGATGGATATCATGACCTCATTACAGAAGATTTTAACGAGTCTATAATTAAATTTTAAAGGAATTAATTTAGAAAACAGACACCGAATAGATAATTTTCATAAGACCCATTTTCATAGCGAAATTAATCGTAAAAATGTACTTCTGAAAAGTTTAATTTGCAAAATGTTTAATTTGAAATTGAATGAATCATTTCATCTTTTTGGAAAGGAATATCCTGCCAAAAATTTACAACAGTTTGGAAGCGCACACCATACAAAAAGTAGTTACAAATCGTTATTTATAAAAATAGACGAAGTGGTCTAGGTTGAAAATAAGACATTTCAAAAACTATTCTAGAAGATGTCAATAATAAGCGATGTATTTGCTGGACGACTACACTAGTACCTGATAAATAAAACTTATGAATGGAACTAAACATAGAAAATGAGTACGTTGCACTACCACTTGGAAGTTGAAAATGAGCTAAATTCTTGGCTGGCGAGTGAAGACATTGTTAATAAGTTTGTGAAGCTTTACCAAAATCCGAAGTTGTAACATTACGAGTTTTGTGTAACCCAGCTACGACCCTCTGTCCCCTTATCGATGCATGCGGCGGGCATGCATATGACTTCATGGAGGGTAAACATGCTTATACCTCATCCAACAAAATTCCCCAAACTTGAAACTACAAAATTGCGCTAAGTGATAATATTTCACTCATATACCCAAGTAAAAATCTGATTCAAGCAACTTTTAAGTCCCAAAATAAAGTTTATTCGGATAAACAATTATGTCCAATTCCACATTTTTGCCTATAACAATAACAAGAAATTGTTAGTTTGCAATTTCAAGAGATAAAATATTCGTATATTGTATGCTTTGTTGCCCTTACTCGGTAGAATAATTAACGTAATTACTCAGCATATTAAGCTTTTTGGCTTTTTTGTGGAATAAGTCGCGATTAAAAGTATTTCTCTATCGCAAGTTAAATTACATTTACATATAAAATTCTTTTGTTAAAATGGTAAACTAATGATAGAAGAAAAATGTAAGGTACACCTCCGTCTGCAGTATAAAACATCATCTTTGGCTAATTAAGCATTGGCAGCAGAGCGGTACTTGTGCCAGACGCCTTACTTGAAACGGCTTAATAACTATCCTACTATGGTGAACAAAAAGTTTTGTAAATGGTCAAAATTGATTCAAATTGTATGTTAGTTTCGGCTTGAAGGAAAAAACAAAAATTCGATTCACAAAACAGTTTAGTACTAGTTATTAACTTGATAAAAAAGCGTATACATTCTGCAAATTAGGAAAGCATGATAAAATTCGGATAGATTTGACATAGAATAAAATATATTATAAAACTTTTAAAACAAACAACTTTTGTAAATAAAATGTACTAAAAATTAAAATAGTTTTTGTCTTTCTCAGTGATATACACAAGAAAAGCTGCATTGCACAAAAAGAAATGCTAGAACTAGATTAAATCTTGAAAGTTTGGGCATCTATAACTATAATGACAATTGTCTAACTGCAACTCATGCCCAAACTTTTAAGATTTAATCTGAGCTCTAACATTTCTTATTTTACAAAAAAATTTTAGGTACAAAAGTTTTTTTAATATAATTTATTTTCTACTTTTTAGTCATAGCTTCTATACACTCTCTCACTCTCCACTCTCCGTTCTCGACTCTCCACTGTCCACTCTCGACTCTCCAATATTTAATAGCACTCAGCAAGACCTTTAGTTATCACACATGGCCCGAATTGGACAACCCCACCAGGGTAGCTACCCCCCCCCCCCCCCCCTCCTCACTCTCAAACCAAAAATTAGAAAAAAAAGGTAACAAAAATTTCCCTCATTGAATTTACCATTAACTCATTCTAAATAAAAAAAAACCCCATGTAAATCCATCCACGTTTACTATCCTAAAACTCTTTCGTCACGAACGGCACTCTCAGGCGCTCAAGCATTTTTTTAGTCAGGTATTAGTGAGTAGATAAAAGTTATTTAAAAAATATGTTGTTAAAATAAAATTTTAGTTTAACAAGTAAATAAGCTAGAATTGGTCTAGTACCAATTCTTATGATACCTACCCTAGATGTAGATGTGTGTAATTTTGTATAGTCATCCATCTGTGCAATTTTTATTTTTGAAGTGGTGTCTATAACCAATTTCATAGGATTTCATATTCTGAAGAACTTTCCAGTACAATGAAATCGTCCTAGGACTGATAATTTTTACAGTACATATACGTAAAAAGCCTAAATTTTTGTTCGGCAACACCAAGAAGGGGTTGCCCGATTTAGTCGATTTTTGAAACTTTTCTTAATATTACTATCAAAACATAATTTCAGCTCTCTACGTGGATGCGTTATCAGGCACTGTCCAAATATATGGTAAAAACGAAATTCTTGAATGAAAACCCTACGAAAGAGTTACCCGATGTGTCCCATTACGAACTTAAATTTCCTTTTTTTTTTTAAAGCCCGTGTGTAAAATTTCAGCTCACTAAGTGAACGCATTCTCGAGTTATCGTGAGGACGGACGGACGGACATGCAAAATCAAATTGATTTTTAATATTATCTGTGGGTGTCCAAGCATTATTTCTAGGTTACAAACGGAATGACAAACTTACTGTACCCTTTAGCTTCATAAAATTATTCATCTGTTATATAAGCTCACTGTAATATTTTGTGTTAATTCTTTAAGGGTTACAGACAATATATAAACATTTTTATGCTCCGTAAATATTTCGACGTGAGCTTTAATTAAAAGTATGTTCGCGTTTTCACATTTTTACGAATATTTTGTTTTTTTGTTTTAAAAAGTTCTAAAAAATAGAAAATATTAATTTTATCTAAATTAATAATAATTTTTTTTATGTATATAAGATCTTTATTAAACGTTATAAATTGACTCTTAAAATTAAAAAACAGACAAAAACTGGCTCTGTAAAAAGGAGAAAAGGCTCTAACGGACTAATATAAAAATAACGATGTACAAGTCAATAGGGACAACAAGATAAACTAACATTTAAAGGCACAAAAAAAAACACAAACTAAAACAATGTTCTCAAAAGAGACAATATATATACGGTTACAAAAATTTTGGAAAATGCCTAAAAGATAAAAAACAAAAAATTTTTCACTTGTCCCTATTTTGACAATAGGGTAAGTGGCAGTTCCGAGGAGTTCCAAATTTCCAAAATAATCTAATAAAAATTTCCCTAAACGAGCGAATTTCAACATAAAATTTTGTAATTTAGAACCGAGACCGAAACCGAGTTAGAAAAAAGAAAAATCGAACGAACGAAAAAATTTAGCCGGTACCGTTATAGAGGGCAGCCTATAGTATCGTAGACCTCTACAAACTGCCCTCATCATCCCTCCAGCTTAGCATCTCTAACAGAGTGCTTGTCCTTCCCACAGCACGTGCAACGATTCCTAAGCGGGGAGAAGTCCCGTGGATTAGTGTTGCAAATGCTGGGGCCTGTTATCACCAGCGAAAGACAAGAGCTCCATCCTGCACCGACGATAGTGGTTGCCATGTGTAGTTGAATGTGTCTGCGTTCGTTGCCAGGTATTCGAGACTGAAACGTCTCTTCAACCTGTCAACGAAGTGGCGCTTAAGTGCGTGTGCGTGGTGTTGTGGGTCAGTGTTCCGATTCCCATCTTCGACTCTCATGTAGTACAGGTGAATTGTAGATTTGGCCAGTGTCAACACAAAGCTAATCAAACAATTCACTCGACTACAGACCTTTGGTCCCCATAGAAATGATGTCCTAGTAATGCCGAAATTCGGGTGGATCAACTGACACATACCGCGCACGAGATCCATTAAATCTTGCAAAGCCGGACAAGTGAAGAACCTGTGAAACAGCCTTCACCACCACAAACTGTGGAAATCCTCTGAACTCGGCGGTCAATAATTGACAACTGATTAGGATGCATAAGGCTGTGATGCATCAATTTGAATGCTACATCAGCATCTTTGTAATTAGAAGGATACCTGTAGACTACTCTGCAAGTTATCCCTCCCATCACGCCCATATTCTCCCCGAGGTGTGTTCGCCATCTGTTGTGTCCTGTACACTCCGGAGGTCTTGCCATAAGCACGTCACGGAGCACACACGTTGTAAGTGTACTGAAAGGTGTGTGTGGTGGTCTGTTCAGAACGAAAGCATCTTCCAACTTAGTGCCAGGGTCACTGGTCCCAAGATGGCGAAATCTCTCCCGCGCAGAAGAAGCCAGGTCGTGTAGTTGTGCAGTGTTAGTGTTTATTCGACAGTTTCCAGAGATATCAATAATATCTCCGAGAACCGTCAGTGTATGCGTGTCAGCTTCTGAAATCCTTGACGCCAGCCGCCGTTTGAGCTCCATGAGAAAGAGCATTCCATAAACGGGTGATTTGAACAGGATAAGAACACTCCATTACATTAAATTCAGTGTAATTTTTAGGGTTCGCTGTCAGTCCATTCGTCACCAGGTTATATCTCATGAACCGTAATAGGTAGACAGTTGAAATTTGCACAGACTGTTTATTTTTATTGGTGATATAACAACAAATAATAAAAATAAAATTAAATTAAAAATTAAAGGGGCCCCCATGCAAGAAACGTGATTTTTTCGGCGTTTTTCATTCTTATTGTTGTGGTTTAATAAAAAAAACAACACTTCTTTCCTAAACTTTAATTTATTTTATAAACTTTAATTTACTTTATAAACTTTAATTTACAGAGAGATTACACAGAGAATTTATAAACTTTAATTTACAGAGAGATTACACAGAGAATTTATAAACTTTAATTTACAGAGAGATTACACAGAGAACTTGATTTTATGAAATTTTGATTGTGTAAGAATTAGTAAAAAATAACTCGAGCGCGTTGCGCGGAAGACTTGGCTCCGTCGCGATTTTGTAACCACTGCCCAACTCGCATGAACACTTTCCCAACCATCGCACTCATATCGCATTTATCTGCTGGTGTCAGCAAAAAGATAAGAATTTTGACCGCAAGAAATTAAGTTGAATGTTTAAATGTGTAACGCGATATTCTTTTGGGTACTTGAAATTTAAAAGGAAAAAATGTAAGAAATGCAAGAAAGGCGATATTCTCTTAGATACTTGAAATTAAAAAGTGAAAATGTAAGAAATGCTGATGCGATGAGTGATATGGGACGGCCGTGCCCGTGTGAGTTTGGGCATGTTTGTACATGCAAGATTATGCAAGATTTTGTGTTGTACTTTACAACATTCCTCCCCCCTACAGAAGATCTTATTGTAAATAAGATTCATTTACTTTCCTTAAATAGATTAAAAGATTAAAATAGATTTAAAGTGGAATCTACGTATGTTTTAAAAGACTCTTTAGTTGTCCCTTGATTTTTTGTACTGAATAAAAGTTATTCTAAAATTACTGCTGTAATTATTTAATTCTTTCCTTATTTATTATCTATTTATTTTTACATATAATCATTTTTTTTTTATTATAAAAACTTTTTTTTTTGTTTTTTTTTTATTCGTCATTAGTATCTGGTTGGGTATTGGATCGCATGATATTTACCTTACATTTAATAATTTTCTTCATTACAAAGTAGATACAATTCAATATAATGACAATAATTAAAACACCTACAACTAAATAAAATGATGTACTATGGGGGTTGGAATTTGTTTTTATTTGTTCGAGTTCTAAGTCGAGATTTCTTAGCTTGTTTAGATTTATACCTATTTCGCTCAAATCAAGACTTTTCGTATCGAGTTTTTCAGAGATTTTAATAGAATTTGCATTAACGTGAGGTATGGTTATATTAAGTTCGTCATCTGTGAACGTACCGTTAAAATGGTATGATGTTTGATTTACGTTATTAGCTCCAACAGTGGTTTCTAAAATAATTTGGTTTGTGGATGCTCGACATCTTGGGAAAAGTTCTAATATACCGCTTCGAAAAGCCTTTATTGAGTAAGCTACTTTGCCACAAACTATTCTGATATTGATCTCGTTCGGTAAAACATACAGCCAAGTGTCAGGTTTTGTTAAAGGTGTCCAAATTTCGTGCATTGCTTTAAAAACTTTGATATCGCAGTGAGCAAGGTTTTGATAGTTTAGGAAGCTCCTGATGATGCAATTTTCAGAATTTTGGGTGTGAATTAGAAGATTTTGGGTACAGACAAAAGTATCCTCGTCTACTTTGGGACATTTATCAAATTCATTTTGTTTTAGAAATATATAGTGTTTTGACTTTTCGTTAACTCCGAGAAAATCCGCGTTAGTTTTAATGAAGTAATACAGATCATCTTCATGTTTGGATGGAATAGTGGTTAGTTGATATAAGTCATAAAAATCCGTAACGAGTGGGATTGAAACGTGTAACATCAAATTGTTAGAAACATATAAAGGTTTTACGCGTACTATGTTATCGAATACTGGTAAATTAGAGAAGGTTGGCTTTATGGGAAGTTGAAGGCCGTTTTGTAGTTCGAGTTGTACTTCTTTAAGCGCGTTTAGAAATAATGTAGAGCTTGCTAGGTGTTTGTCTAAGACGCCCGCGCTTGCCTCATGGATAATGTCACTTAACTCTGATTGTTTGGACAGAAATGATCCCATAGAGGGGGTCATTAGGTTTGTTATTTCATCGAAAGTATGAAATATTTGATCGTACTGTGTCTTGTTGTGCAAATCTGAACCACGGAAGAGATAGTTTGCTGTAATGCGTTGAATTTATTATTTAGGACAGTTTGAGTTTTAGACAGAGTTTCAACAGTGTTAATTATTATAGAGGTTTTTGCATTTACCAGGTGGTGGAGTTTATTTTGATTATTTTGTAAGTTTTTAAGGTTTGTATTAATTTCCTGAGCATCTTCATCGTCCAGCGTACCAAACAGGAATTTTGAAAGTCTACCGATACCATTTATCAAGCCTCTACGTGTTGCCGATGGAGGACGGAAAAGTTATCGAAATATGTGGTTATTTTCAATTATTTCATTTAGAGTACTGTTAACGACTCTGAGAGTGGCCTTACACGATTCCCAGTAAAAATGTTTTCTTATTTCATTGCAAAATGATACTAACTGTGTGTGTCGATTCTGTAATATTTTCTCTTCTGCTTCGAATGTTGTGAAGTCGAAATGCACGATGAATTTCCATGAAGATGTTGATTTACCTAGTTTCCCAATTTTATCGAAATAAATCCCACTGGCTTTATTTATCGGTGTATTTACGTGATAATTTTCAGAAGAACCGATTGCAATAGTACAGATTAACAGCATGCAAACCACCCTGTGAAATAAAATTAATGCTCTATATTTCCATCTATATATAGTTTCAGAAGATTATTATGTACAAGTTTCGTCTTAGCTCGATTAAGTTGAATTACGGAATTTTCCGGCGAACGGATTTCGATTATTTCATAAGGTCCCTCGTATATGTTGGACAACTTTTTATTTTTCCTATTCTTAGTTTCGAGTAGTACTCTATCACCAATGGAGAATTCCATTAGCTTTGCATTGCGATCGTAGTATCTTTTCGAAACCTCTTTCGCTTTTAGGAGATTGTCGTGTGCCAACTTATATGAATTTTGCAGTCTTGCTTTTAATTCAATGACATAATCGTCATAGTTATAAACTGGATCTACGTTTTTACTTAATGAATTCGGAATTTCTGGTTTTATACCGAATAAGACTTCGTACGGACAAAAATTAGTGGCTGTGTGAGGTGTTGTATTATAGCATATCGATTGCCAGAAATACACAAAGGTGAAATAAAAAAACAAGTTTCTGAAATGCTGCAGGATGGTATAGTGCGTCCCAGTGTTAGCCCATGGAACTCCCCACTCTTGGTAGTTCCCAAGAAACCAGACTCTGAAGGTAACAAAAAATGTCGTGTTGTGGTGGACTTCCGAAAATTAAACGAGGTCACTATGGCAGACGCCTACCCATTACCCAATATTGAAGACATTCTTAATCAACTAGGCTCTTCAAAATATTTTTCCACATTGGATTTGGCAAACGGCTTTCATCAAATTCAGGTAGAATACTGCATAATCCAACCACGTGTCCCAATTTTCAGGATCTTTAGTGGCGTAGTTTCGAATATATTCCCCTAAAGTCCTGTGACATCTCTCTAGGGAGCCATTCGATTGAGGATGATACGCCGTAGTTTGTATTTTCTTGATTTTTAATAGTTTGCAAGTTCTTTTCATAACTTTGCTGAGGAAATTTGTGCCCTGATCAGTCAAAAGATATCGTGGTGTACCGAAGGTACATATAATTTTACGGACCAAGTTTTCAGCTACTGTTACAGCCTCTTGGTTTGAAATGGGTACAGCTTGTATGAATTTTGTTAGGCTATCCTGAAAGGTCAGGATGTATTTATTGCCGGATTGAGAGACCGGTAGAGGTCCTACTATATCTAGAGCGAGAGAGTTAGTAATTTTCATTGGTATCTTTGTTTTGCGGTAAATTTTGTTCTTTTGACAAACTTCACAGGAGGAGATATAGCGCTTGATGTCTTTGAACATATTATTCCAAATATAATCTCGTTTTATACGTTTGAAGGTTCTCGAGATACCCTGATGTCCTCCAGTAGGACTTTGGTGGTAGTCTTTGAGTACTTGTAGGATATCTGCGCTATCGCTAAGAGTTTTAGGGTTGAATTTTTGAGATGAGTTTACGACTAAGTCTTCGACAAAAGTATCCGAAGTAGTATAATTTGGATTAGAATTATTTAAATCATTATCGCTTGGACGTTGTTTTGAATTACAGTCTTCTGGTAACTGTGTAATTTTGTGATGAATATTACGGGAATTCGGAGTTATGCTAGATTCTTGTTGACTCGGATTAGTGTCAGAGCTAAGGCTTAAATTTTTCCTTTCGAATTTAGAATTTGAATTTGGTGCATGATAATTTTGAGCACGATTTGGGCTTAAACTAGATTTTGAAATATTTCGGATAGAGCCACTATTCAAATGTTTATCTCCTTCAAGTTTATTTTGATTTTAACTAGGAGTAGCATTAATTCTAGTTGTAAGATCTGCATTCAGATTATTATTGGAATTTGGCGTTTCATTCAACTTTGAGTCTTTTGCTGCTTGAGATCGAGTGATGACGTTAATGTCAAGTATATTTTGTCTGGATAATGCATCTGCATTAGTGTTTAGATGCCCAGATTTAGGAATCACATCAAAATCGTACTCCTCAAGCTTAATTCTCCACCTCATGATACGCGAAGATGGATCCTTTAGGTTAAAGATCCATACAAGAGGCTTGTGATCAGTTACTACGGTGAATGGTCTACCATACAAGTATGGCCGAAATTGCTGAGTAGCCCACACAACCGCCAGGGCCTCTTTCTCAATTGTAGAATAATTCCTTTCGGCTTTGTTGAGCACTCTGCTGGCAAAAGCAATAGGCAGATCAGCCCGAGTAGAATCATTACGTTGAGAGAGAACTGCACCTATAGCAGTATTGCTAGCGTCAGTAGTAACGTAAAACCTCTTTTCGAAATTAGGATACTGGAGAATTGGCGGCTGACACACAGACTTTTTCAAAAGGTTAAATGCTTCATCACAATAAGCATCCCAAATGAAAGAAACATTCTTCTTTAGAAGTTTATATAGGGGATCCGCTATTTTTGAGAATTTCGGTATGAACTTTCGGTAATAACCTACTAGACCTAAGAACGATTTTAGTTGCTTGTCATTGGTGGGTTGAGATATAGATTCTATAGCTGAAATTTTCTTTGGATCTGGCTTTATACCTTGATCAGTAATTACATGACCAAGATATGTTACCTCCTTATGTAAAAATCTGCATTTGTTTGGTTGTAGTTTCAGGTTATGGGTTTTTAAACATCTGAAGACGTCGATTAACTTTTGATTATGATCTTGAAGGTCTCGTCCATAAATGACCACATCATCGAGATACACAAAACAACGAATTCCTTGCAGACCTGTAAGTACCTTATTCATCAACCGTTGGAATGTCGGAGGAGCATTTCGCAACCCAAAAGGCATTCGGTTGAATTCAAAATGACCATTAGGTGTACTAAAGGCTGTTTTAGGTTTATCCGCCTCGGCTACCTGAATTTGATGAAAGCCGTTTGCCAAATCCAATGTGGAAAAATATTTTGAAGAGCCTAGTTGATTAAGAATGTCTTCAATATTGGGTAATGGGTAGGCGTCTGCCATAGTGACCTCGTTTAATTTTCGGAAGTCCACCACAACACGCCATTTTTTGTTACCTTCAGAGTTTGGTTTCTTGGGAACTACCAAGAGTGGGGAGGTCCATGGGCTAACACTGGGACGCACTATACCATCCTGCAGCATTTCAGAAACTTGTTTTTTTATTTCACCTTTGTGTATTTCTGGCAATCGAAATAGCCTTTTATTAATCGCCGGGTGATTTAACGGCGTGCAGATTGAATTTGTGATAGAAGGGGTAAAGCTGAGTTTGTCACCATCTAAGTGAAAAATAGAATTATACTCTCTACAGATTTCGATTATGGACTCTCTTTCTTCTAAATTGAGATGATTTAAGTCTAATAACGAAATAAGTTTGTCAAGACGCTTCTGAATTCTATCCTCGTTATTAATGTTTTGAAAATTATAAATTTCAAAATTATGTAGCTTCTCATGGCTGAATGGTATATCATTATTGATCTCTACTTCTTGTTCTGAAGAATTCAAAACAGATAGATGGATGTATCCATCTCGCGGCTTAATCAAACAACCAGAGGTAAAAACTTGTGGGTAGATCTCGGTGGGGAAACAAAGTATTTCCTCAACCTCAGCTATTGGACCTATCTTGATAAATTTCTCAGTTCTGGGAGGTATTTTAATAGTCTTAAATGGACAATGAAAGGGTAGCTTGAATTCGGTATCTCTGATGTATAGAATCAGCTGTTTTGTTTTACAATTAAGAGTTGAAAGAGTTTTTGAGAAAAAATCTTCGCCCAGAATACCATCAGTAGGCATAGGAAAGTCATTTGGCACGACATGAAAGGTGTGGATGAGTTGTAAATTTTCGGAAATGAAGAGAATGAGTTCACACACACCATAAGTACGAAAGGTTTCGGATGAGACTCCTTTGATTTCAACAGCTAAACTAGTGTCGACTTCGATTTCGCCTTTTATTCGGTTACACTTAATTAAACTTATAGAAGCACCAGTATCGAGAAGTAAAGTATTTTGAGGATATTTTGATTCGTAGATTTGGAGGATAACTTCGCTTTGAAATGTTTTGTCAGAATTAAGATTCAGAACGGTTGCAGTAGATCTTGATTTATGAGTTGGAATGGATGAAATCGCTTGAGTATTTTTATTTAATTGGCACTTTGAGGTAGATTTTGTACCCAAACCATCGTGCCACTGGCGGGTGCCGACATGTTTCCCGATCGATTACGTTGAATATTTCTATTCTGATCTGTGTTAGAGATTTGTTCTCGTTGATGGTAAGAACCGGGGGAGCTATTTGAATTATTAACTCTACTATTATTGTACTGTCTCTTGCGGCATTCTTCAATAGTATGCCCTTGTTTTTTACAGTATCTACATGTATTCGTATTTCTGAAGGTGTTAACGCGATTTGGAGCTTGAAAGGTAGGAAAATTACTGGGGTTAGCATTGCGATTGTTGTTATATTGTCTTTTCCTACATTCATTAATTGTATGTCCAGGGATTTTACAATATGAACACTTTACACTTTCAGTTGGCTTACTATCAGTTTCTGCTATTTGCTCTTCCTCGATAGCATAGTCTAATGCCTCGGTTAGGGAATCATGCTTCGTGGATTTAACTATGAGTTTTAAAGGATGTCTAAGGCCTCTTTTGAAATTATTTATAGCAGTCACTTCATTCATATTTTTTATTGCCGTTTGACCTTCTTTTGTTTTCTCACTTTGCGTACTAGCCATGTTCAATTCTTCTAACAATGTTCCTATTTTTTGTGCATATGATTTCACTGTTTCCCTAGCACCTTGCTTAATTGAAAACAGTTCTGCCAGTATTGCTTGTGTGGACCTGTATTTTAAAAAATTTTTCTTTAAATCTTTTTCCAATGTATCCCAAGAGGCATAATCTTGGAAACGAAGTAGGGAATTATAAGCTTTTCCGACTAATTTAGACTTAATTATGTCCAAAAATTCTTTTTTGTCATTAGTTGTTGTAGCTTTGGAAGATTGAATATTGCAGATTTGAAGAAAACTAGTTAATGTCTTAGAATCGCCATCAAACTCAGGTATGAGCTTGATTGCATTTGCGACATTGAATGTGTCCGTCATAATTTCTTGGACTTGTTTGGGATTGAATATTTTCTTAAAGGTGTTTGCATCTTCCTTTTTATGGGGTTCACTTTCTAAACTTTCTTTTTCACTTTGTTCACTTCCTTGGCTCCTTTTGTCACTTTCTTCACTTTCTATATTTTCTTTTGTAGGAGATTGGAAATTTTCGTTTTCGTCGTCGTCAGAATCAGAATTAGGACGGTTACCACGAGTTACTTTCTTTCCACTTCTAAGTGATAAATTGACATTTAAGGTTGACATATAAGGAGATGTACAGATCGAGGACTACAAAAATAAATAAGCCGAAAATAATTTGGCTAATTTGCAACAAAACAAATCGAGTACGAAAGAAAGATAAATTTTTCACGAAAGTTACCGATATCAGGATAGTTTGCGTTCACATAATAATCATTTCAAAAGATTTTGGCACAGTTCATATTAATTTAATATACAGATACAAGATTCCGTATTCATTTGCTTTAAAATTGAGTTTTAGAAAACTAAGGATCACTTATTTGGAAAAATTGATTCTTTAATTTTATCAAAAAGAAAAGAAAAACATTTTTTTTTTTTATTAAATTTTACCACTTAAATTTACTGGTACTGATACTTATGATCTTTACCATCTGATTCTGCCAATAATTATTATTATATAAAATTTATTATTTATTTTCGGACATATCTTGCAAAAAATATATATATATATATATATATTTTTTTTTTAAAGAACTTTTACATTTTGAATTGTACTTACAATATTAATTCGACATGAGTGTGAAAACCTTTCTTCCCGTAAATTTTTCGAAGCTTCCTTTTAATTTGCACCATGTTGTGTCAGTTAATTTTAATAATTCCTTCTATCCAGTTATGGATCAAATTGTTAAGCAGCCTGTTTCTGATATTGGATATGGAACCAAGACACGTTCATGTAATGGAATATTTCTATCAGAAATAAACATATAAGGAAAATTTTCTACATCTCCGAGTTTTGTATTTGGCAGAAAAGATGCTGTTGAATTTTCAATAACACTTTGTATTGGTTCCTTTTTCACACTTAGAGTTTTTGTAATTTTAAAATAATTTGAAAAAAGTGCAAATGTCCGCAATATAACATCTCTGGCATCATTAATGCGTGAGTTAAATACTTTCTTTATTGGGCAAATCCCTTAATTCATTATCTTTACTGGGCAAATCCCACCGCTGTCACCATTTTGTGTTGTGGTATAATAAAAAAAAACAACACTTCTTTCCTAAACTTTAATTTATTTTATAAACTTTAATTTACTTTATAAACTTTAATTTACAGAGAGATTACACAGAGAATTTATAAACTTTAATTTACAGAGAGATTACACAGAGAATTTATAAACTTTAATTTACAGAGAGATTACACAAAGAACTTGATTTTACGAAATTTTGATTGTGTAAGAATTAGTAAAAAATAACTCGAGCGCGTTGCGCGGAAGACTTGGCTCTGTCGCGATTTTGTAACCACTGCCCAACTCGCATGAACACTTTCCCAACCATCGCACTCATATCGCATTTATCTGCTGGTGTCAGCAAAAAGATAAGAATTTTGACCGCAAGAAATTAAGTTGAATGTTTAAATGTGTAACGCGATATTCTTTTGGGTACTTGAAATTTAAAAGGAAAAATGTAAGAAATGCAAGAAAGGCGATATTCTCTTAGATGCTTGAAATTAAAAAGTGAAAATGTAAGAAATGCTGATGCGATGAGTGATATGGGACGGCCGTGCCCGTGTGAGTTTGGGCATGTTTGTACATGCAAGATTATGCAAGATTTTGTGTTGTACTTTACTTATCTGTCTGTCAACCGTAACTGGTAAATAGTTGACATTTTCACAGAGTGTGTATTTCTATTACCGCTATAACAATAATTAATAAAACTAAAATTACATTAAAAATTAAAAGGGGCCCCATAAAAGAAACGTGATTTTTTCGGCGTTTTCTGCCTCGTTTTATTCTCATTCGTTATTATTATATAAGTAGGATTTTTTTTTTCAAATGACAGCATTATTTTGTCTCACATGACGACTACTCTCATTTGAAGAAATAATAAAAAGTACATTTTAAATTTTGTACGATGGTACGGAACCCTTCCTACGCGGGTAAGGATCGCACTTGGCTGGCTATTTATTTTATTATTTCCCAACTAAATTCGTATGTTGACAATGTTTGATACATTTTTTCTTGTTACGCATTTTTAAAATAAAATTTTATTTTATCTACATATTTTTGTATGACAAATCTAACCAGATGTTCTTTATTTCTTCAAACTTTTTGAAACAATATTGCAAAATATTCGTAAAAAATTTGAAGACTCGAACATACTTTCAATTAAAACTTAGGTCGAAAACTGTCTATAACCCTTAAAGAATTAGCACAAAACATTCCCGTGAGTTTATATAACTGATGAATACTTTTCTGAAGCTAAAAAAGCGTACGCTCTTGAAAAACATTCTCAAAATACGGAAATTTAAAATAGTTGTTATGGTCGTAGCATACTGCAGGCAGCAATATGCTACCCGACGGCTAGCAGCAGCACCTAGCGAGCACACGACCAACATGCGGTTGTCGAGACTCGACCATACGTCCCAAGGCTGACTGAGGCGGGTTCCCGTCAGGAAATCGTATGAAAAGAAAGAAGAAGACAATCGTCTCGGGCTTGTCAAACCTTTCACACAGTGTAGAAGTAGAAAAGTGAAATCATAGTTTCCGAGGACATCTGCCAACAAATCAACCCCGCAGGTAAGTTCATAAGAATATTCATCCATACTAACAATCTAATTTCAACTGGTAAAAATATTCTTTCACCTTTACTACCAGATGCGGCAGATCTACCTTCGCCTCAAGCATTTTCAAGTCGTAAAGCAAACAACTCAACAACTCCCGGATAAGGAAAGTTTCAAAGGCATAATCGACATATCCAAAAATTTAGATCCCTTCGACGCTTAGAAGCGCACAAAATAAATATACAGCGAATAACTGGTATTCAACCACTGCGTACACAATTACAGCGTTTGATTTGTAATAGAAGCAGGAATTCGGTAGAAGAGATAATCACATACCGGGGCGGAGATAATCCCACTGGTTTTGGTTGGAACGAATTGCAGACAGCAAATTTCAATTATGGTAATATAGAGAACGTCGAATCTTTTTCAGAGCCTGCACAATGGCTACAGCACCTCACCTTAAGTCATAATCAGCTCACAATTGGATCGCAAGGATGGCTTACCTAGGGTCCTAAAATGGCAAGGAATGATCCTGCTATAGGAACTAGGCGGTTAGCTTTTCGCTGAGGAATGTCTGTGTCAACTATTTGGAGAATTCTAAAAAAGGAAGGCATGTATCCTTACCACGTAAATCCTGTGCAGGAGCTACTACCAGGAGATAAGCCGCTACGCACCGAATTTTGCAGTTGGCTCTTAGAGAGAGATTTTGACGACTACACGTTTTTGGACAATATCCTGTGGACCGATGAATCCCAATTTACAAAACCTGGGATAAAAAATTTACACAATTTATACCATGGGCTACAGAAAATCCACACGTAACTCGGAAGGCATCATCGCAATATAGATTTTCCATTAATGTGTGGGCAGGTATTGTCGGCGGAAAGCTTCTTGGTCCACACATTCTACCAAGTAGATTAAATACGGAAAATTACTTGGACTTTTTGGAAAATGATCTTCGAGATCTTATGGACGATCTACCTCTATCAATAAGAAGAGATATCATTTACCAGCACGATGGAGCACTTGGACACACCGGACGAAATATCCTGCAGTGGATGAACACGAATTAACGAAATAAGTAGATTGGACGGCACGGTCCTTTTCCTTGGCCACCACGGTCTCCTGATTTAACACCCTCAGACTTTTACCTCTGGGGAACTATGAAGGAGATTGTGTATGCGTCGGAAATATCATCAAGAGACGAACATATATACAGAGTCGAAGAAACTTCCAACAAAATTAAAGAGGATTTGGCAGCAACTGGTTTTAAAAGATCTATTATGCTTAGAGCTTTACTTAGCATTCAAAATGACGGGGGGGGCATTTCGAAAATATTTTAAATAGTTAATGTTATTGATTTTTACTATCTCGATAATAATTAATAAATATAAAAATGTTATTTATGGTTTTAATACTATATCATATTTTCTTGCAAGGTAGACTTTTCATGCATTGGAATAATTTTTGTGTCATAACTCACAAACGGTGAAAGGTATAACATGAAAACAAAGTGCGTTTTAAAGAAAGCAATCTTAGCTTCTAACAGGAGTAAGACAGAAAAAAAAATTATAAGGTTTTTATTTTAGTTTTTTTGCTTCAAACACAAAAAAATGGGATTCAAAAGCTGAAACTTGAAGTTTGGCAGACCGTTTCTTCAAAACTACATACTGTAGAAGAAGCACTGACACATTGAATCAAAGGGCAGGAGGTTCTCTATAAATTAGCACCCCGACCATCTTCCTACTGTTTGTCGTTTAGGAGATATAACTGTTTTAGTACAAACCTACATTTCACGAACCCTTAGTCCTTTAACCCCGATTATCTCGGAAAGGGTTGAGAATGCACCCCCCTCTGCCATACAATTTTTTTCATTTCTCGACATGACCTATCGCCTCCTTCATTATTATCCACCACTTGTGAAACACCCTGTATAAGTGTTGGGTCAGAGAATTTTGTATCACACTGAAGACACTTATTGGCAGAAAGTTGCAATGCAAAATCGTCAAGAGCGTAATGTATATAAATATAGATATGAAAAATTAAGATAGAATAAAGATAAATTATAATATTTGATAAATATGCACAAGAAATGTAGAATATGTTAATGTATGAGTAAATATATAGTAATAAAATATGTTAAAAACGAGTTTTCAAACAAAACTGAGGCCAAGCCGCATGAAAAAGTAAAAAAAAAACTTTTCTTCACACACAGAGGTGGACTCAGATTTTTTGATTGGGACTTTTTTCTTGAATATTCTTTCTCTTCATAAATCAAATCACTTATTACCTCTGATTGATCATACCGAAATATATCGGTGATTGTCAGCGAATAAAATCTGAGTCCACCTCTGTGTGTGAAGAAAAGTTTATTTTCTACTTTTTCATGCGGGTTGGCCTCAGTTTTGTTTGAAAACTTGTTTTTTTTCTGCCTTTTTCACGTTAACTAAATTGTTATTACGTGCTGCATGGAGATATTTTAAAACAATTTTTAAGTCATGTTTGGGGCCGATCCGAAAACAAAAATTTTTCGAGTATCAAATCGTTGAAGTACTGCAACGGTTTTCTGAAATTCAAATTATGTTTTAAACAGCGCATTTTACCTGTATTCCAACTTAATACCATATAACATGAATTTTCCCGATTTTCCATGTTTTCCACAGACTTTTCTTATTACTATGCATTTTTTTTAAAAATTTACATGAATTTTGCTCGATTTTTCATGCAAGTTTTCATGATTGTTGAAGAGAAAGTATTGATGCCAGTAGGATGGAAAAAAAAGATTCCGCATAGCTTATAAAACTTTTTTGTCGGAAAATTTTCCAGAAAAATTGGAAAATTCTGATTTTTTTCTGAAACAGATTTATAACTTATCATATCGATGAAAAATTTTCCGATGATTTGCCCGCTTTTTCGGGTTTTCCATGGAGTTTTCCACAAGAGCTACTTTATGCAACTCATTTCGCTCTAGAACTCTGTCTTAGGTTGCAAAACGCTCAAACGCTGCCTTGGTTGGAAAAACTCCGAAAAGCGTTTTACATGAATTTTCCTCGATTTTTTCTGCAAGTTTTCAGCATTGTCAGAGAGAAAGTAATGATGCCAGTTGATAGGTAACTTGATCCTGCATAATTTAGAAAACTTTTTTACCGGAAAAATCAGAAAATTCCGGAAATTTTTTTCGGAAAAATCGGAAAACTGCATTTTTCCTGAAACGGATTTATCACTTATCATATTTGTAGCAAATTTTCAAATAATTTTGCCCGATTTTCCGGGTTTTCATGGAAATTTCTGGTTCAAAATTTGATAGATTCAATTGTCATGCGACATGAGCCTGTGTGCCAAATTTCAGCTCGCTGTGATGACGAAAAGTGGGTCTACGAGAGTGTCGAAAATAGTTAAAACGAAATATACAGACAGACCAATTCGTGTACGAGTTAAAGTGAATGGCCTCAAATAGATATAAAAGTAAATATTAATTTGTTACAAGTGACTGGTACTCACCGATCAACAGCTTGACGCTTGAGGGTTGGCTTTAAGCTAATGTTAAGACCCTTTGTTATAATCATGGGTTAAAACAAAGTGTTAATGTTAGTAAGATACTATCTCAGTCGAAACCCGAGATAATATACTTTAAGTCAGTCGAGACCCGGCTTAAAGTGTTATCTTATCTTCAGTCGAGACTGTAAGAGTGAGCACTTTCCCGCCGACTATGTGTATGCTCACCCTAGACGAGAATAGACATGGATCGCGACGAAAGCCTCATGTTTCAAAAATCATTTTGGAGATATGCGTGGGTGGCTGCACAGTAAGTAATTCGCCGCTAGCGGGCAGCCGGGGCGGGGTGGTTCTTGCCACCCAAATCTCCTCAATCCTTGTTAACTGTGCAACTCTGAAAAAAAAAAACAACAAAGAATAACCTATGTAATCCAGCCAGACTGACTGATGTTTAACTCGGTTGAAGTACAGACTGCAGACGGATGGACGGACGTGATAACGCAAAAAAAAAATGTTTTTTATCCCGAACGCCGACGGGTCAATCTAACGAAAGCTTGCTCAATACTGCCTTTCACTGCCTCCGCTCAACCTGGAAAAGAAAATTTATTTGCTGGGAAACAATAAATATGCATGTAAGAGAAGAAACCTTGTCAACGCTGTACCGATTTGTGACACCCGGAGAACTATCGACGCCGAGAGAAAAGCATGATCTGAAGTGAGTGAGAGATGAAGCGAGAGAGGGAGTCTTAGCTGGTGTTGAGACTCCGGCTTTGGGGAAACATTGGGCCCATACGCCCCCTTCCACCCTGGCTAAGCCTCCAAAGCCTAGATGTTCTTCTTAGCCCCATATATTGAATTATATATATTCGAGTGCCTGTGTCAAGGTGACCTCCATCATGTCCGCTACCGTTCCCGCAGTGACTACTCACTCCATTGCACTGGGTCCATCAAAACCTATAAACAAACCGAAAAAAAACATGAAGAAGGGGGGGGGGGGAGTAGATTGAAGAAGGGCGGCGGCAGATGACCATCCAATAACCCCCAAAAGAAGAGGGCGGACGTGAGGGCGCTCTCTCGATTTTGGTCCAGTCCTAGTTAAAAAAAAATTTTAATTTCGAGTCAAAATGGATAAATAAAGAAAAAGAAATATTGATCTTAAATTCAAATCGAGAGTATCTTATTTATTGTTGTTAAATATTTGTATGAATATGCGTAAATCACTTGCCAGGGAGGAAACCCGATTACAAAGAAAAATCTGTCATGTTACAAGACAAATAAAAAAAAAGAAATGATTTTCTTATATGTCCTCAACTTTATAAGTACATATTCTTAGCCCTAATAAGCGCTTTCCTGTTGTATCGACTTATCAAACCATACGGATCTGCTCTTAATCTTAAATTCTAAGAATTTTTTTCAAACTTGTATCGTTAACAATTGTAAATCCTAATACTTGATTTCAAAATTGTATTGTGACCAATTGTAAATTCTAATGACTTATTTCAAAATCGTATAGAACAAAAAAAAATTTCGCTAGACAAGAAAGTGAGCAAAACAAAGACAAAAAAAAATAATACATGAACTTGAGAATAATTCAACTGACCTTAGAGCATACTAGTGACTCACGTATACATATTGATTAGGCGACTTCAGGGTTTCCTCCGTTCCAAAAAAGGTAGAGTACTGGAGCTTCATTTATCTATCAGAGCTTCGAGCTTGCTTCCCGCGCTTCCTTTCTCCTTCGGGTTCGTAAAGGTGGAATGATATGGAGTGCAACTGTGCCGTATGGACACTTCTTCGCCGGTGAAGGGCCAATTTACTGCCCTCTCAGGGGTAAGTATGGCTGAATGACGTGGAGAGTAAGAAAATTGTCAACCCGATTATTTACTTCCAGGTTGAGTGCTGTGAGTGCATATAGGAGCACTGCCACGCACGTGAGATTTATGGAGGGATATCCAAGAAGAATGTCTAATTCAAGTTCCCTTTTTATACTCTGGCCACTATTAGAGCCGGGAGGAATACTGGCACGCAAGTGAGAGTTGAATATTATAATATTTCTGAGTATGTCCACTGTTTACCACTAAACGACGATTTAAAATTTTTTTTTTCTTCCTTTCAGCGGCACTTAAAATATTTTGGACCTCTCGAATCCCTTTCTCTGAACGACGGTAACTTTATTTTACGCCGACACTGCCACGCAGGTAAAAAAAACTTTTCAATATTCGTATATCTTTGAATACTCCGAATCTCTAACACTTCAACTATAATTTTTCTTTCCAGTATTCACAGATAAAAATTTCGGGAACTTTCCATTCAGATTCACTGAGGAATAGTAACGTTAATTTCCGCCGACACTGCCGCGCAGGAAAGAAAAACTTTTTGGCATATTATTATTTTCCGAATCTTCTTCAATTATTCGTTACTGAAGTAAGATATTTTTCGTATTACTTTACAGCTAGAACTATTCACCCAAGCAAGAGAAAAGTCAGGTAAAATTTTCTCAAATACTGCGCAAATCACGTTTTCGTCCGATCTCGAGCAAATCCCGCAAAGACTGTCCCGAGTTACCTATGGCTCGCAATCTTCAGCTGACTCCACGACACACACACACACCATCGTCGCTTTCTGTCGTTATATCTAGAGCAATGAACAGCACGAGCATCGCTTGCTGTGCCTACCGTGTTCATGTCGGTGCCTCGTGCCGCAGAATCAGATCGTGTTGGGCTTGCGCTATGATTATTTTTTTTGTCATTGAATTCATTTAGGTGTTATTGTGTGCGTTCCTGCTTGTGGCTGGAATTTTGGCTGACACCGGTAAAGTATTGTTATGCGAGGAATTATTTGTGTGTCTTATTATCCGTTGCTCCACTGGGAGTTTTTGTGACCAACGGTTAATGGCATGAAATTTCAGCTGGTAGACGAGGCGATGATGCCAATTTTATACTTTTCAGATTTCCTTATGTTTTTTAAAATATTTCCTTAAAATTTTTTCTTTTTTTTTTCTTTTCATTTAATTATTTAGATTAATATTCAGTGGAATTAGGAAATAATTTTATAAAAAGCATTATTATTTTGTGGTATGAAATTTACATCAATTTCACACTCCATATGCATATACAGATGACAAATTGGAGCAAGGGCTGTGCTTCGATTTTACATTCTTCTTAATTGTAATCAAAACCATAGCATTCGCAACCTTCAATATAAAACATTGGAAATACTAAGCAATCTAGCAAAGATTTTACTGTGAGCTGGTTGGGATGCTGATGATGATAACAGTAAACGATTTTGGAATGAGGTTTCATACATTCTCCATCTGTATAATATGGACTGTTGTTAGTTATTCGCTTTTAACATATTATTATCTAAAGCCTCATCAAACTTGGATTTCTCCATATTTATTGAGTCTTTTTTTTATACGGAATCGGAACTTGGTGGAGGTTCATAATAAGATGGTGGAGGAACATATGCTGTTTGAGGTCGACTTGGATCATAATGAGACCTTTTATGACCTTTTGGGTTTCTGGGGATACGTCCAGTGACATCGAACGAATAGGTATATAGCTATATACATATTGTCTTCTTGTTTTATGGCCATGAGAGGGTAGCGTAAGGGCCAATACGCTATAGCGTGGGGACGACCCACCGAGAAGAGAGTCTCAAGCCGGGCATAAGAATAAGACCTGGTCCCCCAGACCGAACCTCGATATGGCGCCGCATTATACACGGGAACAAAGAAATTATGAAGAAGAGACAGAAAAGTAAAAATCATCATATCGAGGCTAATCCAGAAGGGACTAGTGATGAAACATCTACTCAATTACGGTAGAGATGGGTTGTACTCGGATCATTTCCGTTATAAAATTTCGCTCGCTGCCACAGACCGAAGGAATAATGAAGAGAAGACAGGAAAGTAAAATCCTCATATCGAGGGTAATCCAGAAGGGATTAGTGGGAAAACATCTACCCAATTACGATAGAGATGGGTTGATTAAATTTTCGGAGTCGGTTTACCAATAGGAATTGCTACGGTAGCTCAGCTATCCGTAGTGTACCATGTGGGAGTGAGATAGCGAAGGGAAAAGAGAAAGAAGGGTCTACTAACAAGAGGTATACCGACCGCTAGGCTGGGCGGGTCCTAAGCGGCACATTGGTACCCTATAGTTTCCAGTTAAGCTGGCCGGATGCCTTTTTAGGGCTACCGGGTAGGGTCCTACCGGGTGTTAGGACTTGATGTCCTGGGCGTGGAAGATGCCTAGGTGCTGACCATCAGGACTGCGCAGGCGATAGGACACTTTACCTGTACGGGCGTCCACTATTGCCTTAATAAACTTTGGGGCCCGTTTGGCCGCGAATGGGTCAGCGGCACTGCTCTGGACATGGTTGCGAACAAAGACTTGTTATACCACTTTTCTTCTAAGTCACCTTTAACTAATTATTTTCTAATATTATTTCTTATATTTTTCACTGACACAAAATAGAAGGTTTAAAATCACAAATTGCTTTTTCCTTTCTAATTTCTTTTTCTAGTATCTCACAAAAAAATTATTGGTTACTTTTATTGGACCGATTTAATTAATTCCTCCTTTGGGATACTCAAGCGTCGGCTTCAAAAAACGAACTCCTCGAGGTTTTGGCTTGCCGGCCCCAGGTACCCATGATCACCTTTTTTTTAAAAACTTTTTTTTCTTTTTGCTTTCTCACGACGATGAAAAATCGTACGTGAGAAAATGCACAAAAGTTTTGATGCAAGCTATATACATCTATGCAAATCTGTAATCTGATATGCACTTGTGCGCCTGTCTTGAAATATTAATTTTAAGAGGGCGCGAATAATCGTGATAATTGTATGTATGTATGTACATACAATTAGATTGACAAAATAGGAATAGTACGTATGTACATAGTACATACGGAAAAAAAGTAAGAAGACACTGTATGTAGGGAAGTGTGCATACCGTGTGAGTGGAATGTGTGTCTGATAACAAAATGCAATTTATGCTAAATTGCATTTTGTTATAACATGAAAATGCATTTTTAAATGCATTTTAAATTTTGATTGAGATTTTAAAATTTTATAATTTTTGATTTTCAGGGTCATCTTGTAATACTTCAAATATTGCATAGGGCAATATATTGATGTATTCACCTTATGGTTGTGATTCGGGGCATTTGGTACCTGAGTCACAACAGAGCGAAGCTTTTGGGACGAGTGCGTAAGTTGTATCTAGTTGAATACCACTGATAAGCTTCGGACAAGTGTAACCTAACCTCGTCACGTATCAGGTGGAGTCTTTGGTTGATCGGGAGAAGCTCTGGAGCTCCATCGCTGTTGTGTGAGAGATTCCTGAGGAGCTGGTAGGAGTCACCATGTATCACTGGATATCGACCGAACATTAGGAAATAGGGTGAGCACTTGCACTTCGCGAATTGCGAAGGCGATCTCGCTCAGATGCTCGTCCCAATTTCGATGATCGGACTCGACATAAGTGCGTATCCCGGCCAAGATTGACTGATTTACCCGCTCGGAGGCGTTTGATTGGGGCGAGTAGGCTGGGCGAAAGACATGGTTCACTCCATATTTCACCAACAATTGTGCAAACACCCTAGAAGTAAATTGGCATCCGTTATCAGAGTGTAGGTGTTCCGGTACGCCAAAAACGTGGAAGATTTCTTGCTCTAGAAAGTGAACGATTCTGGACGCGGCGGCTTCTGGCATTGCTTTTAATAACACAAACTTGGAGAGGTGGTCTAGGACGATAAAAATATATTTATTTCCGCTGCGGCTGCGGGGGTATGGACCAAGAAAGTCGCAGAATACCCGCTGCCAGGGGAGATCGGAGACTCGCACTTGGCCTGAAGGTGGCCTGGATGACGAATTTGTAGGTTTGATTTGTCTACAGGTCTCGCATGAGGAAACGAACTTTTGGAAGTCTGATGCCATGTTGGGCCAATTGTATAGGCGTCGCAGTTTCTCTAGTGTTTTAGCAACTCCGAAATGCGCTGATGTCGGAGGACAGTGCTCTTCTTTAATCAGGTTGGCGGCCAGGCTCTCGGGGATCCATAGTTTCCAGGTAGATTGATCAGGTGATATACTGTTTTTAGGAGGTGCTAAGGATATGAAAAGTTTTTCGTCCGAGACTCGAAGATTAAGGAAGGCGTTAGGATTCGCGGTTACTCGCTGCATTCTTTCTAGGTAAATCTTGTCCTGGAAGGCGTTTGTCTTCGCGTCGAAGGACCCGAGAATAGGCTGAGCAGCTAGTTCTTTAGACGTGTCGTCGAGCGTTCCATACATGAAAGCTCTAGAGAGTGTGTCAGTTACGATGTTGTCTTTTCCCTTCCGGTATTCAATGGTAAACTGAAGGCCTGGAGCTTAAGACTCCACCGAGCCAGCCTGCCACATAGATCTCGCCGATCCATGAGCCATTTAAGGCTGGCATGGTCCGTGATTATCGTAAACTCCAGTCCTTCACTATAGGGCCGAAAACGCTTCACACTTAATACAGCTGCTAGGCACTCTAACTCCGTGATGCTATAATTTCGTTGCGCTGCATTTAGTTTCTGGGACATAAACGCGATCGGGTGTTCGCCTCCGTCAGCAGATCACTGGAAAACATGCTCCCGACGCCCGTCGTACTCGCATCGCACTGGATGTAGAAGGGTTTCGTGAAGTCCAGATTAGCCAGGACGGGTCCTGTGGTCAAGCATTCCTTGAGCTGAGTAAAAGACCTTTCAGCCTGTTCATTCCAGATGAATTTAACGTTTTTCTTTAACAAATCGGTGAGGGGACTAGCGATTGATGCGAAGCGCGGAATGAACCGCCTGTACCAGCCACAAACTCCTAAGAAGCTTCTTACTTTCTTGACACTATGCGGTCTTGGAAGATTCCAGATGGCAGCTACCTTTTCTGGATCAGCGCGTAAACAGCTATCACCAACTACAAAACCGAGGTATCTGACCTCTCGCATACAAAACTTACTCTTCTCCACATTGATGGTTAGACCAGCCTTCTGCAAACGCGCGGCTACGGTTGCTAAAAGCTTGAGGTGCTCGTCAAATGTGGAGGAGGAGATAAGTAAGTCGGCTAAGTAGACAGATACCCGGTCATGCAGCTCGTGTGGTATTACCTTGCACATTAGTTTGCACATGGTTTGGGGTGCATTGCATAGGCCAAAGGGAAGAACCGTGAACTGGTACAGGGGCCTTCCTGGAACTGCCAGAGGAGTTTTATCGCGAACGTCCTAGCTAAGGGAATTTGCCAAAAGGCGTCTTTAAGATCTATTGCTGAGATATAGCGGGTCTCTTGGAGCCGCCTATTAATGGTAGGGGAAAAGCGTCTGGCACCGTCACGGAGTTTAACTTTCGGGCGTCTAAGCACAACCTGACCTTGCCATTAGCTTTCCTCACGGGGGTTACTGAGGAGGACCAGGAGCTCTGACTTTCTTCAATAACTCTTAGTTCCAACATCCGATCGAGCTCATCGTACATAGCTCTCTGCACGACGGGGGATACCGTATAATACCGCTGTTTGATGGGCTTGGCGGATCCTACGTCGATTTCATGCTCCAATAGGCAGGTATGGCCAAGGCCATGCTTACTGAAGGAGGGAAAGGAGTTAATTACAGAGTCTAACCGTTGGCTATTCACTGGTGAAAGTTCATGTTGCTGAGTACAAATTGGAGGCGGGTTGGGTAGCGAGTGTAGTTCATTTATCATAACTGGTGCTAGGCCAAAAGTGTTCCAGAAATCAATTCATAGATATGGCTGTTGGGTTAAGGACGGAGCGATATGAAGACGCGTAAGACGCGTTTTCTCGCTATACCGTATCAGGGTTCTGATGTGGCCTAACACCTGTTGTTCTTGTCCATCTGCGGTAGATATGGTTGAAGGTACTGAATGAAATGGGATCTCCAGTCTTCCTAAAAAGGCCTCTGCTCCGAAGCCAAGGACGCTGACGCTAGCGCCGCTATGCAACAGGCCCCGTATCTTTTGTCCTCTGGTGAAGACGTCCGCGTACGGCCTGGGGGAGGCAAACTAGAGTCGTTAGCGAACTCACTGTCTGAGTCTACAGAGTCAGACGACGTGTAGCTATCGCACCACGTGCAGCTGCAGTTTACTGGTCCTTGAACTTTTGCGGGGTTGTGCACGTGCATTGCTGTCTGGGCGGAAACATTGCAAATGCGGGTTCGTATATTCGGAGGGTCTAGCAGTGTGAGTAGAGAAAAGTCAGGGTCTTTTTGCGATAAGTACTTGAGCCTGTTCGGAATACATTCAATTGTTTGTACGGCGACATCCGAGGTGCAAGCTTGAGTTTGAGCGTTCGACAAAGTTAGAGGTGACAAATCGGGGTGAATTTTGAACCGGGGTGTGGAGGATGCTGACTTATCTAGACAGTTCGGTAGACTTAGCGATAGCGCTCCTTCTCGGTGTTGGTCGCGGCATCCTCTGTTGTACGTTTGGGGACTTGGGTTGGAGTCAGAGTACGTGAAGTCCCCATATAATTCTGACTCCGTCTTCGGTTTTCCGACTTGCACGCTTGGCATTGCGTCTTTATCACCCCTTTTGTACCGCAACCGTAGCAGAAGATGCGCTGTGGGCTTAAAGGACAATCGTGGTACGTATGCCCCTCTACAGCGCAGTTCCAGCATGTGAGCCTGTTGTTAGCAGGGATTTGTGATTCCCTTCTCATAAGAGTAGGTCTAAAGTCTGGCAGGTAAGCGGCCACTGCTCTTGGATAGTCAATGTTGCCTAGTATCTGAGTAGATTTCGTCCACTAACCTCCGCAAGGGAGCCTCGCGAGGAGCTCCATTTCATGCCGGAGCTTTTCAAACTTTCCACACAGATCTCTGAGGTCAAGGATGTTGTCAACTCGGTGAATCAGCAGTGCTTCTTGTAAAGCCGGCTTCATGTTACGACGTAATATTTCTAACAACTCTTCTTCTGGGATCGGCCTCGCCATTTTAGACACGAGAGAATGAACGGCTAATCTGAAGTCGCTAAATGACTCGTTCTTGTTTTGTCTACGAGCTTCGACTATTTTTCGAATTTCGTAGTCCGTTTCTTGACTACGGAATTCACGAAGAAGAGTGAGCGCAACGTGTGCCAGGAGGGTATTTGGTTACTACGCAGATATAGCCAGTACCAATTTGCAGCTTTACCAGTGACTAATATATGAAATCCCGCGCAGAGCTCTGGTCCAGAAACCTGTTCTAAACGCGCCAGTGATTCTACTCGGAATACAAACTCAGAAACGTCCATTCCTGTCGTACCATCGAAAGACAATTTCCATCGAAAGACAGGGTTTTGTGTCGGGCTGCGCTGTCCTCTGGGCGTAGCAGGAGGATTGTGATACGTCGCGTTGAGCGGGGCGAGGGATGGACTATGCAGTCCTGCATATTCTCTTCCGGGGAACGGGTTGACTGCCAGCGTAGGTCCGAGACCAAGCTGATCGGCTCCGGCGTTGATATTGGGACTCCGGGGTCTTCCTTGAAGCTGCGCCATCAGTGGAAGGGTAATTGTAATCGTGAGATCCGTAGCAGCTTGAACTCGTGTCTGGCTAAGGTGTTGTATGCCATGACAGAACGTGTCTAAAGTCGTAGCCAAGTTTCGTGGTCTCTCTTCAGAAACGCCGAGGTAGCCGGCTGAAGTGACGGTAGCTGACGAAGTTTTCGAGACTGGCTGTTGGAATAGTGGAATATCTGCGGGGACTGCTGAGTCAAGGTTGTCTAACCCTTGGAGGTTCAGATAGAACGTGTCAGGGATAAATTTTGGACTCTTGGCAACCCTTGGGGTGCTGAGGAGAGGTCCAGCAATAGTGGTCACCGCGGAGAACGTCTTTGGTACAGTGCCCGTCAATCGAAGTACGCTGGACCTGGCCACCGAGGTGGTAAGAGTTGGCGGCGGGAGACTGAGGGCGTTATCTTCTGTGGGATTACTGGAGGCGATTGACGTAGCCACATTCACGGGGGCCGTCTCCACAGAGGCCGAGAGATCATCTAAGGCGGAAACAAGGCTCAGGGCTTGATCTTGATAAGACGGTGAGGTGTGTGGTAGCCTACGGGCCCTGTATAATGTGTGATAGATCTGTGTGCGGAGAAGAGAGCGATCTTTTTCCGACTGTAACCCTGCTGCCAGGCTGTGGTGCAACGCTTCGATTCGACTTGCAAGATAGCTTTCTTCGCGTCGTGGATTTTGGTGGGCATGCGATTTTGTTGGTGCTCTGCTAGCGGCCACACACTCTGCATCATAAGCCCTAGCAAGTCGTTCAAGTGCATCGGGTTCAGTAGGATCGAGTCCGCGGACGGCAAATTCGACAGCCCGTTCATCTGTCGTTAAGAGGGAAAAATCCATAATGTAGTAATAAATGACCTGTCAGGGTAGGGATTTATCAATCGTTGCTTCGCTGATTGCTGAGCACGATATAAGGTACTAATAGATATCTGCAAACTCGTCTCGAATGCCGATATACCTATAAACACGCCGATAAAGGCGTAGTGCCCGTGATAATATATATGAAAAATAGATATAAAAATATATATATGTATAAATATATATGAGAATAAGTTGATAGCTTTGCGCAAGCCTCTATTGCGCTTACTCGATTCAGATGAATGTTAACGCGATGGCGACAATGTGTACTATAATCAACAAGCGATGAAAAAGAAACGAAAAAAGACTCAAGCGAGTATACCTCGACCCAGTGGCTACTCAATGACACAAATGTGTAAAGTAGACAGTAACACTAACAATTATATATACACTAGAGAAACTAAACCCAGTCAAATATAAGTGTGAATACTTCTGCGGGTCAGTTTGTTATTAAGGTAGTAAGACCTGATCAAGCAAAAAGGAATAAAAAAAAAATATTTTGATGCAATGTGTAAAAAAGAACGCAGCTAGTATAAAGTATAAAGTATTTATGGTTCACCAATTCATAAAATGGACGACGGAATGGCCACGGACATGACGCAGCCTCCCACCACACATACACTCGGATATGTGAATAAATGCATAGACACCCACTGCTGTTCGCAGCCCTGCTGCTGCTGATAGTAGTCACGCGGGAAATTTTATATATATATATATGTATATATATATTTTTTCTAAGCCAATTCTCTCTCTCTCTCTCTTCAGTTTACTGTGCAACCGTTACACTCGATCTCATCAACAAGCACATGAATCTGAAGGTAGACATCGTCCACCAACTTGTCAACGTGAGCGAGGACGAACGTTGGTAGGGTTTCTTCAAGCGGTCAATCATTCGGTGGTCGATAGGACCCAGAATAGAGACTGTATCGGTGATTTCCTGGCGGGCAACCAACGAAATAACAGAAAATCTCCACTGAGGCAAAATGATGAATACTGGGGATACCGTCTTCTTTCTGAGGCCAGCTGGTATGGATGGAACCTGAGCTCGTGACGGTACTCGTCGCGTACAACATCCGATGATCACCGAAAGGCCGAGCGCCCGAACAAAAAAAAAACACCAAAATGATCATGATCTCTCTAACTGCTTCTTCCTCTCTATAGTCACTTTATCAGGCCGTACTGCCAATGAATTAAATACATACTCAAGAACAAAACAAAAAGAAAGTGATGGATATCTTTCCATCACCTTGGCAAAGTGAATGCAAACAAAGATCTTAATACTGTAATGAAGTGGTCAGGCAGTCGGTGGTGGCCAACTGTCAGAATAGGAGCAGTAGCAGGAATATTTAGATAGCGAAGACAAAAAAAAAACTCTTGAAAAAAAAAATACTGACTCCCTTCTGAAATTCGCCGTCGTGTACGGAACCTAAGCTCGATACGGTATACGTCACATACAACGTCAACCTTCCACCGATAGCTGAGCACCACAACATATAATGAAGTAGTTAAATGGTTGAAAAGAAGCTCCTACTGGAGTACGTTACTCGAAAATGCTGGTACAATCCTACCAGCGAGGACATATAAATCGCACGGATGAACAACGTTCATCAACTCGCCGACAGAACTGAAGCCGTATTAATTTAGATCATACCACAGAACAATATTCAATGTGGAGTACTCGCCGACTTAGCGTCCGCAAACCGAAGCAATGGCCTCAAATACAGTGCGTGTCGCGCACAAGGTCAGCCGACTACCAAGCAGGGGAGTATTTGCTGGACGCATGTGAAAGGGTTTAATAAGACTGGGGGGGGGGGGGGGGTGTCCTATAGTCTGACGGCCTTGTTAAAACTGAAATAGTTACAATGGAGGAGCGGGAAGCAGTCTGCAGTAATTTAACGAACAAGACGTCTTTGAACTATGGATATACAAGATCCTTAGCCTTGGCGAGCCTCCTCGGGAAACTGTCAGAGCCACAACCGAACGAAAGCTAAAAAGGTGACCTCACGAGAGCGCCTGGCTCTACGGAGGGAAAATTACGCACTTTACGTAGGAGGGCCGCATGCAGAACCTGGGGTAGACCGATGGAGGGAAACGGAAACGAAGAGAAAAAAAAACTCACAAAAAAAATAATACCGACAGTCTCGAAGAGACTTGGCTTTGGACAAAAGAAATTTTAATTGGAAACCTCATTAAAAGGAAACCGAAACTTTGGATCCATTTGTAACGAACAAATGGACAAAAAAAAACACAAATACTAAAAGAGTGAAATTAAACACTAAACAAGAGAAGCTTGAATGAGTGCCGAAAGGAAACCTGATTAAGGCCGGTGCGTAACCTGACCGAGCCAGTTTGGGCGCCATTTTGTAACAGTGAGCACTTTCCCGTCGACTATGTGTATGCTCACCCTAGACGAGAATAGACATGGATCGCGACGAAAGCCTCATGTTGCAAACATCATTTTGGAGATATGCGTGGGTGGCTGCACAGTAAGTAATTCGCCGCTAGCCGTCAGCCGGTGCGGGGTGGTTCTTGCCACCCACATCTCCTCAATGCTTGTTGAACTCTGAAAAAAAACAACAAAGAATAACCTATGTAAGCCAGCCAGATTGACTGATGTTTAACTCGGTTGAAGTACAGACTGCAGACGGACGGATGGACGTGATAACGCAAAAAAAAATTTTTTTTATTTATCTTGACCCCCGACGGGTCAATCTAACGAAAGCTTGCTCAATACTGCCTTTCACTGCCTCCGCTCAACCTGGAAAAGAAAATTTATTTGCTGGGAAACAATAAATAAGCATGTAAGAGAAGAAACCTTGTCAACGCTGTAGCGATTTCTGACACCCGGAGAACTATCGACGCCGAGAGAAAAGCATGATCTGAAGTGAGTGAGAGAGAGAGCGAGAGAGGGAGTCTTAGCTGGTATTGAGACTCCGGCTTTGGGGAAACATTGCGCCCATACGCCCCCTTCCACCCTGGCTAAGCCTCCAAAGCCTAGATGTTCTTCTTAGCCCCATATATTGAATTATATATATTCGAGGGCCTGTGTCAAGGTGACCTCCATCATGTCCGCTACCGTTCCCGCAGTGATTACTCACTCCATTGCACTGGGTCCATCAAAACCTATAAACAAACCGAAAAAAAAACATGAAGAAGGGGGGGGGGGGGAGTAGATTGAAGAAGTGCGGCGGCAGATGACCATCCAATAACCCCTAAAAGAAGAGGGAGGGCGTGAGGGCGCTCTCTCGATTTTGGTCCAGTCCTAGTTAAAAAAAAATGTTAATTTCGAGTCAAAATGGATAAATAAAGAAAAAGAAATATCGACCTTAAATTCAAATCGAGAGTATCTTATTTATTGTTGTTAAATATTTGTATGAATATGCGTAAATCACTTGCCAGGGAGGAAACCCGATTACAAAGAAAAATCTGTCATGTTACAAGACAAATAAAAAAAAAGAAATGATTTTCTTATATGTCCTCAACTTTATAAGTACTTATTCTTAGGCCTAATAAGCGCTTTCCTGTTGTATCGACTTATCAAACCATACGGATCTGCTCTCAATCTTAAATTCTAAGAATTTATTTCAAACTTGTATCGTTAACAATTGTAAATCCTAATACTTGATTTCAAAATTGTATTGTGACCAATTGTAAATTCTAATGACTTATTTCAAAATCGTATAGAACAAAAAAAAAATTTCGCTAGACAAGAAAGTGAGCAAAAAGAAAAGACAAAAAACAATAATACATGAACTTGAGAATAATTCAACTGACCTTAGAGCATACTAATGACTCACTTATACATATTGATTAGGCGACTTCAGGGTTTCCTCCGTTCCAAAAAAGGTAGAGTACTAGAGCTTCATTTATCTATCAGAGCTTCGAGCTTGCTTCCCGCGCTTCCTTTCTCCTTCGGGTTCGTAAAGGTGGAATGATATGGAGTGCAACTGTGCCGTATGGACACTTCTTCGTCGGTAAAGGGCCAATTTACTGCCCTCTCAGGGGTAAGTTTGGCTGAATGACGTGGAGAGTAAGAAAATTTTCAACCCGATTAATTACTTCCAGGTTGAGTGCTGTGAGTGCATATAGGAGCACTGCCACGCAGGTGAGATTTATGGAGGGATATCCAAGAAGAATGTCTAATTTAAGATCCCTTTTTATAGTCTGGTGACTATTAGAGCCGGGAGGAATACTGGCACGCTAGTGAGAGTTGAATATTATAATATTTCTGAGTATGTCCACTGTTTACCACTAAACGACGATTTAAAAATTTTTTTTTCTTCTTTTCAGCGGTACTTAAAATATTTTGGACCTCTCGAATCCCTTTCTCTGAGCGACGGTAACTTTATTTTACGCCGACACTGCCACGCAGGTAAAAAAAAAACTTTTCAATATTCGTATTTCTTTGAATACTCCGAATCTCTAACTAACTATAATTTTTCTTTCCAGTATTCACAGATAAAAACATCGGGAAATTTCCATAGGAATAGCATCTTTAAATTACGCCTACATTACCGCGCAGGTAGTAAAACAAAATTTTCAATATTCGTATTTCTTCGAATATTCTTAATCTCTAATACTTAACTATGGTTTTTCTTTTCAGTATTTACAGATAAAAAAAAACTTCGGGAACTTTCCATTCCGATTCACTGAGGAATAGCGTTTTTAAATTACGCCGACACTGCCGCACAGGTAATAACAAAATTTTCAATATTCATATTTCTCCGGATATTCTTAATCTCTGATACTTAACTATGATTTTTCTTTTCAGTATTCACAGATAAAAAAAACCTTCGGGAAATTTCCATAGGAACGGCATCTTTATATTACGCCGACACTGCCGCGCAGGTAATAAAACAAAATTTTCAATATTCATATTTCTTCGAATATTCTTAATCTCTGATACTTAACTATGATTTTTCTTTTCAGTATTCACAGATAAAAAAAACCTTCGGGAAATTTCCATAGGAACGGCATCTTTATATTACGCCGACACTGCCGCGCAGGTAATAAAACAAAATTTTCAATATTCGTATTTCTTCGAATATTCTTAGTCTCTAACACTTAACTATGATTTTTTCTTTTCAGTATTCACAGATAAAAAACTTCGGGAAATTTTCATAGCAATAGCATCTTTAAATTACGCCGATACTGCCACACAGGTAATAACAACATTTTCAATATTCATATTTCTTCGAATATTCTTAATCTCTGATACTTAACTATGATTTTTCTTTTCAATATTCACAGATAAAAAAAACTTCGGGAAATATCCATAGGAACGGCATCTTTATATTACTGCGACACTGCCGCGCAGGTAATGAAACAAAATTTTCAATATTCGTATTTCTTCGAATATTCTTTGTCTCCAACACTTAACTATGATTTTTTTCTTTTCAGTATTCACAGATAAAAAAAAACTTCGGGAACTTTCCATTCAGATTCCGCCGACACTGCCGCGCAGGAAAGAAAAACTTTTTGGCATATTATTATTCTCCGAATCTTCTTCAATTATTCGTTACTGAAGTAAGATATTTTTCGTATTTCTTTACAGCTAGAACTATTCACCGAAGCAAGAGAAAAGTCAGGTAAAATTTTCTCAAATACTGCGCAAATCACGTTTTCGTCCGATCTCGAGCAAATCCCGCAAAGACTGTCCCGAGTTACCTATGGCTCGCAATCTTCAGCTGACTCCACGACACACACACACACCATCGTCGCTTTCTGTCGTTCTATCTAGGGACATGAACAGCACGAGCATCGCTTGCTGTGCCTACCGTGTTCATGTCGGTGCCTCGTGCCGCAGAATCAGATCGTGTTGGGCTTGCGCTATGATTATTTTTTTTGTCATTGAATTCATTTAGGTGTTATTGTGTGCGTTCCTGCTTGTGGCTGGAATTTTGGCTGACACCGGTAAAGTATTGTTATGCGAGGAATTATTTGTGTGTCTTATTATCCGTTGCTCCACTGGGAGTTTTTGTGACCAACGGTTAATGGCATGAAATTTCAGCTGGTAGACGAGGCGATGATGCCAATTTTATACTTTTCAGATTTCCTTATGTTTTTTAAATTATTTCCTTAAAATTTTTTCTTTTTTTTTTTCTTTTCATTTAATTATTTAGATTAATATTCAGTGGAATTAGGAAATAATTTTATAAAAAGCATTATTATTTTGTGGTATGAAATTTACATCAATTTCACACTCTATATGCATATACAGATGACAAATTGGAGCAAGGGCTGTGCTTCGATTTTACATTCTTCTTAATTGTAATCAAAACCATAGCATTCGGAACCTCCAATATAAAACATTGGAAATACTAAGCAATCTAGCAAAGATTTTACTGTGAGCTGGTTGGGATGCTGATGATGATAATAGTAAACGATTTTGGAATGAGGTTTCATACATTCTCCATCTGTATAATATGGACTGTTGTTAGTTATTCGCTTTTAACATATTATTATCTAAAGCCTCATCAAACTTGGATTTCTCCATATTTATTGAGTCTTTTTTTTATGCGGAATCGGAACTTGGTGGAGGTTCATAATAAGATGGTGGAGGAGCATATGCTGTTTGAGGTCGACTTGGATCATAATGAGAGCTTTTATGACCTTTTGGGTTTCTGGGGATACGTCCAGTGACATCGAACGAACAGGTATATAGCTATATACATATTGTCTTCTTGTTTTATGGCCATGAGAGGGTAGCGTAAGGGCCAATACGCTACAAGACCTGATATAAGATGCGTTTATTTCCGTCGAGACCAGAAATAATTGTTAGTAAATATCTTAACTTCAGTCGAGACCCGAATTAAGATGCGTACTTTCCCGTCGAGACCAGAAATAATTGTTAGTAAATATCTTAACTTCAATCAAGACCCGAATTAAGATGCGTTTATTCCCGTCGAGGCCAGAAGTAATTGTTAGTAAATATACTAACTTCAGTCGAGTCCCGAATTAAGATGCGTACTTTCCCGTCGAGACCAGAAATAATTGTTAGTAAATATCTTAACTTCAATCATGACCCGAATTAAGATGCGTTTATTCCCGTCGAGACCAGAAATAATTGTTAGTGAAAGATTATCTCAGTCGAGACCCGAGATAATATTCTTTAAGTCAGTCGAGACCCGGCTAAAAGTGTTATCTTATCTTCAGTTGAGACCCGAAATAAGATGCGTTTATTCCCGTCGAGACCAGAAATAATTGTTAGTAAATATCTTAACTCCTGCCGAGACCCGAATTAAGTTGTGTTTATTCCCGTCGATACCACAAATAATTATTAGTAAATATCTTAACTTCAGTCGAGACCCGAATTAAGATGCGTCTATTCCCGTCGATACCAGAAATAATTTTAGTAAATATCTTAACTTCAGTTGAGACCCGAATTAAGATGCGTTTATTCCCGTCAAGGCCAGAAGTAATTGTTAGTAAATATCCTAACTTCAGTCGAGACCCGAATTAAGATGCGTTTATTCCCGTCGAGACTAGAATTAATTGTTAATTAAAGAAATAATTGTTAGTAAATATCTTAACTTCTGTCGAGACCCGAATTAAGATGTGGTTATTCCCGTCGATACCAGAAATAATTATTAGTAAATATCTTAACTTCAGTCGAGACCAGAATTAAGATGCCTTTATTCCCGTTAATACCAGAAATAATTGTTAGTAAATATCTTAACTTCAGTCGAGACCCGAATTAAGATGTGTTTATTCCCGTCGATACCAGAAATAATTGTTAGTTGTTAAAGTGATATATCAGTCGATACCCGATATAAATGTTAGTCCCTAGACAGCCAACTTACCCCAAGCGATGCCGAGTACAAAAAGAGATCGAGTTCAGTCAACTTGTCGTTTATATAGCCCTTGCTTGCACACGACACCACTGACTAACTATCTAAATAATTAAATAAATAATGCTTAAAACTTAATTAATAATAATAATAGTAATATTAATGAATAACCGTTTACTTGATGAAATAAATAAATAAATAAACTAATAACCATGCTCAAGACAAATGCATACAACCCTTATATTCGACCCGCCTTATACCAATGTGGTTTCCAGTTCCAAGCACACAAATATTGCCTCTCGGAACGATCCCAAAAATAATGGAAATGGAGGAGAAAGAGCGGGCAGGCGGATGTCAAACAAGAAAGGTCGGGTTAAGATCGGCGTGCGAAGAGGAGGAAGAAAGCTGAAGAAAAAAAAATTATTAAAATTCAAAATCGTTTGCAAGTAATACGCAGCAGCGAAAAAATAAAAAATTGGGCAACCAAAGAAGAACGAGACCATCGAAGAGGAACAGGACTCAAGTAATAAAATAGAAGACCTAAAAGGCGGTAACTTATAATATAAAACTTTTGTACTGTCCATTAGTAGAACGTACACGCAAATTTGAACTTAGTGAAACTAAAATGGATGCACTGGTGAATTTGGATCAAGGTCAGTGCTCGACTCTCTCATCAACACAAACAGTGTTCACTACGTTTTAACTTTCAATATATTTTCGCACTTATTTCTTAAGATTGCCCACTAATTATATTAAGATCAGATTATGTATATGAGGTGTTAGGTCAGAGATTCAAACACACTAGAAAACACTTATTACCACAGACTTAGAATATACGATTATCAAGAAAAGTTGTATTGGGATAAAACTCAATATAAAAGTTTTGGGTCAGAGAATTTTGTATCATATTGAAAACACGTATTATTAGAATAGTTTCAATATAAAATCGTCAGGAGCGTAATAAATATAAACATATATAAATATGTCAAATTAATATAGAATGAAGATAAATTATAATATTTGATAAATATGCACAAGACATGTATAATATGTAAATATATATATGAGTAAATATTTTAAAATAGATGTATGAATAAATATTAATTTGTTACAAGTGACTGGTACTCACCGATGTATAGCTTGACGCTTGAGGGTTGGTTTTAAGCAATGTTAAGACCCTTTGTTCTAACCATTGGTTAGAATAATTCTTTGTTCCCGTCGAGTCCAGAAATAAAGTGTTAATGTTACTAAGATACTATCTCAGTCGAGACCCGAGATAATATTCTTTAAATTAGTCGAGACCCGGCTTAAAGTGTTATCTTATATTCAGTCGAGACCCGAATTAAAATGCGCTTATTTCCGTCGATACCAGAAATGATTGTTAGTAAAAGATTATCTCAGTCGAGACCCGAGATAATATTCTTTAAGTCAGTCGAGACCCGGCTTTGAGTGTTATCTTATCTTCAGTCGAGACCCGAAATAGATGCGTTTATTTCCGTCGAGACCAGAAATGATTGTTAATAAATAATTTATCTTCAGTCGGGACCCGAAATAAGATGCGTTTATTTCCGTCGAGACCAGAAATGATTGTTAGTTGTTAAAGTGATATATCAGTCGATACCCGATATAAATGTTAGTCCCTAATCAGCCAACTTAACCCAAGCGATGCCAAGTACAAAAAGAGATCGAGGTCAGTCAGCTTGGCGTTTATATAGCCCTTGCTTGCACACGACACCACCGATGGAGTAGCAGAGGCGAATGATTACAAGAATTGGAACTGTAGCTGCGATCTTACGGTACTAGCGATAAAATTTGCATAGAAACGAACAAGAATGCATAGCAACAAGAAATTTAGAGCTGCTGTGTTATATTGAAATATATTTGCAAAAAATAATCTCTCTATCACGTAGCGAAGAAATTCCCGTTGGACGGTACTTGTAATGATGATAATGATAGAGCTGCAAATTGATCGGCTTGATCTGATTATACTTGTGCCATGCATTTTATGCTACATGACAATGCTTTTGTTAGAAGTTGTACCTATTTCTGGGAAAAATTGTAATTAGATTGAATTTATTTGCTTTTCAGAACCCAATTTCAGCATGGTATTTTTGTAATATGTTCCTTTTTCAGGAATTGTTTTTAGTACGAATTCAAACATTTGATAATGATTCCAACTTAATCTGCTCAATGAGGCTATACTTTTATATTGCATTTGTGCAATATGTTATATAGATGATAAATACCTGGCCTTGTTTGGTTGTGTATCTGTGTTTTGATTGAGTGATTAGATTAGGTTTAATTTTATAAAAAATTTCATTCTTTGTTTTCAATATGTTTTCTTTTCAGAAGTTTTAATACTAACAAAAATATATTCGAATCGATTAGGTTCGAACATACTGCCCCCGTTGAAAGACTGGAAGTGGCTTTCATGTAATTAACCGCAAGCTACCCTTTTAAGAAAGAAATAAGTTTGAACTCACAAAAGTTTGGTGTTGTGTTGCTCGTATTAAGAGGCTTTCTTCGCCCAGAGTATGACATTCTTATAAATTATATATCTGTTAGAAATGCTCACCAATTTCCAAAGTGGGAACAAGAAGAAAAGAAAAAAATACCGCGACAATCTCATAGATAAGACATATGGGCACCGACCAATGTAGTGGAAAAAGGGTAACAAGGAGAAAGAAAAACAAAAAAAATGTTATCTTATAATTTTAATGTTTCCATCGGCTAACAATCGTACCTTGATTCTCGTCCCATCTTTAGTTTGGAACCTCTGGTTCCTGTTTTGGAATTTGTTAACGCATCCCACGACACGGTGGTCTTCTCCGTTGACCCTGTCTGATTATCTACGATGGTAAAAATAATATTATTGCCCAGACGAGCTGTCGGCACAATAACTTGGTCGCTTATAATATTTATTTTTGCTGGCGCTGGTTGAGCATTCAAACGAATCGCCTGTTGATCGCTGGTTGACGGTTCCTGTGTATCATCTGGTTCGGATGATTGCCTTTCAAGATTTGGTGAGGTAGAAGGGAGTCCTCAGTCACGATGGTTGGTGTTGATTGATGATTTATTTTTAATTGGTTAAGGCTCACCTTTAGTATTCTTGATTGTTGCTTCAGTTCCTCAAGATGTGCAGTTAACCTGTGGATTGCCTTCTGCTCCTCGCCCAGACTTCGTTCAGGAAATGATGGCATCAAGTTAATTTCCTCATCTAGGTCCCAATCTTCCTCCATAGATTCCTCCTGGTTCTCATCGGGCGATGGGGGCCACTCTCTTAATTCCCTTTCCAGGTTCCTCGCTGCTTCCAATGCTTCTTCCCAGTTGCGCCCAGGGGTGATAGGCAAATCATCTCCGTAATTGGTCTGATGTGCCGGTGTATCCATGTTTAGCAATATACTCTGACTGATAATTTTATCAATTTCGGGATTGTATTTAAATGATCATAACGGGATTTTTGCTTTATTTTTGCCTACATTGCTTGGCTGCACTACAGAGTTTTGCGCAATAGTGATAAAAAACAATTGCATTTGATTGAAAATGCGGTTGGATCTCTTCGCTGTGGGGAGGGTTGTCATAGAAACGATCGTTTAGCGATGGAAGATAACGGCGCATGGTTGCAGGTGGTCAAAATTTTAGAATTGGAGTTGCTTCGATAAACTAGAACTTTTGTGATAGAAACAAAATTGGATATTAGAAAGTAACGGGACATGAATAGTTTGATGATAATATGTATCTTTAAATAAATGTGTGGTTGGAGCGTGAATTTTCCTCTTAACGAATTTAATACGTTGGTTTTTTGGTCTTTTGAACGATGCGTTGAATTGTATATATGAATTAGTGAAGTTAATTTTCTTGTATCGGTAAGATACATATTTTTGGGGTTGGCCTTTTTAGAATTCCCTTGGCGGTTTTCATCCTGACTACACGAATCTAGTTATCAGGATGAACTTCAATTATTCGTCCTAATAACCAACGGCTTGAGACCAGATTTGGTTCTTTAATTATCACTAAATCTCCTATTTGAGGGTTCGAAATTGGAATTTGCCATTTGGGTCGATTTTGTACGGAATTCAACTAAGCGTTAGACCATTTATGCCAAAACTGTTGTTGTTATGAATCCACTAAATCAATCTTACATATTACCAAATCTCGAATTCATAACCCAAAACTAAATCCTCATTCTGCATTCATAATGCCTAACATCCTATCATCACTTTACCCCAAAATGCATTTCACAAGAATTCAATAAATTCATTACAAACTCAAATTACGAATTCTTAAACACACCTAAGTGAATGCAACAAACAATAAATAACAGCCAGCAGGTACCCGTAATTCTATCCCATTTGGCGCGTGCCTAAAATGGTCATAATTTTTTCCACATGATAAAGGCAAAAAAAAAACGCAATTCGATCTAGCGCCAGCATTATGATTCACTCATAAAGACGAACGAAGAACCAATTAAAGCCAAATACGTGACTACGTCACCGACCGATCTGAGACCGGCGAGTTTACCTAACAGCTGCCCCTTCGATGCATTGATAAAGTGACGTGAAATTTCATGAATTATGATGACCCTGAAAGTTGTTATGCATGAAATCGATCGTCGAAACTTTTTTCAATTGTTACTCCGTTCGATTTCGGGAATTTCGTTATTTCCGCTCAAATTTCCTGATTATTATTCAAAACAGAAAATTCAGCGATCAGCAATTTTCCTTCAGAAAGTTCCTTCAGAAAATTGCTGAATATTAGATAATTTGTGCAAGGGAGTATCATCCCAACGTTAACCATTTTATATAAATTTGGTGATATTTGGACTAGGAATTCAGAGAGTATTCTTGAACCAACTAGGAGAGTCCCCCTACCAAAGGTATGAGGCCTTACCAAACTAAAGAAAATCATTACAAGTCATAAAATAATAAGTGGAAAGTCAATAAGTGTTTTTAATAAGTGGAAAGCAGAAACAGAAAACTGTTAAGAGTAATCTATTGTATCTATTTAATAAATTTTGTTTTCTCAGAAAGCTGCGTTTGAATTTACATTCAGCTTATATTGCGTTATACCTAAAGAGGTGTAACAACGTAAAACAAAATATTGGTGGTAGCGGTGCAGATTTTTTGCAAGGTTTGTAAGACCTGCAAAATAAACCCCGAAGAAGCAGCAAAGAGTGCAGCGAAGTTTAAAAAAATTCTAATCCTAAAGAAACAACACGAATGTGATGGCCCAGAGCAGAATCGCCCCTAAGAATAGAGGAGCCCATCTTTATTGACGGCATATTTGCCGACTTCGCCTATTTTTCAGACGACAGCGAAGACTTTGACCACCTAGACACCCCCAGGAGCATCTGAGCTACATCAGCCCTCCGCACGACAACGCCACGGATGGAGACAACTTGGTGGACCTGCTAATTGTCTTACTTCTGTTATGTTTTTTTTTCAATGTACGTCGAAAAGGCGTACTTACTTCTTGATCACTCCGTTGTGGGCGCACTGATAGCCGTTTCACCAAATTGTGTTGCAGGGCAATTTTAAAACACTTTACTTGGAACTTTACTTCTCTTTATTAATTTCTTTTCCTTTTTTAACTGTGCTCTTAATACACTTTACTGTAAATTAATTAAACTTCCTTTTTTCTTCTATTGTACACTTTTTCGTAAAAACTTTTCCTTTTTAATCAACTTTCCTCCGACCGAAAACCGAGCCGAAACCACTTCCCAAAAACTATAATTTTTTTTATTTCCCTTACCACTTTATCTTTTTTCTTTCAAAATTAGACCGCGACGTTCTCAACCAAATTCAAAAAACAACTCGGCTTTTGATCACTTCGTCGCAATCAAGAGCCCTCGTTCAGGGTAGGAAATGCATAGTTGCATTTCTACCCTGAGAAAATTGTTAATTTATTCTGGACTTGATTAAACAAGTCCAGAAAAATTTTCGTTGGACGGAGGCTTGAAATTTGATGTTTTTATAAACATCAGCCACCCGTCTCGTCGATTGAAATTGCGGCGCGCGTATACATATAATGTATTTTCGAGGCGCGCATTTCTGAACGTGAAAGTTTTTTTTTTTGGTATGTATGTACGTTTGTACATACATATTGTAATTTTCACGACAAATCGTACTGAAGGTACGATTTGTCTTTTGCTTTAATTTTTTTTTCTTTTAAATTAAATATTTCTACTGGAAAATTTTGCTGAAATCAAAATTCGCCATGGGAATGGTATGTGAAGCAAACTGCTGAAGCAGTACTTTTACATATACAACAAGCCTTCCCTCCGTAAAAATGAGGTTTATTCTTGGGAGAGGAAGAACTATCTAGGAAAAATCTGAATGTAAATTCCTTTGACTCTGTTTAGGTTTGTTTTTGAACTTCGTTATCGGGGGTGTCGGGTTACCATTTTGGTAATCTTTTGATTGCTACTGTGTATCGGCCACTGATTTTAAGGTCCTAAGGGAGAAATTTTCTGGTTTGCGTCACTCTAGTTTTGTTCTTGGCCAACTACAGAGATGATGCTGTTTACCGCGAGATTGAGTAACGTACCCTTGTTTAGCCCGGAAGGTCTCACCTCGGTGGCTGGCGAAATTTTTGTGGTCCTCACAATTCCTGGGTGGCGAGGGGCGCGGGAAGCGCCCGTTTACCATGTGGGGTGCCGAGGCTGTGGCTGGTCGTCACAGGGTTAACCTACCGCTCTACCCCCATCAAGGGCAGTCCTGGGTCGTACGAGGTAAGTTTGTACATCTACTTGTTATCGGGTTTTACACAGGCTTATTATAATTTTCTTTTGTTTTTAGGTGGAACTCTAAATCTTACTGGATACGGGTTGTGCGCTTGTTGCCACCCGGTATTTAGCCCGGCCATTATGGCGATTCTTCGGAAGCTGATGGCTACGCCCCCCCCCCCCCCCCCCCCGCCGCCAGATCGAATCTGACGCAGAAGAGGACTGGGACCAGGAGTGATGCCATGATTTTTTTTCTTTAACAATTTTTTATATTTGTATTACCATTGCCATTCTATCGTTTTTTAAAACCAATTAATTATATATAAAAAAAATGAAATAATAAAAATTAGAAAGAAAAAAAAATATATAAAAAAATTTGTTGTTGGTTCTTTTGGCTGTACCCTTTTCCCCTTTTTCCTTTTCAGGGTTTTTACGCTTTGCCTTATTATTATTTTTTTTTCCGGGAAGAATAAAGTCTGTCAGGCCTGGCTAGGTTGTTTCGGTCGTTCTCGGTTGGGTTTTACAACATTTTCAGCTAACAACTATTTTGTTTTTGTTTGTTTTTGTGTTAGTTTCGCTTATTTGTATTCTATTGGCTAGGGTAGATTTGTTATTATTCTAATATTATTTATTTAGTTTAACTGTTATTTTTGTTGTTCTATTAATTCTAATTTAATTATAATCCTAAATTTATTATTTATCTGTTGAGTAGCTTGGTAAATTTCCTCTTTAGTTTTGTTATTTACTTATTTATTTAACATATTATTATTAATTATTAATATTATAACAATTTTTAAATTGTTGCTTAGTAGCCTGGTATTGCTTGTCTATTTGCTGTTTTCATTTCCCTATTTATTTATTATTATATATTTATTATTTTTGTTTTTTTTATAATTTTTAATACATTTTTCTTGAATGCAATTTTTATTTGATTTGTATTTATAGTTAAATCTAATGCATTTTAATTTTTTACTACTCTATCTATTTTTATTTATTTATATCTACTATCTAATCTGGTCGTTTTTTTTTTATTTAATTATAATACATTTCAGGCCTTGCTGCCTGTTATGATTTTGTTGATACGTTTGGCTTTTCAAGTTGCCGTTTTCCTATACATGTTTTAGATTCATGTCATTTGTTATGTCTAATTTTACGACCGTTTTCTTTTCTTTTATATATATTCTATTTTTATTTATATTTAATTCTAATGCGTTTTAAAAAAAAAATTTTTTGTTGGTATTTTAAGCATATACGTTTTATTATTTTGCTCTATAGTTAGTTATACTATATACTATATGCATATATTACTGTTTTTTTTTTGTTAAATCGTTACATATACATAGATTTTCTTTGAATGCTTTACCAGGACTACTTTTTTGTTTGTCCAACGTTACAACGACCGTGTTTAAATTAATTTGTTGAGCCATGTTGACAGTGTCAGTGTCGCATTTTTAAACTATTTGAACGATTTGGTTTTAGCGAGGCTTCTAGTTCGCCTTAAACTGGGTTGGGGAGCATGAGTTCGCTCTTTTAAAGGAATTCCCTCTGATGAAATTTGGGGGTTACCTTGTGGTTGATTTCTCTGTTGTCTCATCTTGATGACAACAGCGTGTAGTTATTTTACTGCCACAACGATCATTATGGCCAAAACTAGTAGGCTTACAAATGATATAGAGTGGTGGACAGTATATGGGAGGTTCTGCTCGATAACTTAATACTGTACTGGTCTAACTTGTGTTGGATATCTTCCAACGAATGAGTTCCAGTATAAATTGATTTATGGATATCGTCTCCCGTTAAAATCTCAGTTTGTGTGGAGCTGTGGTTTTGGGGTTTTGGTAACAGTTCTGCCAGATTTAGGTTAAGCAGAGAATGATATAATTCTTCGTACCTAAGTACCTTTTCACCTATTTACACTTGACATGGCTGCGTTATTTCAAGTATCTCCTGCCACTCTAATTTCGAGATCACAAAGTAATCTGGACACGTGATATGTAACACCGTGGAGGTGATGAACGAGAATAGCCATGTATTGGCCTTGTTCAGTTTTATTAACATGTCCTTTTGGAGAGCTAGTACTCTGGTCCTGCATTTGGGCACTTCATTTAAAGGATATATAGTAATTTAATGGCACATTCGTTGGATGTTGCCGCTTTGATTATAGGCGTGGTCAGCAGGCCTACATACGTGTTTTCTTCCAAATTACTTGTTATTTTCTTGAAAATTTTTATGTCCTCGCCTTTTAATAAGAGGAATTCCTGAGTTTTTGCGCTATTGGCTATGTCTGGAATTAATGAATAATTTGCTGACTTGGGTACAGGATAGCATTGAATCTGTTGTAGCCTCATTTTTGGCAGATTAAAAATTGGGAGAGTAATTCTCACCACCAATTTGTTTTGCATAAGGAGTGACTGAGCTCCTGCTGTCTGATATAGAACAGATAGACAATTTCGGTCATTCGGACAATTCGAGGTCGTCTTGCGGTATATCTCCAGCAGATTTTTGGGAGACATCAGGAGTGGATGAATATGATTGGTTCTACTAGCCAGTATTATATCCAGGAGGGCTTGTTGTCGATATTCGACTTCGATGATTTGGAGCAATAAGCTTGATATTATTTAACATTTATCTATCTTGCCAGCTTAATATTGTGCTGACTGTTTATAAGAAAAATCAATTTGACAATGACGTTCTAAAATACTTTGAAAAACTTTTAAAAAGCTTTAATCGCAGACACATGCCACTGTACACTTTCAGAAAAATGCAAAGGAAGACTTGTTTTGAATGTAAATAAAAAATTGATATTATGGTTGTGTCAGGAGATAGATTCAGGCCTAACTTAGACGCTAGAAGGAAAATCAGCTTTATAAATAATAATAAGCTTTCTTCTATATATATGTATATATAAAAATATTTATTGTTTGTCTTAAATATCAATTTGTTATTGACATTAAAATAAAATAGAAAAAAATAATAAAAAAAATATACAAGCTTAAAAGAATAAAATAAATATTTTATTCATAACATAAATAGAATTTATTAACTTTTAAAATTTTACTTATTTTCAAGGACCAAATAAAAATAATAGAAAAATAAATGTACGAAGAGCTTGTTGTGAATCGAACAAAAGATTCTTAGAGACACATACAACCTCTATTAAAGTACAGAGGGTAGGGTGTCTTGCCCAGTATTCGCTCCTGTCCTCAACTCCTTTTTGTTCGTTGGTGGATAGAGGCTTTTCAAGCGCTTATACTTTTGTTGTTTTTCGAAGTAGGCTTCCTCTATCCTACCGGCTGCGCCAATTGTTATGTTTTTTTCTCAATGTACGTCGAAAAGGGGCGTACTTACTTCTTGATCACTCCGTTGTGGGCTCACTGATAGCCGTTTCACCTAATTGTGTTGCAGGGCAATTTTAAAACACTTCACTTGGAACTTTACTTCTCTTTATTAATTTCTTTTCCTTTTTTAACTGTGCTCTTAATACACTTTACTGTAAATTAATTAAACTTCCTTTTTTCTTCTATTGTACACTTTTTCGTAAAAACTTTTCCTTTTTAATCAACTTTCCTCCGACCGAAAACCGAGCCGAAACCACTTCCCGAAAACTATATTTTTTTTTATTTCTCTTACAACTTTAACCTTTTTCTTTCAAAATTAGACCGCGACGTTCTAAACCAGATTCAAAAAACAACTCGGCTCTTGATCACTTTCGTCGCAATCAAGAGCCCTCGTTCAGGGTAGAAAATGCATAGTTGCATTTCTATCCTGAGAAAAATTTTCATTTATTCTGGACTGGATTAAACAAGTCCAGAATATTTTTCGTTGGACGGAGGCTTGAAATTTGATGTTTTTATAAACATCAGCCACCGTCCCATCGACTGAAATGCGGCGCGCGTATACATGTAATGTTTTTTCGCGGCGCTCATTTCTGATCGTCAAAGCTTTTTTTTTATATGTACTATATGTACGTTTGTACATACATATTGTAATTTTCACGACAAATCGTACTGAAGGTACGATTTGTCTATTGCTTTAATTTTTTTTTCTTTTAAATTAAATATTTCTACTGGCAAATTTTTCTGAAGGCAAAATTCGCCATGGGAATAATTTTGTAAAACGAAACGGTATGTGAAGCAGTACTTTTACGTATACATACAACACTTCCATTTGAGCTACAAAATTCAAACGCAACCACTGAGCAACTGAGACAAGTGAAACTGAGCATTCTTGTCTCAATTGATTCAGTTTCATTATTTTGTGATTTTAATTACTAATTAAAGTTTAGTGAGCTATTTGAATAAACTAACATCACTTTCCTCAATTTATTACTATCCAATTCTGTGGTCAAAATTATTTAAATGTCAAATTTTGCAAATCAGCTGATTGGTTTGAACTGAGGCAACTGAGACGGTTGCTCAAAGTTTTGTCTCAACTGGCTCACTGAGACAGTGCTTGCCGAAAGCCCCTATAGTATTTAGATCTAGACTATATAATAAGTTGATCAGAGAAAAAATTAAATATTTAAGTAGACAATGTAATATATATGTATATACATATACTCTACTTCTTTTTCTCAGACCCAGTCACAATTTCTTTTCTCATCTGATTTAAATTTCTATAGGTAAAGGTACTCTCTCCGGCGTTAGAAAAAAAAAATTTTGCAATTCTTTTAACATCGACAAATTCCTATATAATTTTTCTTTTTGAAGGAAATCGAAAAAATTCCTATCAATATGGAAGGTAGCAGAAAGATTATAGAAAGATTATATATATATACACTTCTATCGGGGTTAACTTCACACCGAAGAAAACCCACTAAGAAAACAGCACAACCAGTACGAAAGCGATCAAGGCATAGTAAAATGGCAGAGCCAGAAACGCTCACCTTTAATGACGCCAAGTCGTTAATACCCGAATTCTACGGGAATTCTGAAAATTTGCATAGGTTTCTGAACCTATACGAAATGGTTCAAAGAGAGGACTTAGTAGAAGCCTCAAAAGCTCTTTAATTTATTCCAGTCGCGGCGCAGAACAAATATCTTTATTTCAGTCGCTACCCAAGATAAAGATTTGAGATTAGTAAATGTTATTCTAGTCGCTACCCGGAATAACTATCTTTATCTCAGTCGAGACCCAAGATAAAGGTTTGAGTTAGTCTGTGTTATTCTAGTCGCTACCCAGAATAACTATCTTTATCTCAGTCGCTACCCAAGATAAAGATTTGAGATTGGTAAATGTTATTCTAGTCGCTACCCGGAATAACTATCTTTAACTCAGTCGAGACCCAAGATAAAGGTTTGAGTTAGTCTGTGTTATTCTAGTCGCTACCCAGAATAACTATCTTTATCTCAGTCGCTACCCAAGATATAGATTTTAGATTAGTAATTGTTATTCTAGTCGCTACACGGACTAACTATCTTTATCTCACTCGAGACACAAGATAAAGGTTTGAGTTAGTCTCTGTTATTCTAGTCGCTACCCACAATAACTATCTTTATCTCAGTCGCTACCTAACATAAAGGTATTGAGTTAGTAAAATCTATTTCAGTCGAGACCCAGAATAAATATCTTTATCTCACTGGGTACCCAAGATAAGGTTGTTATGTTAGTAGAATTTATTCCAGTCGAGACCCAGAATAACTATCTTTATCTCAGTCGCTACCCAAGATAAAGGTATTGAGTTAGTAAAATCTATTCCAATCGAGACCCAGACTAAATATCTTTATCTCACTGGGTACCCAAGATAAGGTTGTTATGTTAGTAGAATTTATTCCAGTCGAGACCTAGAAAAAATATCTTTATCTCAGTCGATACCCAAGATAAAGTTGTTATGTTAGTAGCATTTATCCCAGTCGAGACCCAGAATAAAGATCTTTATCTCAGTCGATACCCAAGATAAAGTTATTGAGTTAATAATTATATTTTATTACACTAGCCAAGTTGAATTCCAAATGTTGCGCAATCTATGAAGGCTGGATGCGAAAAGAGAAAGATTCAAGTTGGCCTACGACTTATACAGGGTGTTCCGTAAATGTATTTAATCCTTTAAGTGGATGAAAGTAGAGGTCGTTTGGGTCAAAAAAGTCTAGATACCTTTATATCGAACTCCGCTAGGTTTTCGAGTAAATTGATAATATCGATTTTCGAGATTTTGCATACCTTTTCAGAGAAATTTCGTTATAAGTTCTATTGTAATTAATGGATTGTGACGTTCAAACCATTATTTAAAAGAACACATATTGGCCTTTCTAAGAATGCATAATTAGTTATAATTGTGCCTTCAATTATTAAAAAAAAAACAGTTTTCTCTAGAATTTTTTATTTCACCAAAATTTTTGTCGCGATTCAGTGTACATTTATTCGAAATATCACCATCGCACGAACTTGGCAAAAATATGAAAAAATTTGCGCATTAAGTCACCTTTCCAAAATGACCTCCCTAAGTGCTATCAACAATAACAATCAAAAGTTATAAGCAAACATTTGGAAGATGCGCCCATCGAGGTAATCTTCAGTTTTTTTCGTAAGATTCTATCTCCTCCTACAGTTTTTAACCTACGAGAACCATTTATATGTCATTGTACGGGAATCTGAACTGGCTATTAGGATAGGGTACTCTTCGATTTCCAATTTCGAAAATGGAGGGGGTAATTTCGAAAAAACACCAAACACCAAACTTGATATTTACGTAGATTTCGTTATTCCGCATCTTCATTTTTGCGGGAGGGGCAAGACCTGGGAGGGGCGGGAGTTCAAAGTTTCAACTTTAAGCGGCTATATTTGAATAAAAACCACCAAAAATGTCTTTTCCATTTAGGAATTTAGGACTTACTTGCTAGAACAATGCTTGGTTGAGATAATTTAGCCGCTTAAAATTGAAACTTTGAACTCCCGCCCCTCCCAGAGCTTGCCCCTCCCGCTAAAATGAAGATGCGGAATAACGACATCTACGTAAATATCAAGTTTGGTAAAAAAGTGTTTTTTCGAAATTACCCCCTCCATTTTCGAAATTCGAAATCGAAAAGTACCCTATCTAATAGCCAGTTCAGATTCCCGTACAATGACATAGGTAGGTTAAAAACTGTAGCAGGAGATAGAATCTTACGAAAAAACTGAAGATTACCTCGATGGGCACATCTTCCAAATGTTTGCTTATAACTTTTGATTGTTATTGTCGACGTCATTTTGGAAAGGGGACATAATGCGCAAATTTATTCATAGATTTGCCAAGTTCGTGCAATGGTGATATTTCGAATAAATGTACACTGAATCGCGACAAAAATGTTGGTGAAATAAAAAATTCTAGAGAAAACTGTTTTTTTTTTTTAATAATTGAAGGCACAATTATAACTAATTATGCATTCTTAGAAAGGCCAGTATGTGTTCTTTTAAATAATGGTTTGAACGTCACAATCTATTAATTACAATAGAACTTATAACGAAATTACTCTGAAAAGGTATGCAAAATCTCGAAAATGGATATTATCGATTTATTCGAAAACCAAGCGCAGTTCGATATAAAAGTATCTAGACTTTTTTGACCGAAATGACCTCTACTTTCATCCCCTTAAAGGATTAAAGAGATTTGCGGAACACCCTGTATTGCCTCTGAATTGCGCACGGCTCCAACAAATTGTTTTACATTGCGCATAGTAACCAAAGTACGTTGACCTTAGCAGCTGGGCGTAGGTAGCAACAGAAAAGTCCGTTGACCTTGGCAGCTGTGCATAGCTCAGAAGAGTACATTGACCCTAGCAGCTGTGCAAAGCAACTAGGATTTTGAGCATTTTTTGTTGCCGTTCCTAATTTTGCCTAACTAAAGATATTAGGATTATAATTATACAATAAGATACCGATTACAATATTGCTAATTTGCTATTTTAAAGATTCATTTAAATGTACAGATTACTTAATCTAATTCCATTTGATTCGCGCACTGTTATCGAAGACAAGTTATTTTCCTCTTATTGGATTGTGTCCCGTATTTGTTTAAGTGGAATGTAGCCATGAGGTGTTGATTGTTATCTCCACTAAAAACTGATTTTCGATGTGCTTGTAGGTAGATATACATCGTTTCGCTCCCAACCTATTTTCAATAACTAGAAATACTTGGAATTATAATCTGTTAAACTATTTTACTTTCGGGTGGCTATTTAATGTTGGTTTGAACATACTGCCCCCTGTTGAAAGGTTGGATTTTAATAGAGAAAATTCAATCTTTCAAGTATTTGTTATTATAAATTAATACACTTAAAATATAAATTAGTTTTAGAATGAAGAGGCGAAGCATACATTTGGTGACTCCCCCTTTTTTTTATTTACCTAAGGAATTATACCTTGTTATTACCTTCCTAAATGTTTCGGCGATCAGAATCGGAAAAGAACATGGTGTCTGTTGCTATTGATTGGTTAGCTGAGTCAGAGCAGCGCATTACTTTGGTTGACGTCTGTCTCATTGGCGATCACTATGTTTTGGAAGGGCTTTAATTGGCAGGTAATAAATTGGGCTCCCGTTGGCAGCATAGCCGAGCTGCGCTGAGTGCTGATCCGGTATGACATCCCAGGTCCAAGGTTCGAGTGTGGCGAAACAACCTATTTTTTTCCTTTTTAAAAACTATTTTTTTTGTCTGAAAAAAAAATCTTTGTTGTGAAGAAAAAAATAGGAAGCACCTGGACTTTGCATAATTGTTATTATGCTCCCTTCTACTTGATGAAAAGGGGTTTGAATTTTGTACTACAGAAATTTCAGCATGATGAGATCTTTACATGGTAAAAGTTCTGTGTCTTGAAACAGATTTTTTTTTTTTTTTAAATCTGTCAACTGAATTGAAAGGTCAAAGTAGATACGGTTTGTTGCATCAATATCCTCTTTTATGTCTGTCAGGGGTACTTTAATATGTAGATATTCGGAATATCTAGATATAAATATCTAATTATCGATACCCCATGTCTGTCATAAGCATTAGTAAGATTGGGTGGAAGTGCATTTATTAAGGAATTTACCGGTAAGTAATTGAATTTTAATTTACAAATAGTCTTTTGTGACACGAATTAACAGGCTTGTTATTTAAAAACAATACGTAGTCCCCATATATGTACTCCTCGCTTAAATGCCCAATCTGCATTACAACCCAAAAGTTCTGTAATCTAAAAATATTGCTTTAAATTTCATACAAGTCAACACTGATACATGCTTTCTGCATTAGCACTAAAACCTAATAACTGCCATCTCTTTATGAACACGTAAGTTTATATCTCATACTATTTCAATCGGATATCTACCCTCGATACCCTTAAAATCTTGAATGAAGGTTATTGGAGCCAACTTCAAGGTGGGGAAGACTGAACTGTCAAGTTTGATTCAAGGATTTGCAAGAACGGCGTGTGTTAAATACATTTTTAGTTATGAATAAAAAGAAGCAACGATATTAAGCATCAAGAAAAAAACTTGATATACTAAACAACATTAAAACCAAAACTAAAACTAAAAAAGTTTCGGAATATAAATGTGATATTTCCACTATCAATAGATTGATCAGAAATGAAGAAAAGATTCGTGAAGTTGCAGTGTACAACAAAAATACTAAGCGCAAACGCTTACGAACAAGTCCTTATAAGGACGTGGAGAGCGAAAACTCCCTGTTTAAGTGGTTTAATCAAGTCAGATTGCAAAACACTATTGTATAACTTCAATGATTTTAAATAAGGCGAAAGAACTCGAAGTTAAGTTAAATTCGGATTTTGAGCCTAATAACAGCTAGCTGTGGCATTGGCAAAAAAGGAGAATATTCAATTCAAAAAATTTCATGCCGAAAGTATTGCAGCAGATTTTGTGTGGAGATGATGAATTTATAAAAGACCTATTGCCTTCGCTTTTGTAAAATTATTCTTCGGACAACATTTTTAACGTCGACGAAAGTGGATTACTCTTTAAACTTTAAAGCATTACCTCGAGGCACCCTGGTTCGTAAAAGCAGCAATATTAAGGGTGAAAAATATGAGAAATCACGAATAACTTTGTTATTTGTATGCAATGCTACAGGGACATACAAAAGAGCAGTTGTAATAGGAAAAACCCAGAATCCTCGATGCTTTAAAAACAAAATCCTTCCTCTTCCATACTACGAATATAGCAATGCTTGGATGAGTTCGACTTTATGGAATTGTATTCTGAGAAAACTAGACGAAGAGATGATAAAGGAAAACGAAAGGATTATTTTATTTGTTGATAACGCTGCCTGTCACAAAATTTTAACGGAATTGCAAAATATAAAGGTGTAGTTCTTACCACCGAATACCACGGCCCTAATCCAACCACTTGACCAGGGCATCATACACAGCTTCAAAGCATATTACCGGAAAATCATTGTAAGGAAACAAATCTTTACCTTAGAATGTGGATTGAGTAAACAAGAGTATGTGAAACGAATAACTCAATTAGAGGCTCTTTTCTTGGTGGCTTGTTTCAAGTGACACAATGACAAATTGTTTTCGGAAGGTAAAAAAGTGTTTGCTCTGGTTATACTGGTTGATTCTATAGATTTGCTTTTATCTTACGGTAAAATTATAAATAAAAAGACGGCGAAGTAAAAGCTTGCGACGAACATTTTATGATTACGTATTATGTCACACAAACATTGAATGCTGTGGCATGCTATCGGATGAGATAGTAAGGGAAGTGTTTGAAGAGAATAATCACAATGATGGTTATCATGGAGATGATGAAGGAAATGAAGAAGAGCATGTAGAGATTAAAACCCCCCAGTTTTAAGGAAGTAATTACTTCCTTCCTTCGATACCCTTCGAAAAAATATGTTACATAAAGATATCAGTTGTAAGGAGCTGGAAAATATGGAATATATGATTTTTAAAACAGAAGCAAAAAATATGAGTCAGAAGAAAATTAAAGATTGTATTTTATGTTAACTGCTTCACATTTGTTCCATGTAATATTTGTAGAATATATATACATGTACATATATACTTACGTGTTCGTTTTTAGTTATTTTGATGCTATTGTTTTCGTTGAGATAGATCCTCCCTATTTTTGTTTTTGTTTATTTCGGATATTTTGAATTTACATATTTAATAGTATGAAGTGAATAAATTTATTTCATCAGACTTAAACTTGGTTTTCTACTTTGGCAACCTTCCCGATTGAATTCAGAAAACGAACTGAACTGAATTTCTCTATTTAATTTCTTTAGAGATAGATTGTTTGGAGAAAACATCACTATTCATATGAACAATTTATTTTCTGCCGGAAAGCATCGTTCTGAGCACAATTGTGGTCTCAATGAGGTCCATGAGCGGGTCGAGTAATTCAATTTCTCGGTTAATTGCACAAATAAAACTTCAAACCACTCGAGGTAATTATCCGGGGAATAATGTACTTCTTTGTTTTGTTCAAAATTGTTAATTTAGGAAAAACCACACTTAATTCCAAATAATTTACTACCAATCATAGTTTCGTTAGTTTTTCTGAAGCAACAGATATTTGGCAGGAGTGAAAATGTGTTTTCTTAAAACCCTTTCGCTGCGCAATATGTTTTGAGATTTTGTGCTAGCTGTGCGCACATATTTCAGTGGTTGCCTGTTTATTCGTTTAGAGCTGGTTGACGATTAGACGCTGCGAGTTAATTCGTGTAGAGCCGTTTACTGAATTTAGATACAGCGAGTTTGTTCGCGTAGAGCAGCTAACAATTTTTTTTTTACAGTCAAGAATCACATGGAAATTTTTATAAAATTAGAACATTCGTAAAACGGGTTAATTGAATAATACATTACTCAAATACAAAGAAATTTTTTTTCAACTATTTACTTATAATACCATCTTACAAACAATTAATAATTTTTTTGGTATGAAAAATGTCAAAGCAAGGTAAAATACATAAAGAAACATAACAAGGTTCACATATATAACGAGATTCCTTTCGCTTTTGGTTTTTCATGCATACAACGCAACGTTTCGTTGGGTTCGGTTTTGATTCTTTTGCAGGAAGAAACGTTGGGAAATGTCTAGCTGATAAGCGTAACGGCGAATTGGCAGCTTCTGGACGCCTACACGATTGATTGCGTTGCTTTATCAAATTCATTTGAAATTCTCTTACTGGTTGTTTCTTTTGATTCAGCTGATTATATAGAATAGAGGCATTCAAAACTGCTAGGTCAAATAAATGGAAAAACGTTTTTTTATACCATTTTATTGATTTTCTCACTGTTTCTGTGGAACTTAGTATCATATCACTTTTATCAACAGAGCCCATGCTGTTATTGTAATCTAGAATGGAGACTGGCTTGAGAGCATTTTCATCGGTATTATGATCAATTTTATCAAAAGGAGCCAATTTGTTGGTGTGGATTGTAGACAACAGCATAACATTCGCTTGTCGTGCCATTTTATTGCTAATAGATTTTCGCTTGCTTTGCTTTCAATTTCTTGTTCATAATGGGCATACCCTTGCGATTTGCTTTTACAGTGCCACCTGCATTCATTTGTTTTATTTGGAAATAAATGGGAAACTAGTGCAGGACTTTTACACCAATTGTCGACGTATGCTGTATGGCCTTTATTCAAATATGCACTCATAAGAGTTAACACTAAACTACCTGATTTACCAAGATTTGCAATAACAAAATCAACAATTTCTGTGGTTCCTCCTGTGTAAATAATAAAGTCTAGGACGTAACCCGTTCTGCAATCACACAGAACGAAGAATTTTATTCCAAAACGGTGGCGCTTTGTGGGTATATATTGTTTGCAGAACATACGTCCATTGATAGCATAAGACTTTCATCAATACAAATATTTTGGTATGGGATGAAAGTTTTTTTAAATGTTTTTTTCAATTCTTCAACAATAGTTTTGACTTTGCGTAAAGAAGTACCCGCAACGGGCGGTGAAGTATTATCGCTAAAATGCAATAGCCGCAAAATCAGCAAATATCTGTCTCTCTCTTGAAATTATTTGTGCAAATGCTGGGGTTGATCGAAGCTACTCTTGGGACCAGTAATCATTAAGCGAGCGTTTTTTTTATCTGAGGCATTAGAAGACAATATAGTTCTTCGAAGTCCGTGTCCTTGCGCCATTTTAGACGGGATTTATCTGTATTTAAATTTTGAGTAAGAACAAATTGGAAATATAAGTTTGTTTCCTCAGCTATTTTTGTCGCTATTTTCTCGGTAAAAAACATTGTGAAACACTCTAATTCCGTACAGCCAGCGTTACTTCTCGTAGGGCCTGAATATGCATTATCAAAATCGTGAATTGGGGGTGTAAAGGATGTTGCGGTCTTCCATTGATACTCGTTATTGACCTGTGCCCGTTTTTTGTGCTGTGACTCTTCAATATCATCACCTGCATTATCTGAGTCACTGAATGCCTCATCGTCATTGCTGTCTTCTTCTGATGAACTTTCATCGAGAAATTCCTCTCCACTCTCAGACAGCATTAATATTGCCTCCTACTCGGCATCAGCGACATATATTTTTGCCATCTATAAAAATTGCATAATAAATTAAATATATTTATTAATAATATTATAAATAAAACACTTACTATAGAAATTTAAATAATTAAAGTGAAAATTTCGACACGTCTTTGCTCTTCAGAATGCTAGCAACAACTGAGTGAACGCGGCTGATTTTGCCAAATATATTTTGCAGGTTCGGACACTCTCGTAGCCGAAAAAAAATACCCAGCGATAATATTCGTGTAGAGTGGTAAATAATATTCAGTGAAAATAGTCGTACTTAGCGTATTTACCCAGCGAAAAACATCCTGTAGAGCAGTAAACGTAAATAATACGCAGCGAAAATAGTCGAATTTAGCGGGAAATTAATTTAGTTAATTTTAATTTAATTAGAATCTGGTTGATCGTCGAGAAGAAATTATAGCAAAACCTGTAGTTCGCATAATTGTTATTATGGTTTCTGTGTAATTTTGAAACAGATTTTGTTTTAATTATTGACATGGGTGTACGGTTATACGTATGTGTGTGTGTACACGTTTATATACAGCTTATGAAATTAATCTAGAGTATACATTTTTGTTATCTTTCATATGATTTTGTTTTGGGGGTCTTTTTATTTTTTTTTTAAGGCGAAGAGATATTTTAAATTTGGGTAGAAGAACTATTTCAATCTTATATGCTGTTCTAGGAATACTTGAGCGAATATGCTTTATTTTCCATATGATGCTCATGCAAGCCAAGATTATATAGAAAACAATACATGGAGTAACCGCAGAGATCGAACTTCCGAAATTTCTACAAATTTTTAACCCCTGTTGAATGTTAGGGAGATAATAAAAAAAATAGATTCTAGATTACTTATTTTACGTTACGATTCGTATAGGTCCATCTACAAGTAGCTTTACTTTTATTTGTGTCCCGTCCCGAGCAGTGAAACGTTGTTTCTTTTTTCTGGACCGCTTTAGTTTTTCATATGAGACGGTGATTTCCTGGAATGTGTTCGGTTGCTCACTGTCTGCAATAAGTAGCTGGAAGTCGTTATCCGGACGTTCTGCGTGAACAACATTTGTATCTTTTTAAATGCGTTTCTTCAACTTCAATGCAGGTTGAAACTGCTGAAGGCTTGATGTCGACAGCGGTACTCGGCTTTCTGTAGATACAGATATAGCTCGCTGCGACTGGGTCTCAGATTTTGGCAAAGTATGATGCCCTGAAGCTGGGCTTGCTGCTTGCTCAGCAATAGGAGATGTTGATGCCTGCTGGATTGGAGCTAGAATTGCTGCTTGCTTTCTTCAAGCTAGTTTCATGTGTCCTAAGGCATGACATAAATTTATGCAACCTTTGTAATGTTTGTAAAGATCGGCATTCTTAGGTGGTTTCTTTTCGAGGTTATAAAATCTGTGTAAGCCCTTATTTCGAGAATCACCTAGTACAGGTTTTTCTTCGATGAATGGTAATCGTACATATCGTCCAGCTGCAATACGACGATTAGTGTTTTGATAAGATCGTTCACTCTTTTGATCGGATTTTGAGAGTTTACTTACTTGAGAAGTGATTTTCTCAGGTTCCCAAAGCTTTCTCGGGATATTATCTATTAACGCTTCCTTGTCAGCTTGCGCATTAATTGCTAAAGATGAAACTTTAGAAAGAGAGTCCGCTCGCGATAGATTTCCAAAGAGGATCCATCCTAGGGTGCTATTTTGGGCAATAGGGGTTCCTGGAGCACCTTTTCTTAATCCTTCCAATAAAATTTCCCCGTAAACATCTGCTCCTAAAAGAATATCAATTTTTCCGGGTTTATAGAAAGATCGATCGGCTAGATCTAGATCCTTTATATGTTCCCATTCTTGCATTTGAATGGTGGATGGAGGTAGGAATTCAGTGATCTTGTTCACGATTAATGCTGTCACTGAAGTGGCCTTATGTGAATCTGATAACGAGTGTATTTCAAAGGATGTTTTTCCTTTTACATTTGTAGCTTGTGTGTTCCCCAAGCCTGTTATCTGAATTTCTACGCGGGTGGTATGTAATTGTAGTTTGCGTGCTGCTGCTTGGGTAATGAATGACAGACCCAGAATCTATTAAGGCCCGAAATGTCAATATGAAGCCCTTTGAGGAGGCAATATTTAGCAATGCTGTTGCAAGCAGTGCTTGTGTAACGCGCCGTGGGCGATTTGTATAAAATGTTCGTAAAGAACTATCTGTTATGACCTCAGAGGTAGAGGGAAAATTATGTGGCTGTTCCTGTTTGATAGACTTATTGCTTTGCTTAGTTGAAAAGTGAGTACTTTGATTGGATGTACTACTGTTCTTGTGAAGCAAAGAATGGTGTTTTCTACCGCAGTGCCGACACGTAAATTTGCTTGGGCAAGATTTCGTGTTATGGTGCCTTGATAGGCAGTTTACACATAGGCGCTTAGATGTAACGATCTTAAACCTTTTGTCAATGTCGCATTTCACAAATTGTGGACATTTAAACAATCTATGTTGCTCTTTGCATATTGCGCATTTGTCTGTAGATGATGAGAAATGTGTTGATACCTTTTTAATGAAGTTAATTGTTTCCTCTGGATGAACTGATTTTGAATCTAAAATTGCTTCCAGAGTTCGGAATCTGATCTCTAGGAAGGATTTTAGAGAATCATTATTTACCTCCTGTTCTCGCAAGTGATGGGTTTCTGTTGGTAGACATTGCACCAACTTGTATATTAAAATTGGATCCCACTGCTTGGTAAAAACTCCTAGAGCTTCAAGCTCGAAAATGCATTCTGAAGATCTGTCTAATAAGGATCGTATGGCCTTAGGAGACTCATTTGTTATTTTGGATAGATCGCACAGAGTTTTCAGCTGAGCATTCACTAATACTCGCTTGTTGTCGTGTCTATCCTTTAACGTTTTCCATGCATTTTCGTAACTTGCGTCTGTTACTGGAAACTGTCGCAGCAAATGTTCAGCCTCGCCAGTAACACTTGTTTTAAGAAAATGTAGTTTTTGTACTGGTGATAAAGAAGGATTTGTATGAACTAGAGAATTAAACAAATCGTGAAATGATCTCCATGAATCATAAGAACCAGAAAATGTTGGAAGTGTAATTCTGGGCAACTTCAGTAAAGACGAAGATTGCTGATCAGTTTTAGTTTCTGCAGCAATTTTTTATTCTGCTTTTGGCTCAAAAGTATCTAATGCATCCCTAAGAATACCTCGGAATGTATAGTAATTATTTTCCATCTCCGCAAATTGATCGTATAATAAATTCTCGTACTTCTCAAGTTCACTGTCATCCAACACCTGCATAGCTTGGATAACTGTATTATGAGTAGACTTGTAATCTGACCAGATTTCACTTAGAGCGATTAAGTGCTCAGAAACAAGCCCTTTTGTTCGTTTCTCTACTAGAGTATTGATGTAGTTCTTGAGCAATTTTTCGATGATTTTTGTGGAGGTGGCTTGGTTAGCCAACAATTTTTGAAGTTTTCTCATGTTAACACGTGTGACATTATAAACCACTAGGCTTTAAATCCGGCTCGAAGGACCATAAAATATTCTGCCCAATGAGAACACTCAAGAAAACTATTAATAAAATATGTGGACTGTACACAAGGATGCCGAGGAATATTTTATAGTCAGTAAAACTTATGTACAAAATTACAACTAGAACTAAAATTAACAGAATTCAATTTCACTTCTATTATTTGAATAACGACACTTAAGAACTAAATTTCAATTGATTTAATAAAGTCGCCTACTCACTACACAATAATGATTTCAATTTCAACACAATACTGTCAAAGCTGAGACAACTTTGAACAATGGCACTATATATATATATATATAAATATAATAATCAATATGAACTATAATATATGATTAATCAAAAAAATGTACTCACCAATATAAAAGTATGGAATCGACTTTATGGCGTTGGTAATTAAATAGTTTGAGATTATCTTCTTATAGTCGGCCCTGGAGCAATATACTTTGCTTCAGTCGAGACCCAAAGCAAAGGCGTAAGTTGATTAGCAAAATTCTTGTTCTAGTCGTTCCCCGGAACAAGATACTTTGCTTCAGTCGAGACCCAAAGCAGAGTTGTATTAGTAGTGTTTATTCTAGTTGGTATCCAGAATGAATATCTTTATCTCAGTCGAGACCCAAGATAAAAGTTTGACTTAGTCTGTGTTATTCTAGTCGCTACCCAAGATAAAGATTTGAGATTAGTAAATGTCATTCTAGTCGCTACCCGGAATAACTATCTTTATCTCAGTCGGGACCCAAGATAAAGGTTTGAGTTAGTCTGTGTTATTCTAGTCGCTACCCAGAATAACTATCTTTATCTCAGCCGCTACCCAAGATAAAGGTATTGAGTTAGTAAAATCTATTCCAGTCGAGACCCAGAATAAATATCTTTATCTCAGTCGGTACCCAAGATAAGGTTGTTATGTTAGTAGAATTTATTCCTTTCGAGACCCGGAATAAATATCTTTATCTCAGTCGCTACCCAAGATAAAGGTATTGAGTTAGTAAAATCTATTCCAGTCGAGACCCAGAATAAATATCTTTATCTCAGTCGATACCCAAGATAAAGTTATTGAGTTAATAATTTTATTTTATTACACTAGCCAAGTCGAATTCCAAATGTTGCGGAATCTATGAAGGTTGGATGCGAAAAGAGAAAGATTTATATTGTCTCTGAATTGCACAGCTCCAACAAATTATTTTACATTGCACATAGTAACCAAAGTACGCTGACCTTAGTAGCTGTGCGTAGGTAGCAACAGAAAAGTCCGTTGACCTTAGCTGCTGTGCGTAGGTCAGAAGAGTACATTGACCCTAGCAGCTGTGCAAAGCAACTGGAATTTTGAGCATTTTTTGTTGCCGTTCCTAATTTTGCCTAACTAAAGTTATTAGGATTATAATTATACAATAAGATACCGATTACAATATTGCTAATTTGCTATTTTAAAGATTCATTTAAATGTACAGATTACTTAATCTAATTCCATTTGATTCGCGCACTGTTATCGAAGACAAGTTATTTTCCTCTTATTGGATTGTGTCCCGGATTTGTTTATGTGGAATGTAGCCATGAGGTGTTGATTGTTATCTCCACTAAAAACTGCCGTATCGATGTGCTTGTGGGTAGGTATACATCGTTTCGTTCCCAACCTATTTTCAATAACTAGAAATACTTGGAATTTCAGATGGCTATTTAATGTTGGTTTGAACATACATCATTGAGCCTTGACTGGCTTATGCCTTGGATGTGTCATTTGGTCTTAACTGCGCCCTAGCGGCATTAGCCGGTACTACCAGCATGCTCCGGTACTATGGTTTTCGTGGTTGTGTGTGTGTGTGTGTGTGTGTGTGTGTGTGTGTGTGTGTGTGTGTGTAGGTGTGTGTGTGGATGCGTCATTTGGTCTTGACTGCACCCTAACAGTATTAGCCGATACTACCAGCATTCTTGTGTGGAAGTGTCACTTGACCTTGACTGCACCCTAGCGGCATTAGCTGGTGCTATCAGCATGCTCCGGTACTACGGTTTTCTTGGATGTGTGGTGTGCCTAAATGGGGGCTTTTTTATTATGATTTTGTGGTTTTCAAGTGTTGCGTCTAAATGGATATTAGCCTATTAATAATTCAAGTTATTTTTGTTCATCCCAATAGATTCTAGGTGGTGTGGGGTGGGGGTGTTAGTTCTAGGGGGACGAAATTTTCTTCAGAGATCCTCTACGGACACGCCATTTCTTGAGTAAGGTTACCTAGTGGCATTAGCCGGAACTATCAGCATGCCATAGTTTTGCTGTTTTCTTTTATTAGCGGGGAAGTTCTAGCGGCATTAGCCGGAACTACCAGCATGGCTTGGTTTTGCTGTTTTCGTTTATTAGTGGGGGAGTGCCAGATATCAGCATGACGTCATCTTGGCTTTGCTGTTTTCAAGTGCTGCACCTAAATAAGTTTTCTTAGCAGGGAAGTTGCTGATATCAGGATCAATCGAATTTCACAACATAACATCACAATGAACAGATTCTAGAAGATGTCAGTGGGGGTTCTGGGTGTCAAACTTTTATAGGACTCGAGGGCACACGCCATTTCTTCAGGAAGGTTACCTAGCGGTATTAGTCGGTACTACCAGCATGCCTTGCTTTTGCTGTTTTCTTTTATTATCAGGGAAGTTGTAGATATCAGCATGCGCCTAAGCTTTTGCAGGATTCCAATACAGATGCCATTTTTTGAGTAAGGTTCCCTAGTGGCATTAGTGAGTACTACAGGCATTTAATGGTAGATGATATGCTTCCCATCCAATGCCCTGATACAATTTGTAACAGACGTTGCTGTTACATGGACCCTAATACACTATAAGTCCATAAAACCATGCAGCAATGCTTAGTTCTTTGAGTTGTCTGTCAATAGCTCACTTAGATGTTTCAGCGAAGCTCTTCTTATTCCTATACCTTAGGACACGTACCCGCTCGAACTTCAGTATACCGCTGTGAAGCGTTATGCGTTACAGTATAAGTATTATCTACGCTCATATCAAGTAACAATTTCAGAATGGTTTGTGGCTTCCGAGCAAGGGCTCTTGTTAAATCATAATCAACGATTGTCGTATAATCTTCAATTCAGGTTTCAAGTAATCTATGTATGTATCTAGGATTCGTTGGGTAACTTCCGTGCCGTTGCTTTCTTAAATTTAAGCAAAAGGTGCCTTGAGTTAACATATTCAGCATTTGTGGTACACTCAACCGATGAAGAGAAAAATAAAAAGAGTAAACGAAAAACAAGACTTAGAATAGGTGAAGAATGTAAATAATGTTGTCAAGCAGGGTCCACACAAACAGGAAAACCTAAGTAGCTGATCATGTAAACTCGCCAAAAGGTTCCCATGTCCACATAGGCGCATGCGATCATAAAGGTACATTCAGTAATTCAATTAAGAGAACTATTAAAGTATAAAGGTAACGAGAGGTGATTGATTTGTGTCAATGCCATATTTTTTAATACTCGTACTCCTTTAAAGAAAAGGTATTTCATGGTTCGCACACTCACAACACTAAACGTTCATTAGATTGTGCTAAGTATTTTATTCACAAGAATTAGGCAGCGAAAACCCAAGCCCACAGCTTGTTTTCTCACACTGTAATAAATAGACACACACGTCAGGACTGTATGTTAATAAAAGAAAATTGTAATGTGATTTTGAAATAATTCCAGTTCAAATTGTGTTTGACAGAAGGTAGGAGTTTGTTAAAATTGAAGTGTCAATCAACTTAGTATGCTAGTTAAAGTGCGGAATAGATTTAGTTCCTCAAGGTAGTAGAAGTACGAAAGATTGTGAACATAGGCGCAGTTTGAATTAAGAAATAGATAAGATAAACACTGTTTATATGAAATATTTTTATGTTAAAGTTAAAAAAGGGAAACATTGTCATTAGCAAAAATTGAATTGCAACAATAAGGACCAGTGGCGGGTGTAAGTACTAAGTAAAGAAGGTCAGTAATTGAAATAAACATTAGATGCCAGTGGGTGAACGGCTTAGGGCAGTACCATCGTACCAATCCACATGGAGAAGTTCGGTTCGGACTTCGGTTCGCTGTTCGAAAGTGGTTAAGCTAGCGTACAAGAAGGCCATTTTGGATTCGTGTTGTAAGCAGAAAGTCACACGCTCCAGCAGTACAATCAATTTTCAAAAAAAAACAGTAAGTGAAAGTTATGAAAAGTTGTTCCTGTGCTCATAATTATTGAGAAAGGTGTATAGGAGCACAGTACAGCAAAGCAGTCAACCAATCGCTGAAGAATAAATTAAGCTGAAAATCAATGTAAGGAGACCGGATCTATGCAATGTAAGAAAATTAAAAGGCAACCTACTATATTATATTATCGCAATAATATGTATTTTAGCGGTTTAAAAGAGATTGCCATTGAGAGCCGCAAGAGAACGGCCAGGAGAAGCTGAAATTCCAGACAAAGGCGTCGCAAGAAGTCCCGTAAGATTCCGCATTGCAATTAGCAGCCTAAAGGAAACGTATTTACGAATAAAAAACATATAGAAGAAGCTGTGGTATAAATGAGCTCATCGGATTCAGGCCAAGCTGATAACCACGTGCCGTCGGAGAAAGCCTTCACACCCACTGGTCCAGGTGACACGTGTAATAAGTATGGAGCTTTTAGGTTAAGGTTAAGTGCACACGTTAGTTACGTTATTGAATATTATTTTAAGGTATAAATTCTCAGGATAGAATATTGAAGTATATGAATTATATTTAAGCTTACAAGTAGTACGCACTATAAGGTATTTATAATGATTAAAGACTGACACATGAACTTGATTGGGACGAGTTTTAATTCAACCCTTGTTTCTCAGAGATGATAAATGTTTGAAGTAAAAATTGAGTTATAAATTTAGCATATTCCATAAGTTTGATTCGCGTGCAAACGCCATTTCTGGAGTAAAGTTCCCTAGTGGCATTAGTCGGTACTACCAGCATGCCTTGGTTTTGCTGTTTTCTTTTATTAGCGAGGAAGTTGTAGATATCACTTTTGACGTCATCTTGGCTCTTGCTGTTTACAGGTGTTGCACCTAAATAAGTTTTATTAGCGTAGAAGTTGTAGATATCAGCATCATTCGAATTTCACAAGGTGACATCACCTTGGTTTGATATTTTCATAGCAAATTATTATTATTATTATTGGGTTTAGGGGGTGCGTGTATTAATCTTTCGAGTGCAAACACCATTTCTTGAGTAAGGTTCCCTTGTGGCATTAGCCGGTACCATATAATGCCATTTCTTGAGTAAGGTTCTCTAGTGGCATTAGTGGGTATACTAATGGTACTACTAATGGTAAGTAGTAAGTTTCCCATCCAATGCTTGCTACCGTAAAGGATTTGATACCTTCATTGTACTATAAAAGGATGAAACATACGAAATCTTCATAAGTCGAAGTTGTAATTCAGCCGAAAGCACACCGAATCCTGTGCACCTGCTGAGTAGATTAAAGCTGTTCACCCGTTATCAGACCTGTTTGAAAAGCTGTTCACCTGTTATCAGACCTGTTTGAAAAGCTGTTAAGCTGTTATCAGAGCTGTTTGAAAAACTGTTAAGCTGTTATCAGAGCTGTTTGGAAAGCTGTAAAGCTGTTATCAGAGCTGTTTGGAAAACTGTTTTCAGAGCTGATTAGGAGCTGTTAAGCTGTTATCAGAGCTGTTTGAAAGCTGTTAAGCTGTTATCAGAGCTTTTTGAAAAGCTGTTAAGCTGTTATCAGAGCTGTTTTCAAAGCTGTTAAGCTGTTATCAGAGCTGTTTAAAAATTGTTAAGCTCTTATCAGAGCTGTTCGAGAAGCTGTTAAGCTGTTATCAGAGCTGTTTGGAAGGCTGTTAAGCTGTCATCGGAGCTGTTTGGAAAGCTGTGAAGCTATTATCGGAGATGTTTGAAAGCTGTTTGGAAAGCTGTTAACCTGTTATCAGAGCAGTTTAAAAGCTGTTAAGCTGTTAACAGAGCTGTTTGAAAAGCTGTCAAGTTGTTATCAGAGCTGTTTGGAAAGCTGGAAAGCTGTTATCAGAGCTGTTTGAAAAGCTGTTAAGCTTTTATCAGAGCTGTTTGGAAAGCTGTAAAGCTGTTATCAGAGCTGTTTGGAAAACTGTTATCAGAGTTGTTTAGGAGCTGTTAAGCTGTTATCAGAGCCGTTTGAAAGCTGTTAAGCTGTTATCAGAGCTTTTTGAAAAGCTGTTAAACTGTTATCAGAGCTGTTTGCAAAGCTGTTAGGCTGTTATCAGAGCTGTTTGAGAAGCTGTTAAGCTGTTATCAGAGCTGTTTGGAAAGCTGTTAAGCTGTTATCAGAGCTGTTTAAAAGCTATTAAGCTGTTATCAGAGCTGTTCGAAAAGCTGTTGAGCTGTTATCAGAGCTGTTTGGAAAGCTGCTAAGCTGTTATCAGAGCTTTTTTAAAGCTGTTAAGCTGTTATCAGAGCTATTTGAAAAGCTGTTAAGCTGTTATCAGAGCTGTTTGCAAAGCTGTTAAGCTGTTATCAGAGCTGTTTAAAAATTGTTAAGCTCTAATCAGAGCTGTTCGAGAAGCTGTTAAGGTGTTATCAGAGCTGTTTGGAAGGCTGTTAAGCTGTCATCGGAGCTGTTTGGAAAGCTGTGGAGCTATTATCGGAGATGTTTGAAAGCTGTTTGGAAAGCTGTTAACCTGTAATCAGAGCAGTTTAAAAGCTGTTAAGCTGTTAACAGAGCTGTTTGAAAAGCTGTTAAGCTGTTATCAGAGCTGTTTGGACAGCTGTAAAGCTTTTATCAGGGCTGTTTGAAAAGCTGTTTACCTGTTATAAGAGCTGTTTGAAAAGCTCTTAAGCTGTTATCAGAGATGTTTGGAAAGCTGTTTACCTGTTATCAGAGCTGTTTGGTTGCCACTTGTTGATCTGATGAAATGGAGTAATGCCCCCTTAGTAGAGTATCCGTCGTTCCGCTCATAATATGTCGCTTATTATCATAAGGACTCAATGCGATCTTATTTTGACTGACAGTGTACACGCTATGGTTATCGGATCGTATGGAGTTCTGATTAGCAGTAAATATTCGCTTGTTATTCAAACATTCAACGTAGTCTTCGAAATTGATATGCCTCTACTACATTAGCTTTTACTCCTTTTGCTTTCTTTACAGTTTTACCATCGTTTATACGCAGACTGCACATTTTCCAGCGCAAGCCATGATTCTCCCATTCAGCTCATCCTTTATTAGACCAGGAATCTTTTTATTCATGAGCCGTAAATTGAACTGGTTATGTTATGTGTAATCATTTGTATCGAATTTGTTTATATTTTCAGCCATAAATCCATATGCATTTTTCTCTTCAAGTTCATATATTAGAGAATATGTTTCTGTATACATGACTTTCCATTTATCTCCAAATTCACGCTGCATAAAACTGTAATGGAAATCTTAGAGGCATATCTTTGAAATTTCCATAACTGTCATTCCAATATAGAGAGGCTTATTGAATAAGATTTTGAGTCGCCTTCATTCCACAGCAACTAAATGCTCATCAAATATCGTTGCACTGTGGAAGCTGGGTGCCACATTCCGAGCTTTTGCACCATAGCGACCTTCCCACTTTTCGCAAAGCTTGATATCGCTATACTTGCGCACATTTTCCATGGTCTTACCAAAAGCTGCATTATTCATCTTCGTATAGCTATCCTTCTCATGATCGCTTGTAGCCTGCATCCGTTTGCTAGTATTTAAGTCAATATATGGTTTGAGCCGAGCTGATTGGTCGAATTGAAGAACCCGGTGCAGTTTTTTCAGGATGAGTTCATGTGATAAGCATTGCTTCAAATTTCGGTAGTGTATAACATATTTAGTTTTTGGATGTAATGTTGTCAAAAGCTTTTCTAATATTGCTCTAGGTAGTGCTGCATGCTCAGAGCAAAACGGCAAGTCCTTATGCTTATCATGTAGATGTTGAGGATAATCCAAGTCGACTTCGAATATGTATCCAGTTGGAGAATTATCAGGTTTTTCCAAAACGTCAATATTGGGAACATCAATCCATTTGAATCCTCCGGCTGGTTAATGCTGTGACATGGCCCACCCATAAAGGTTATTCACATCATAAGACATCAAGTATTTCTCTTTCTCCTCAGGACTCTGGCAGGTGAGTTATCCAAAACACTTTTTTTTACACTTTTAGTAGTTACTCTATAAGAGAACCAGACCATTTTTTGTATGGAAAAACGGTTCCACTTTTTCCAACTTTTTTGGGGGGTTCTGGGGCCACTTTTGTGTTGAAATATGAGAGTTCTGAACCACTGGGGGCTCTGGGCTATTGGGGTTCTGGGCTACCGGGGGTTCTGGGCTACCGGGGGTTTCTGAGGCCACTTACAGCCCTTAAGCTTGCTACATTTTGCAGCATTTTTTACATGTTTTGTATCCGAATTAAGCCAACACACACACACACTACGTCATACTAAAAGATTTTCTACCAGGCGATATTCAGTACCATGTTATTAAATAACAACGACAACAACTAACGTAGGTAGATATGATGACTTAGATATGAAATAGCCTAATTTTTGATCTTCAGGTGTAATGCTCCTAATTTGATTCATTGCATAAACAATTCGTACAGCCGAATAATGTAAACAAAATCGCAGTCGAATAATGTAAACAAAATTCTCACAGAGCCGAGTAAAGTAAACAAATTTATGAAAGATTCTCAATAGCTGAAAAAAAAGAACAATTGTTGTCTTAGATGATTAGTTATAATTGAAAATTTCTTTTGCTGAAAAAAAGCAACTGCGGATTAAAAAGGCAAGAGTGATCATGATATCTAAAAATAGATTACGGTTGCTTATAAGAAGTAGTGGAAATTAAAGCCTCGGTGGATAGGTGGCTGGTAATTTGATACCGCCAAGTAAAGTAAACAATGGTTTTTGCATCTAGGAGTGTGTATTGAAAAGTCATAAGATTTACGAAAAATTGTTTTTTATTTTAAAGTTTCTTTTTACAAAAATTTGTTTTTATTTCCAATAAAATTTCTTATTATAAAAGTATTTCTTATACCACATTGACTAATATGAACTTGGCAAGATGGTGCATTTGTGTTTATTCATCTTCAACGTTGATAATGATTTCACCCTCTCCAACTATCTTCTATCTTCATACATATATGGTTTTGTTTCGAAGCAGTGGTTCAACTATAGTGTACAGCTTGCGATACGGTATGTAGCCATCATCCCAGCGGAATCCATGAAAATTGTGTTGAAGCCATTTTATTTGCCTCTTTTTTGCTGAGGTCAAATCTTTGTATCTGAAGGGTGTTTGAAATATAAAGTGCTGCATCTGGTTATCATTGTTTAAGATTGCCAGTTATTTAGTGATGAATTCATTGAGGTTTGTTTTGAATCCTTGGACGTCTACGATGACTGCCGGCTTCTTAATTTAACTTTCTAACTTCACTTATCAGTGGACTGTATTCCGCTATTCGATCATGTAGAAGCAGGCAATATGCTGTTGTATTAGCCGGTATATTTTCAGATGTCTTTAATTCTAGCCTTATTTTAACAGGTCCAGTTTTTATTGTTTCATTTTGATGTGAGCAATCAATGACAGCGATCGGAGCATCGGTTTTGAACTTCTCCCATGTGACGAACGGCTGATACTGCTGACCATAGTATGATTGTGTAAACTTTATATACATCTCATACAGCAATGCGTATCTATTCAAATCAAATTTCAAATTCAAATCAATCATAGGGATATGATTCTGAGTTCAAATGAACTGTAACATCGGTGAGTTTGCAGTGATCAAACTTGCTTTGGTTGTATCGTTCCTTCGATCCGTTTGTAATGCTAAGATGATAAATCGAGGTTTATCCAGTTGAGTGGAAGTCTTAACTGACCAGGTTTGATGCGTGGATTCGGGTAGTACTGGATACTCATATATGTCCCAGCTGCGGAATGGTATTTGTATCGGGCGACCTCTCCCGATAATTTTAAATAGTTGCAGCTTTTCATCATCGGATACCGTAACATGCGGAATGCTCCATTGAAGTTTGGTAATTTCAATTTTCACCACATCAGTGGGTGATGTAATGGCATTATCGTCTGTCCTGCTCCGGATCAATATGAGTTCATGATTGGAATTTATCAGAATTTTCTTGTAATCTTCAGCGAACCCCAATAAATATTTCAGAGGTACACAATAGTTAAACAGTCCATTGGCTGGTATAACGGATGAATCTGGTTACCAGCTGCCGTTGAGTAGTATCCTGCTTACATTTGCATTTAGCGATACGTAGTTTTTTAATGTTGTCGAAATCCCAAGATTTCTTGTACGATCGATTTCCACTGCATTCAATTCATAGCGTATTTCCTCAAAAAGAAATGGTAGAGCATTGTTAGAGATCCCTCAATGTAAAGAAAGCTCCTGCTGGGTAGAAGATTCAAGTCCCGATGTTGTATAGAGATACGGATTTCATCGCTGTTTTTAAATGATGTTAGAAATGGTGAATAGGAGTGATGATCAAATTTAGTATCACTGTTATCAAAGCGAGCGTCTGGTGCAATATCTAGTATTCCTTTATTCATTGTTTCAGCGTTAAGCCTATCGATTGTAAATATGCTGTATTTGCAGGTGTTAATGTAGGTCTTGACCGCTTCAAGATTGTCCGCTGACTAATGATCTTGTCTGCTCCGAGCTCGTATTTATCATTATTGTATATCAACATGCTGTGGCTTCAAATGCAACCTGATGGTTATAGTCTCTCCTCTGAAGTTGATTAAGTCACCGTCTTGGTCAAGGAGCTTCAATGTTAGAGAACTTATACGTTTGGTATTTACAGGCAAATAGATTACATTTTTGGGTACCTCCACTATTTTATACCCAGGCTCAACGTTCGGGGAAAACTCGTGGAGAGTGTGTACTTGTGTGTTGTTGAAGAATGATCCTGATATAATATTACATTCGATGCGTATAGTATTTACTTTAACGATGTTGACTGGCAACTCTGATGTATGCACTATATTAGCAGATAAGTTTCTTTTACTGAATCCTAGCAGAGGAGCTATGGATCTCTGTTTTTCAAAATGTATTTCTTCAGTTGCCTTAACTTCACTCTTCAACCTCGCAACCTTTATCCTTTTCCCTTCTTTATCCAAGTATCCTTGTACATATTTTGCTATATCATCAATCTCATAGGATCCAACAGGTATCTCAACAACCTCATTCCCTACATGAACCAGATTATTGCTCACATCAATATTTGGTATAGAGTTGTATGTTTGAAAATCAATTAATCTGCAAACATAATCCGTTGCTAGCTCCAGCGGGGGAAAGTACTGAGCAGTGGATGAATTTCCCGTGAGAGTAAGTGTTAATGACATGGCGGTTGATAATGAACTGTGACAATTTCAATATAGATACATTTATTTATAGATAATAATTAATGGCTATAACAATTATATAAAAACTTTAAACATAAATGACTGCAAATTACTACATCATAGTTCTGATAAGAACTGTAGTTGTACGTACCAAGTCGGGAGCTCATCCCTTGGTGGTTGCAGATTGCCAAAGCTATCAAAGTATTCGATGTTATTACCTTTCTTGTAGTATGCTACCCAGTGTGTACCTGCTCCAGTTGAGATGTCCAAATTAACAATACAGCTTTCTCGCTTCCATGGCTTTTTAGGTAGATTATCACGCATAAATACTCCTCTGAAGTGCGGTAAGTGTGTGGTATATTTGTGAAGATCCAACTCGTTTAGCGGTCTTTTGGGTAGCGTCTTTAATAGTTTTTTGGTTGAGGTTGTAGATAGAGTCCAAGTCCTTTTCTGTACGGCTTCAGGAACAGCCCGTTTCCATCTTTACCAACCGCTATAGTTTCCATTGCTTGGTTATGACATTTGCTTTCTTCCAATTTTGCCTTTGCCGCACTGGTATAATTTACTGCTTTAGCTATGCCTGCTGCACCTCCCGATAGTGCTCCCAATGCTGAAAGCCCAGCAAACAGCGGGATGAGGAACGGAAGTGCCCACCAACCTTTGGTACAGGTATCACTCGTGGAGTTGTAATTCATTTCTTCTTTCTTTTCACAATATTTTTAGCTGCACTAAGAGCTATTCTTGTAGCTTCCATCAAGTCTTTTGGTTTTTTGACTTTTAAAACCTTACGTGCATTTCATACTGCTTCTCGGAATGTGGGTTGGCGTTTATTTTTAGCCTTAAGACCCATACCTAGCTTAATTTTAGCCTTCATTACGTTTGTTATAAGCCCAGCGTTGGCACGTTCACTCAAATTTGCATCCGTAGATTTTGCACGCTGCCAGGCTTTTTCAGCTAATATTTTATCAGCTATATGTTGATCACTTGTATCTTTATGTCGCGAGTATGCTATATCGTGTTCCTTACAGGCTGCATCCAGTGGATTAATGCCTAGATCTCCTCTCGCCAATCTTTGTTATAACTTTGTTCCTGGTCCACAGTACTGGTATCCCGGTAGATGTAATTCTATAGGTAATTTGTTGATGATTGAATTTAATAGTCCTCTGCCCCCTTTCAAAGATTTTCTGGAGCGTTTCGATTTGTGATCCGGCATCTTATAAGGTTTCGATGATACTGTTGAAATGTAATATAAACAGGTGTACTTATAGGAATCCCGTTAGTCTTCAATATGCGGTTCATTAAACAACAACAAGTTTTTCCTGTTCGAAATACTGATACAGCTGTTATGAAGGTGAAAAAGAAGCATGGTTTCTAATTGCCTAATAGTATAAGGAGCATCATTGTTGGACCATCCAATTGTAGAAAAACTCATGTTATGATAAGTTTGCTGGAACATCCCAATGGTCTGAGATATGAAAATATTTACATTTATTCCAAATCTTTACATCAACCAAAGTATGAATACTTGAAGCGATTGATGACTCCCATATCAGGATTGGGGTAGTATACATTCTCAAACAACTGCGACGTTCTACCACCAGAGGAAGTTAAATCACATTAAGTGTTTATTTTCGATGATGTAGCATGTGAAAAGCAAGATAATGTGCGATCCTATTTTTGCATGGGTGGCCACGAAGATATAGACAGCTTTTATCTCTGACAAACATATACGCATATACCAAAGCACTTAATACGTGACAATGCTAATTTAATCATCTTATTCAAGCAATATGACTTAAATTTGAAACATATCTATAATGATCATCAACTTGAAGAAACTTTCAAGGCAATCACCAAACCCTTAAAAGAGTTTGTTACCAGAGTCAAAAACGAGCCACTAGTCAAATTGGAGCCAAAAGAAGAAGAAGAAGACAACGAAATTGTGAAACCTTTTACCCCTCCAAAACGAAAATATTCGAAAATGGAGGCTAGTAGCACACCTATAAATTATGGAGATTATTCCTTAACATCTGAAGAAGAATTCGGAACACCTAAGCATTCAAGAACATTGACAGGAACGTCTGATGTCACCTCCCCCGATACGTCTGCATACATAGTTTCAAACTATTTAAAGCTATTCACTGATAATAACCCTAAAATTAATCCAACCTATGGAGTTTGCTATGATGACAACGCGTGGAGAATCGGTAGTTCAACGTTTGATGTTTATGATGTAGGAAATATTGTTATCAAGGGGAAGAGCTATAAAACAACTGTGGGATTATGTGAGCTGCTATTTATGAAAGATCCTGTAAAAAGTCTATATACTAAAGATGATTAACTAATTATGGATCTATTTTGAGAGATACCAATGCATATAAACGTGACTATGCTGAAGATGGACAAATAAAAGGTACTAGAGTGGCGAAGTATAAAGCTATAATCAGTAAACTTATACAGCATAAAGGCATGGGACTAATGCATCTGCCTAAGGAAAACATTGATCACATTTACTGGGATGATCCAAATGAATTAGTTGATAGACTGCGCCTGCTAATGGCATCAAAGCAGGCTGGAAACACCAGTCACAACAATGAAATTGTATCTATCCTGGAGGAGTTGCGAGAAGCAGATATTATATTTTAAATACTACTCCATTACCATACTTCTTCACAATCTACAGATGAGCGTTGACAAGTTTGAACTTTTCTCTAAGCGAGGATATCTTGGGAAAGCAGGTGAGCGTGGGCCAACAGGAGCTCAGGGGCCAGCCGGTAAACAAGGAACCCAAGGACCAGATGGTAAACATGTTGCCTTTACTATTCTTCAAGATTTTCCTTCTGCCAAACCAGAGTTTATTTACATCTGGATTAGGTTCAAACTTCGCAAGCACATCATATACTTCTGTTTCCTTTATCGCAGCCCAAATATGTCTGATGACTACACGGTATCCGTATTTGACAATATCTCCAACAATATTGATCATTTGCTTTCTGTCTCCCCCTCTTCCGAAATCGTCCTGGCAGGCGATTTTAATGTTCATAATATACCGTGGCTCAGACATTCTTCTACCACAAGTCCTGTGGGCCGTTTCGTTGAGCTCTTCTGTGAATCATTTAATTTACAACAGCTAGTGGATGCACCAACGCGAATTCCTGATACACCTGAAGATAAAGCTAATTTACTCGACTTGTTTCTAACATCTCAACCGGACAAATATTCCATCTTTGTCGGTTCCCCTCTCGGAAAATCAGACCATTGCTTAATCACGGCTCAATTGACCACCTCAAACCTGTGCCGCCCTACTTCTCCACCTACAAGTAGGCTTCTTTGGCACTATAAGAATGCTGATTGGGAAAGTCTCAATAAGTATCTTAGAGAAATTGATTGGTCGGTCTGTTTTGCTTCGAGGGATGTTGATGAATGCACATTAGAATTTAGTAACATACTAAATCTTGGCATGAATACATTCCGTATTCTTACAGCAGATCTCAACAACAGCATGATCGCTCCTGGTTTAACAATAAGTGCAAACAAGCTATAAAAGCGAAAGAGTCTGCTTTTCGCGCCTATCAATTGCATCCATGTCCGGAAATGAAACAAGTCTACAAGACTGCACGGAACAGCTGCAAGTCCATTATCCAGAGAGAAAAATTTCTTATTAACCAGAATATAAGACAAAGAATCTTGGCAAGCCGCAAAGGTAGCAAAGGTTTCGGGTCCCTGTCAAAACCAAATGGAACAACTTCACCAGTTCCTCAATACCTTCACTACTTAATAATGGAGTAGTGATTGTTGACTCCCTGGATAAAGCTAATATTTTAGATGCTAGATCCGCTTCAAATTCTTGTCTTCCACCCACTTCACAAACACCTGTTTTACATCGCCCGTGTGAATTTGAATTTGAATTCGTACTAGGGATGTGTTAAGGGTTCTTAAGGGGGTCAACGTCTCCAAAGCCGCAGGTCCTGATGGTTTTTCGCCCCTGTTAATTAAATATACATGCGTATATTTTCCATGGTCTTACCAAAAGCTGCATTATTCATCTTCTTATAGCTGTCCTTCTCATGATCGCTTGTAGCCTGCATCTGTTTGGTGGTATTTAAGTCAATATATGGTTTAAGCCAAGCTGATTGGTCGAATTGAAGAACCCGGTGCACTTTTTTCAGGATGAGTCCATGTGATAAGCATTGCTTCAAATTTCGGTAGTGTATAACATATTTAGTTTTTGGATGTAATGTTGTCAAAAGCTTTTCGAATTTTGCTCCTGGTGGTGCTGCATGCTCAGAGCAAAACGGTAAGTCCGTATGCTTATCATGCAGATGTTGAGGATAATCCAAGTCGACTTCGAATATGTATCCAGTTGGAGAATCATCAGGAATTTCGGAAACGTCAATATTGGGAACATCAACCCATTTGAATCCTCCGATTGGTAAATGCTGTAACATGGCCCATCCATAAAGATTATTCACATCATAATATATCAAGTATTTCTCTTTCTCCTCAGGCTTAAAACCATCCATATATTTATTATTGGCTTTACTATATCTGTTCGAACATTGACGTATACCACCTCGAATGCCTCTCTCTATGAATAGCAGTATATCTACGTCGGTTAGCTCTAATTTCACATTAGTGTATTTTAGCATAGCATCCCATGTTAGGCCTGGCATGGTGTAATAATGTGCTGGATCTAAATTGTATGTCTTCATGCACACTTCTCGAAAGTTCTCAAACACATCGGTCAATAGGAGAACATCAGTCTTAAGGTATAGATCTGAATATTCACCAAGTGTTTGTATTTCAAATTTTTGCCAGACCTCTTCAGCATGATTGTAGTCCTCAGGAGATATAGCACTGTCAGTCAGTTTATTGTAGAACGCTTCCTGTGTTGGCAAGATCCGGAAATCCAATTTATCCCAGTCATCAATAAAATCATATGGGAAGACACCTTTGCGTGTAAGAAGTTTGATAGTGTCATCATCCAATCCCTGTAGTGTTTAATTTATCCATGGGCAGCAATGATGATAACTTATCTAATGATTCAGCCATAAAATGAAAGGAATCGATGAATCTGAATTTTATGTAGCTGCCGTCTATGTGCTTGGTGAACGAGATATATCTTTCCTTGTTTATTGGTAAGAGATCAACTTTTCCTGGGAAAATGTAGCTATATCCTTAATAATAAAGTGAGCATCATATCCGGATAAATTGTGAAAAATGACTGGAACTATGGAGCAATCTTGATACATGAGATTACACGCATTATGCGCTGCTCCTCGATATTTTCCTGTTAAGTGGCAATGATCCCGAACTCGTTCCTCATCAGCTGCAAACGTTTTTTCACATATATGGCAACAAGTACTTTCCATATATGAACGCCGTTCCTCTTTAGTCAGGGGTTGCATTGGCCTGATGTTCAGCTTCTCCTGTACAGCTATGGATGCATTTTTTGCAATTCTGATGCAAACCATTGTTGACAATTCCTGCCTCGATAGGCTCTGTAATATGTAATCATGTTTGCAGTGGAGATAGAATCCTATGCTATGAACTTCGGATTCGCTGTGTATTTTGATCGTTTCCCTGAATCGGCTTCAATATTGATTTAAGATCAGCATACACACAAAACGGGACTGGTTTCTTATGGTTATAATTCTTATATTCCAACCATTTCTTTTCCTCTGAGGGAAACATAATCCTACAGTCGTTTTGTTTCTCGCATTCGGGAGTGTGGGATTCTAATTTTTCTGCAGAGTAAAAGTAGAGCAGACATCTTTCGCATATATACACTCTATTGTTATGTTTCGAATTTTGTTTCGATATGAGGCGCGAAAGATCTTTAATCCAGCAGAAATGATATCTGCTGGCATCATCATCATCATCATCATCGTCATGATCATCATCATCCATATCATCATCATCAGCCTGGTCATAGTCATCTTGCAGCATTAAGAGATTTACATGTCGCTCCATCCTGTGTTTCGTAAGTCTAACTGGAACTGTGGTGAAGAAACGCTCTTTCTCTAGGATGAACACGTTTATTGATAAATCGTTCTGGGCTTCAAATTGCGTTATTTGCTTAAGCGTCATGGGAAATTTTATTCCAATTAAATTTAGCACAGTAGAATAATGTGGATATGATGAGGTCCTATCGGAGCTGACAGTTTTAGGATATAGCGCTGATGTTACTGCCCACGCGAATCATGCTTCATCATAATTTTGTAAATTAATGCAAGGTTTCTTTGATGCAATCTCCTTTGGCAGAGGTATATAAAATGATCCTCGAATCGGTTCAAACTTGTTGATATGCACCGCTAAATGTATTACAGAATGCAGTGCCCAACCACTGTCTTTCTCTTGAAACTCTTCTAGTTGGGTTAGTATTGAGTCGTATATATTTAATTTATACCACTCATTCAAATTACCCTCCACACTGATTGGGGCAGTTCTTGCTTGGAAATAGTTAATGTCTTTAATAACTTCATTATCACCAGTTTCTTTAATAAACTCACCGCAAAACGTTGTAGCAACTTTAATATGATATTGTTGTTTTAATGTATTCTTAATGCGGCGAGCAAGTAATTTGGAAGCATCTTGCATAAATAGCTTAGGATCTAGGTGGCTTATATTCACGATAACACCTGCCCTAATTCTACCTACGAATGCAGTATTTTATTTCTTCCCACTTAACAAAATCATTTCTTATTAATCGTTGATTAATTCCTCCACCTCGACGGGGTGCTTTGATTAACACTCTCAACGATTTAATTTGAGCAATACAGCTGTCCAAATGTCGTTTCATAGAATTCTTATTACAGTTCCGAAATGCTGCTTGATATTTACTAATGTTTCTGTTGCACTCTTTAATAATATTGTTTTCATTCACAAAATTTGCATCACTTAAACACTTCAACACATCTTCTCGCAATTTATTAATTAATGAAAAACTTTCATTTATTACTCTGATAGACATTTTTAATTTTTTCTATTCAACACTAACACTTCGAATCACTTAGATTGACTGGTGCTCCCCAAGAGTTTGCTTGCGCTTTTATAGCAACGATTTGTAAACATGAATGATCCTGCTGCTACAATAATCATTGCACAGGATGAATTCCAACGAATTTGCTTACAGACTGAGATGATATCGAATTACACGATAAGAAAATCACTCAAATTAATTTGATTACCTTATTCTGCTGGTCGAATTTGCAAATAAGATTGTTTACATGAATGCATACATGAAAATGTGAAAATTTGTTTACATTCCAATGAAACGTTTCGATCGGTAAAATTCTTGGAACAATAAAATTTTTGGCTGCCTACAGGAAGTGTGGTATCAAATTATATGACAAGAATAAACATGAATCATTTGCTGATATTGCTTATATTTGTTTACAGCAGGATGTGAGAAATTGTTTACGAATTCCAATGAAACGTTTCGATCAGTAAAATAAACATGAATCATTTGCTGATATTGCTTAAATTTGTTTACAACAGGATGTTTACGAATTCCAATGAAACGTTTCGATCAGTAAAATTCTTGGAATTGGGTTGCTTACAGGAAGTGTGGTATCAAATTACATGAATCATTCAGCTTAATATGCTGATAGTGCAAATTTGCTTTAAGCAGGATTAAACTTGTTTTGGAATATCGGTAAAATTCTTGGAACAATAAAATTTTTGGCTGTCTGCAGGAAGTGTGGCATCAAATTATATGAAAAGAATAAACATGAATCATTTGCTGATATTGCTTAAATTTGTTTACAGCAGGATGTGAAAATTTGTTTACGAATTCCAATGAAACGTTTCGATCAGTAGAATAAACATAATTCATTTGCTGATATTGCTTATATTTGTTTACAACAGGATGTTTACGAATTCCAATGAAACTATTCGATCAGTAAAATTCTTGGAATTGGGTTGCTTACAGGAAGTGTGGTATCAAATTACATGAATCATTCAGCTTATTGTGCTCATATTGCAAATTTGCTTTAAGCAGGATTAAACTTGTTTTGGAATCATGACTATAAATTGAGGAGCTGAATCAGATTTGCAATCAGTTTCATTTTGGAGTTCAAACGATAAAGAACCAAGGAGAAAGTAATCTGAAATGGCAAACGCAATGGAGGAACTGATGAAGCTGGAGCAGTACCGACCTTCTCTAAAGACATCTGAAATGGAATTTAATAGGGAATACAAGATTCTGGGTGTCAGAAGATGTAAGACTGCATTTGGATCTCGCAACATCCTGGACTTGGAGGACTGTCAACTTTTCCTTCCTGCACGGTACTGCACAATTACTGACGATACTCTACTGGAGATAAATACTGCAGGAGATTTTTATCTTATAAATAGAGGTCCTATCGGCCGAACGTTTAAAATAGAGTTTATTCGGCATGATATTAATCTGTACCCAATTAATTATTATAATCGTTAAATAAAAAAAATCAATAATGTGAAACTAGTTTTTTATTATTAATATTTCTAAATTATTAGTGATAATGAAAGTTACGTTTAGTACTAGTGCTCCACAAGTTTATATAATTGAATATGAGCCCAGAAAAGGACCTTGGGAGACATATGCTCTGAATCGCTTTCGTTTCCAAGATAGGATTCATAGAACTTCACTTATATTGCTACCAATTTTGAATATAGAACATAGGGAAAAAGTTTATAACTTAAGATTTAGAAATAAATAATTAATTTGATGACAATAAATATTGAAATTTAGCTTGGTTTGACAACATTATTTTCAGCAAAATAAAATTGTATCAATACACCTCACAGCAACCATATTTTTACCTTAAACTTGAAGTTTTCTATTAAATATTTACAGCAAGTGTTTATATTACTTAAATTTGTTTATTTTATGAGAATTACGCATCGCACCACATTACTAATTGCCAATTAGCTAATTACCAACCAAGCTGCTAATTGCCAATTAGTAATTATATAATTGCCAATTAGCTAATTGTTTGAACAAATGTCGCTCATATCTCGAAAACCAAAGCCCGTAGAGGATTTCTGATGAAAATTTCGTTCCCCCTCCCACCCCACACCGCCAAGAATCCATTTCCATGAGCAAAAATAACTTGAAATATTAATACGCTAATATCTCGAAAACCATTTCATTACCACCCCCCCCCCCCATCTGTATTATCCCCCCCCCCCCCCAAATACCCACTATCTAGAATCCATTGGCATGAACAAAAATGTCCTACTATTAACTTTAATTATTAGTTCAAAACCAAATGCCTACATTTAGGCCCTCAAGAAAAAACAATTATTACTAATATTAATTCAAAGCCAGGCGCAACACGTGAAAACAAAAAAAACCTACATTTAGGCGCACCACACATCAAAAAACCGTAGCATGCTGCTACGTGTGGGCACAAAAACCGTAGCATGCTGCCACGTGTGGGCAAAAGTGAAGCAAAAAAAATCCCAAAACCGTAGCATGCTGCCCCATGTGGGCCAAAAGTGAAGCAAAACACTTTGCTGTGCAATTTTAACAGCAAGGACTGGGAGTGCTTTATAGGTAGAAGGTCACCAGCCCTGTATTAATATATCTGCCTTTTACTCATAAAATCACTTTTCAATCTTTACTTGTATATTTTTCACGTACTGATTTTACAACATTACACTTTTATTTATATTTAGCTTATTATAGCTTTATTATTATTTTTTTGAGGGAACAAGAGACCTTACCGTGGGTCGGGGGTCACTTGGTTCCTTTTCAAAAACTGACTAAAACTGACTGCCTTTGGCTAACGACGCATCGGCTTTTTATTTGGAATTTTGGTTCCAAATTTTGAATAATCAGCTAAAGGCTGAATTATTCATAGTGGGGTTGAAGAAAAATTAGTATATAGAGAGTATTGGAAAATTCCAGCAATCTTAGCACTATTCTAACTATTTCCCCAGTTAAATGTGCGAGGAAATTTTGGGTACGCCTACCGATATTGCATCAATACATAACGGCGAAAATCAATATTGCATGGCTAAGCAATATTTTTGAACGATTCCCCTGCATATAAGAATTTTAAAAGCCGTCTATTGGCTAATAGAATATACATGACCAGAAAATTCATGTAGCGCCATTAAAGGGGTCAAAACCTCATGCATATTACACATAATGTTGTTTTTTCGTCATACTCATTACTCAAAGTATTTACCATATACATATGAGCAAGCTAGTGACAACAAAAAAAAAGACGAAGAACAACAGAACACAATTTGTGGGTCAAACGCTAGCCACATTACACGTATTTCCCAACATGTGAAAAAACAATTAAAGCAAGCGCTCACTGGTTGTATGGTAGGTCAGGGACAAGCCCAGTGCCGCTACATGGCTAGAATTGGTCTCGTGCTGAGGGGTTTGTTTTATGTAAACAATGCAGCGCGTTGCCGCTATTGTATTAAAAATGGAAAATGTTGAGTTGACAATAATTCTGATGGAATTATTGTCAATCGATATGAATTGAAAAGGTCAAGTCATTGTTACTTGAAAAAGAAAATGTTTTTAATGTTTAGTAATTCGAGTATTCTTCAGAGAGAAAATATTTAATGACTTTTAGGAAGAAAGTATTGCATAATTTTTTGTGGATAATCTTCAGGGAATACTCGTATTATGATTGATATGTATGTACGTACATATGCTTTTGGAATATGTATGCACGTACGAAAAGATATGCATGGAAGATATGAAGTTATGGGGATTTCGTTGATTTAATTTGATCTTGATAGCGCTTGATTTATTTGGGGAGGTAATGAATGCCGCTTAATGAGTGGCGTTTCATTACACCATCCCCCTTAGAATAGAAAGTTCATGGAGTCTTACGTATTGAACTTTCGATAAAAAAAAATGAATGAGTGTAGAAAGAAATGATTGAATGTGTTTTTCGATGAAGTGTTGCCGATGGTCGCTTTACATATATGAATATCTTATGATTAAAGAAAAAAAATTTAAATTTTAAAATTTTAGGTGATAATTAATGATAATTATTGCTTCACTTTACATAGTTTAGTTTAGCTTAGTTATTTCTTATATCTTTATTATTATTTTAGAATTTTAATTATATAATAGTTTATACTTACTAACAAAATTTTGTAGTGAGCAATTATTAGTAGTTATATTATGTAGAAGAGTTTCGATTCTTATTAAAAGAAATTATGATTTAGTTAAGTAAGCTATACATAGTTTTTTTTTTTTTTTTTAAATCTACATGAATGGTTTTTGAATTATTTTGCTACTTTCGATTATTAACTATAGCTAATTTAGCAATACATTATATATATTTATTCCTACAATTCGTTATGTTGTAGTTGTGGTTATTACGTAGGTACCAGATTGTTCTTGGGGTTCTTCTCCTGTTTTAGGAGTGGATTTAGTTTTGTCTAATTTATATTTTATTATAATCGCTATGATTATGAAGATTAGGCAAAGAAGTGTGTAGCTAATAGTGTAGTGATGAATCGTGTGAGCAGAATCTTTAGAAAAACCCTTTCCTTCGTTGGTTTTTGTTTGCTTATGGCTAGGTTTAGTTCTCGCAATTCGTGATCATCGAAATATTTCACTACGTGTGTTCGAGTTTCATTTTCAGATGACAGATTGGGTAACCTATTTTTATGTAATTCCAAAGATAGATTTAGTGAGGGTAAGTAGAAATTATTTATCTCCGTAGTTTTGGAATTATGTGAGTGTATTAACATGTCATCGGATTTCAAATAACAACCATGTTTTAATGTGAGACGGCCTGTTCCTTTTAACTTAACGGACTTTATACTGGTGCCACAGATGGCGTCAATGGTTAATGTTTTTGTTACAGAGTATAACCATGTGTTTGGTTGTGCAAGCTGCACCCAAAAATTTGTAGGTGGTCCTATCTGTGTTCTGCATTCCTTGGGGAGTTGTGCACTATGTTTAAGTAATTTTATTTCGCATAGATTATTTCCCGAATGAACATTGAATATAGGATGGATGATCCTACATAGATAAATCTCAAGGTCCGTTGTTTGGTTACTCAAATCAATTTTATTTATTGAATAGTAGTGTTCGCGATTTGGGTCTATTATAAGAAAGTTTACGGATGGTAAAATGTATGCGAAGACTCCACCTTGTTGGATTGGGAGTGGTATTACCTTTAATAATTGATAATGTTCCCTGTAAGGTAATGGTAGTTTGAGCTCGAATAATATTTTATCATTAAGAATGGCTGTACGAACCTCTCCGAGTTGGTAAATTTGTATTATGTTACTTGTTTTGAGTTGAACGGGTAACGTAAGGGTGTTAGGTAGTTCTCTTTGGATTGTTGTTAACAATTCCTCAGCTTGATTCGGAGTTAGTATAGGGGGATGTGGTTTACCATGTCTTACTTTAGTAACAAGATCAATAATCGTCTCTTGAGTGTTTTGAAACCTAATGAGTGCTAGAGTGGTAAGTGAGACTAAGGTCTCTATATGAAGGTGCATCTGTTGAAGGTTAATCTCGGACGTTATCTGGTTTACGACCTTTTTTATAGTGGTCACTTTGTTTTCTATGTGTGTGAACTGTTGATTAATGGAGCTATCAGATTTGTTAAATATATTGGCTGTACTTTCTACAATTATGGTTTGGTTTTTGATAAGTTCTAATAAATACTCATCATTATTTTTCAGTTCTGAGATCTTTGAATTGATCTCCTCAGCGTCTTTTGCATCTAAGGTGCCAAATAGAGTTTTGCTCATAGTGCCTACAATATTAAATAGACCTCTTTTATGTCTCGTCTCGTGGGGACCGAGAAGAGATTGCTTTTGGTTGATGTCACTCATGATAGCATGTAGTTGCACTGTTATATCCTCACATGCTTTGGTGTCACTATTATAGCTATGAGCTTTAATTGTTGTGCATAACTGTTGTATTTTTTCGGTGTAAGTGTTTAATTTTTCTAGTTCGCGATTAAAATTTCTTAAATCGTAGAATATGATTATTTTCCAATGATTGCTATAGAGAACTACATTTCCTAAACCTTCGAAGTATATACCTGGGCTGTTGGTAAATTCTGTCACTGCTACGTCTTCTTCTGCATTGACGTTTCCTGGTACGATCCCAATTATTAGTATTATAAGAACGAAAAACCTGCAATTATTGCCGTTTTTTAGAAATTCATTCGATAAAGAGCTTGATATTATTGCTGTGAACCGTTTTGTTTTTGTTGCCTATTCTAATAGTGGTGTTCTCTGCTGAATTTAATTTTATTATTTCATATGGTCCAGACCATAGCGGGGAAGCTTTCCTTTTCGTTGGTGGTTCTTTAGGAGAACTTTCTCGCCTAAATTAAATTGCTTCATACGAGTATTTTCATCGTAGGAAATTTTAGATTTTTCCTTTTTTTGAATGAGAAATTCTCTGGCTAATTGATAACCATGTTGTAACCGGGCTTTTAATTCGTTACTATAATTCTCATAAGAGTAACATATCGTAGGTTCCTTCTTTACTGTAGTCGGAATCTCTGCTTGATAACCATAGAGCAGCTCGTAAGGGGTGAATTTTGTGCTTGAATTTGGAGTTGTGTTATACACAAACATTGCATATGGGATCCATGTGTCCCAAGTCAGGTGATCTTTATTGACATAATGACGAAGGTATTCAGCTTGTGTTCGGTGGATTCGTTCTAAGGCACCGTTAGTCTGAGGATGCTTTGGTGTCGTTTGGTGTTTGTGAATCTTCAGATGTTTGCACATTTCTGTGAATACTTCACTTAGAAAATTTGAACCTTGGTCGGTTAAAATAGTTTTAGGTACACCATGTCTACAAATTATATTTTCGACCAATCTACGGGCTACTGTTTGCGCTTCACCATTTGCGAGCGGAATGGCTTCTGAATACTTCGTAAGATCGTCTTGGAAAGTTAATATGTATTTATTATTTTCATACCTTATGGGTAAGGGTCCCACTAAGTCTAGGAATATTTTTTCGCATGGTTTTGAGCTGGTAGTGGTTATTCTCATGGGTATTTTTGGATTTCTTGAAAGTTTATTTTTCTGACAAGAGGAGCATTTTTTTATAAAGTTCTCGACGTCTTTGGTTATTCCTGACCAGTTATAAGCAGTTTGGATTCTCTTTACAGTACGAGTGATGCCTTGATGACCGCCAAGAGGGCTTACGTGGTATGCGTTTATAACATCCTTTATTTGCCTGTCATCGGTTAACTCTTGTATCTTAGTTACATAGGTAGTGATTCGTATGTTTTCTTTCTTGAAAACGTATGAAATCATATTTTTAAGCTCGGAAAGAACAGTTAATTCTAATTGAGGAATGGAAATTGCTATGTTCTAATGACCGTAGAGGATACAAATTTGCTTTATTTGTTCTATACTCCCTAAGACTTCCTGGTGCTCTTTAGGAGTACGCATTGGAATTGAGCATTTGGCAATTAGGTAATTGCAATCCGTGTTTTCATAATAAAAGACTTTGTTCAATTCGAATGTAGTTTTCAACTTGGGTGTATGTTCTTTTAGGAGATTTTCAATTTCGTTTTCTGTTCTAGGGAGAACGAAGCATTTTGTTTTCATTCGCTTATCGCGCAACAGAGGTACTATTTCTTCTAAGTTTATCTCGCTTGGAGTGATGATTGAATTTAAATAGTCGTTATAAAGACGCTCTGAATCTTTGGAAGTAATGGTTTTATTATTCCTTTTTTGACTTCTAGTTACCACGTTTACAAATGGCTTAGAATCGTTTTCTTCTTTATTTCCAAGAGGTTTTAATTGGCTGAGTGCATCGGCATTGACGTTCAATTTGCCTGGTTTATGTAGGATTGTATAGTCGTACTCTTCTAGGCGAATTCTCCATCTCATTAAGCGAGAGAAACAGTCCTTTAGGTTCATCATCCATACCAGTGGTTTATGGTCGGTCACGATGGTAAATTTTCTTCCATAGATGTATGGGCGGAATTGTTCTACTGCATATACTGTTGCGAGTAATTCCTTCTCGATAGTAGAGTATCTTGTTTCGGCTTGATTCAGTTTTCGACTTGCAAAACAAATCGGTCTATCTTCACCGATTTTACCTTGTGAGAGTATTGCACCTATGGCCAAATCGCTGGCGTCGGTGGTGACTACAAATTCCTTATCAAAGTCGGAATATGCAAATATGGGGGCTTCGATTAATCTATTCTTTAAAGTCCGAAATGATTCGTCGCAGAATTCGTCCCAGATGAATGGACAGTCTTTTTTGAGTAACTTTGTGAGTGGTTTTGCCAATTTGGCGAAGTTAGGAATAAACCTTCTATAATATCCAACGAATCCTAGAAAAGCTTTTATATCTTTAACCTTTTTCGGGATTGGATAAGTTTTTACAACTTTTATTTTGGATTCATCAGGGTGAACACCTTTATCACTTACTACGTGTCCTAAATACGTAATTTCTTTTCGTAGAAAGCGACATTTGTCAGGCTGTAATTTCAGTCTGCTATCTCTTAGTCGCTGAAATACTTCTATGAGCTTATCGTTGTGATCTCTCAAACTATATCCGTAGATGACTATATCGTCTAGGTAGACAAAGCAGCGTATTCCTTGTAATCCAGTTAAAACTGAATTCATCAGCCTTTGAAAAGTGGCTGGTGCTCCTTTCAACCCGAACGGCATTCGGTTAAAATGAGAATGACCAAAAGCCGTACTGAAGGCAGTTTTTTCCTTATCAGTTTCATGCATAGGAATTTGATGGAATCCACTAGCCAAATCGAGTGTGGTGAAATATTTGGATCTGCCAAGCTGATCTAATATATCTGTTATATTAGGCAGCGGATAAGCATCACCAACAGTTATTTCACTCAATCGTCGAAAATCTATGACTATTCTCCACCTTTTTGTTTCTGTAGAATCTGCTTTTTTAGGTACAAGTAGAAGAGGAGAATTCCAGGGACTTCTACTGGGGCTAATGATACCATTAGTCAACATGCCTTGAATCTGGCTATCAATCTCGTCTCTTTGAGATACTGGTAGCCTATAAGGTTTAACATAAATGGGAGGTTTGTCTACCATAGTCGGGATGTTATGTTGAGTTACCTCGGTGTGAGTGAGATGATCTCCTTCAAGATAGAAAAGATTTTTAAATTGTCGGCAAATTGAAGCCATAGCTTCTTTTTCTTCCACATTGCAGTGGTCTAGGTTTATAGATCCTATTAATTTTTTTAATCTTTGTTCAATTGGGTTCTCGGAGTCTGTGATCAATTCGTATTCAACAGGATTCTCCCAAATAGGTATTACATTTTCCAGATCTAGAGTTACTTCGGACTCATTTATATTCAACAAAAGCACTTTGGCTTGATTATCATTGGACTGAGTTAAAACGTTACCTAGGAACACACCAGGTGTGACTTCCTTTTGAAGACATAACAAATCTTTTTCAGACATTGGCGTTGGAATTTTGATTACTACTGCCGTTCGAGGAGGTATTTTAATTTTAGAATGTTTATTTAATTGACATTCTTTTTCAATTACTTTGAAATTTGTCAACAGGCTAGTATCTGTGTCTACATTAGGAATGTGATCACTAGGATACTTCGTATTCTCCTTTTGCAAATTTTGTTTTATTGATTTTTCTTTAAATTCTTTTAGATAACTTCCATTATTTATGGAACTCTTATTTTTCAGATTTAGGCCACAGTCGTAGCGTCGTGTACCTTTATCTGTATGCAGTGGAATATTTATCTCACCCACTTTTTTTATTAATTTTGTGCAGTGGAATATTTATCTCACTGTCTTTCTTATTATTTTTGTGCAGTGGAATATTTATCTCACTGTCTTTCTTATTATCGTTAATTACGATTTCGCTTGATTTAGTTATATAATTTTTGTTATTTTTAATCCCTTCTTGAATCGGAGTATCTTCAACCAAACAGGTATCACTAATATCATTTACATTAATTTCTAAGTATTTCTCTTTATAATTTATGCATCATTCGTATAGTCTGAGAAAGTCATTTCCCAAGAGGCCATCATAACTCAGATTTGTATTTTTCTCTACTACGTGAAATGGATGGTCAATTTGTAGTTGACCTTCTGCTAAATCAATTCCTATTCTATCGTATAAGGTGCCCACAGAGGCAATGAAATCACCGGTTAAGGTAGTGATTGTACACTTTAGATTTTCATGTACCAGGCAACTATCGGTAGTGGAAACATATTTTAATAAACTTATCTCGGCACCTGTGTCGACCAAGAGAGTTGAATGTTTCCTATCGGATATTGATAAAGGAAGATTCACCGTAATGGAGCTATTTGTTATGTTTATGGGTAAACGAATGCTTAAAGACTTGGGTCTATTTAATTTGTTTGAGAGTGTATCACGGCTTCTGTTGTCCCGCACAACATCGTTTTCCGCTGACGTTATAACAGGGGCCCATCGTACCTGCCGTATATAGTCAGGCTGTATTTGGTTACGTGGGGATCTATTGCCAGTACTTTGTACTGCATTACTTTGTGGGTGTTGTCGGCGGAGTTGTTCATCCCATTGTCTTTTTCGACATTCACCTATATGATGATTAGGTTTTTGGCAATAAGCACAATAAAAATGATTAACTTCCCTCTAATTTGGGTTTGTGGTGTGAAGGAAGGAATAGCTCTATTCCTAAAGCACGTAGCTCTAGTGTAACCTTTTTTATTACAAATATCACACGTCGGGATATTTCTAGAAAAATTTATGTTAGATGGACCTGGTTTTTGAAAACTTTTTTGAAAATTTTGTGTCTGAGGAGTGGACCTTGATATTCGGGTTGAATGAGCAGTCACGAATGCAATTAATTTGCGTAAGCTGTCTTCATTTTTCGTTTTAGCTATTATTTTCAACTGTTCGTCTCTTAAACCGTCTTCGAAAACGAGAATAGCTCCCTTTTCATTATCTTTAATTAATAACGAACGTGCCTGAGTGTCTGAAATTTCGTTATGAGTAGCTTCATTTAGCTCTGCTAACGCCTTAGTCACTCGTTGAGCATAATCTTTGGTTTCTTCTTTGAAACCTTGCCGAAGTCGCATCAACTCATTTTGGGCAGTGATGCGTGACTTTTCTTCCTGGAATTGATATTTTATCAATTCCGTGGCTGCTTCCCATGTATTGAAGGTTTCATACTTCAATGCATCATAAGCTGCTCCAATCAATCTACCTCTAAGGAGATTGAGGTACAAACTCAGATTTGCAGGGGTTTTTGTAGTTGAAAATAGAGCATCGCAGCTTGTTAAAAATTTATGTAAATCTGCAGAATTCCCGTCAAATTCACGAATTAAGCTGCGTGCGTCTGACAATGAAATTTTGAATATACACTCTGCCTCTGGCGGAGGTGAAGTTGTTGGAGCCATTAGGACAAGGCTATACCGATTATTCCTAGTGTTAACTATCTTGTCTTCTTGTGCTTCACTCACCACAAAAACAATATAGTTTTTCTTTGTTTATTAAGAGAAAACACAAAAAAAAATTTTGCACAGTTAAGATCGCACTATGAAATTTATTATACGCTCTGAAAAAATTTACGAGAATTGAAAATACGCGAGCTTCAAGGCCTATTCAGGTAGTTCCCTTTATATTTTTAACGGCAACACAAATCGTCACTCGAAATTGAATTCGTACAGACACCAGTTAGTTAATTAACGTTAACACAACTTGAAAGAAAATACCACTGAAAGTGAAATCAACGAAGACAAAAAGAATTTTAATGATTGCATTACAGCTTTGGAGAGAAATGATCGCATTACAGCATTAGAGAAAAGAAAAAAAAAATTTAGATCAGACACAAGTAAAATCAATGAATATTCAAAAAAATAATGGGGGTTACCATGCCAATTATGGGCGCAAAACAACAAAAAAAAGGTTTTTCCTTTCACAAAAAAAAATTTCACTATTTCACAAAAGAACACTGCCTACAAGGCTAGAGGAGCAATTATTTTTCCACACGAGAACGTAGCAAGAACAACTGGTTTTTCTTTATGTGTGTGTAGTGTTTATATTATAATTTAGCATAATATTTAAATATTTTTATAAAATTGTATGGTTTTATATAAAAATGATATAGTAAAAAAAAATAATCTACATTACATTAATTTGGCCAGCTCTAGGAAATAGCTAAAATCCATTGTCTCGTCGTCTGGTCCTGCTGGTGAGGTGAACTTGTTTATTTGCTCCTTTATTTCCTGGACTTTCTGGGTTGAGCTCCGGGTTCGTCCGAAAAACTGTCCTTCCTTTTGTTGTGGTTGCATTTATTAGGGTCTGCCTTCCCTTTTTTAATTATTTTTCTAGAGAGCTTTTTCTTTTTCTTTTCCGCTTCTCTTGAATTAATTTTAGGCTGTCTGCTGAGCGCCTGGCTGCAGTTACCTCATAAATTTTTTTTTACTTTTGGTATATCTCTTGATATCCTTTTGATATCCTTTTGATATCTTTTGGATATCCCACCGCTGCCACCAACTTTTTGCTGTGCAATTTTAACAGCAAGAACTGGGAGTGCTTTATAGGTAGAAGGTCACCAGCCCTGTATTAATATATCTGCCTTTTACTCATAAAATCACTTTTCAATCTTTACTTGTATATTTTTCACGTACTGATTTTACAACATTACACTTTTATTTATATTTAGCTTATTATAGCTTTATTATTATTTTTTTGAGGGAACAAGAGACCTTACCGTGGGTCGGGGGTCACTTGGTTCCTTTTCAAAAACTGACTAAAACTGACTGCCTTTGGCTAACGACGCATCGGCTTTTTATTTGGAATTTTGGTTCCAAATTTTGAATAATCAGCTAAAGGCTGAATTATTCATAGTGGGGTTGAAGAAAAATTAGTATATAGAGAGTATTGGAAAATTCCAGCAATCTTAGCACTATTCTAACTATTTCCCCAGTTAAATGTGCGAGGAAATTTTGGGTAAGCCTACCGATATTGCATCAATACATAACGGCGAAAATCAATATTGCATGGCTAAGCAATATTTTTGAACGATTCCCCTGCATATAAGAATTTTAAAAGCCGTCTATTGGCTAATAGAATATACATGACCAGAAAATTCATGTAGCGCCATTAAAGGGGTCAAAACCTCATGCATATTACACATAATGTTGTTTTTTCGTCATACTCATTACTCAAAGTATTTACCATATACATATGAGCAAGCTAGTGACAACAAAAAAAAAAACGAAGAACAACAGAACACAATTTGTGGGTCAAACGCTAGCCACATTACGCGTATTTCCCAACATGTGAAAAAACAATTAAAGCAAGCGCTCACTGGTTGTATGGTAGGTCAGGGACAAGCCCAGTGCCGCTACATGGCTAGAATTGGTCTCGTGCTGAGGGGTTTGTTTTATGTAAACAATGCAGCGCGTTGCCGCTATTGTATTAAAAATGGAAAAATGTTGAGTTGACAATAATTCTGATGGAATTATTGTCAATCGATATGAATTGAAAAGGTCAAGTCATTGTTACTTGAAAAAGAAAATGTTTTTAATGTTTAGTAATTCGAGTATTCTTCAGAGAGAAAATATTTAATGACTTTTAGGAAGAAAGTATTGCATATTTTTTGTGGATAATCTTCAGGGAATACTCGTATTACGATTGATAAGTATGTACGTACATATGCTTTTGGAATATGTATGCACGTACGAAAAGATATGCATGGGAGATATGTAGGTACGTATGTACATTGAAGTTATGGGGATTTCGTTGATTTAATTTGATCTTGATAGCGCTTGATTTATTTGGGGAGGTAATGAATGCCGCTTAATAAGTGGCGCTTCATTACAACTTCACATATCCAAGAGAAACGTACCACACATCCAAGAAAGCCGTAGTACCGGAGCATGCTGGCAGTATCGGCTAATGTCTCACTGACATCTTCTAGAATTTGTTCATGGTGATGTCATGCTGTGAAATTCGAATGATGCTGATATCTACAACTTCCCTGCTAAGAAAACGTGCAGGATTTTAAAACAGCAAAACCATGATGACGTCATGCCAATATCTAGAACTCTCTCGCTAATGCATGCTGGTAGTTCCGGCTAAGGCCGCTAGGGAACCTTACTCAAGAAATAGCGTTTGCGCCCGACCCCTCCCGCCAAGAATCCATTTCCATGAACAAAAATAACTTGAATTATTAATACCCTAATATATCGAAAACCAGAGCCCAGAAGATTTCTGATGAAAATTTCATTACCCCCCCTCCCTATCTTTATTATCCACCACCCCATCTTTATTATCCCCCACCCTATCTTTATTATCCCCCCCCCCCCCACATAGCCACCATCTAGAATCCATTGGCATGAACAAAAATTTCCTACTATTAACTTTAATTATTAGTTCAAAACCAAAAGCCTACATTTAGGCGCTCAGGAAAAATCATAATAAAAAGCCTACATTTAGGTGCACCACATATCTATCTAAGAAAATCGTAGTACGGGAGCATGCTGGTAGTACCTGCTAATGCCGCTAGAGCGCAGTCAAGACCAAATGACACATCCCGGTAGTACCGATTAATCCCGCTAGGGCGCAGTCGAGACTCAATGGTGCACCCAAGACACAAGGGTGTATCCAAGGTACAAACCAATACAGCTAAGACACAAACCTACATTTAGTAAGGGCTCAAACCACCTAGCGACAGTGGTGCCATCTGTGGCGAAATCCTGGAAGCTAAAACAGTGCGCGAGTACCAGCATAGAATAACTACTTGGAAGTCGTCAATCTCGTTTACTCGTTGGTTCCGGTGTCGCAATTCGTAGCTGCGAATAACGAGCGACCTTAACGGTCCTATAGTATCGGTGGAATGCAGACTTATCTTCTCCTGAATCTCAGGCAGTAGATTAAACTTGACGATTTCCTAGAATTCTTGGTCTGGCATGGCATATTGCAATTGGTCACGCAGCAACACTAAATGGTGGTGGTACATAGCGAATAGTTCACCAGGCTTTTGCTTTCGCGACATCAGCTCCAGTTGGATTTTCAAATCATCTTTGGGCACTCCCCATTCAATCGACAATCCAGTTTTAACAAACTCCCAAGTTGGAAGGGGTTGTGTCTCAATAGTGACCAGTACCAGTCCTTCGCTGGTCCCGTCAACAACCTGAGCATGTTCCTAACAAGGAGATCAAAATCTCTTTCTAGAGCTGAGTGCGTGAGCGGTTCGACTCGAAAAATAAATTCATCTACGGAAAGCTCGGAGTTATTGCCATTGTATGTCAGGTTCCATCTTCTGATAGGACTGCCTGATCGTCGTTGTCCTACACTCGCCGGGATACGAAGGGATGGAGCTCCACTACCTCCATAAAATGTATAAAATTTGGGCCAGGTTGACCAAGAGCTGAAGACGGTCTATTTAACGACTGCCTACGCAAGCCGTGGAACTCTTGTGATGGTGTAGGATCACCCATAGAAGGGGGTGGTCGTGAAAAATCAACGGTTGATATGGCGGCTGCTATTTGCTGCCTAACGCTACTTGTGAATTCAGTCCGTAATGCATTCAAGCTCTGCTCGAGGCCTTCTCGAACTAAGTCCTGCAGCTGTATGGGCAGACCTGCCAGCAGGGCTTCAGTCGCTGCTGAGTTCTGTCCAATTCCAGAAGGCAGTGGGCTAGTTCGTCGCGAGTTAAGATGGGAAAAGATCGTGGAATGCGGATTTAACATTCCAGGTGATAGAGATCCTCGACTAACTGGTGGGATCGTTAGAGGTGGTAAATCAAACACGGGTGCTGTCGTTCGGGGATTCTGACTAACGGGCTTCGTGTGAGTCCTCTTAGGGACAGGACCTGTCTACTCAATGCAATCGTACGGAGTAAGCGGCTGTCTACAGTTCGGGCAGTTTGCTTGCTGTCCGATCCACGTCCGCAGACACGCCTTGTGGAAGACATGTCTACAGATCATCTCAACGGGCTTCCTCATGCCTGACCAGTCCCCCTCCTGGCAGATGGAGCACTGGTCTGGCAACGGTATCGGTACACCAGTTGCTTGTGGTGGTGTTCGTGCTGTAGCCATTGTATTATCTGCCAGTCGTAAGTCAAAATATCAAGCAAATAAACCAAGGATTTGGAAGAAATCCCAAGAAGTTCAAAAAAGAAGAAAAAAAATCGAATGTTCGACGGCTAAGTCTTCAACGATCGGGTTACCAGAAGATCAATCTAAAATTTCAAAAAATACAATTAAATACTTGAGATCGCCAAGCTTTGCAACATGGGCGAAATTCTATCAAGCGGGGAATTCAAGTTAATTGGTCGAAGCAGTAATATCGGACGATGCTTAAGTTCACATTCAGTAACAGGGTACGAATTACTACCAGTATTCAAAGCAAAACAGACAATGCAGTCTGCAGTATCAAAGAAGATTCTAATAGCTAAATTCAATTAAAATCAGAAATTCAAAATCGTACTAATTCCTCCCTCACTCTCCAAGAGCTAACTCTACACATAAGAATCTCCAGGCCGCTCCCTCTCTCAGGTCAGAAATGTTGATGCAAATAAGCGACGTGAATGTGTGCATGAAAAAATGTTTGAGTTCTCACAGAACTCTCGGAAAAGTCGGGTTGGAAAATGATACTAGAGATTCTTCAGCCAGGCAGTTAGCAGTATGCCAACTCCTGATTACTGAAGGTCTCCAGCATCACTTCCATGCTCCACCAACTCTTTCCTTCCTCTTCACCTGATTGTCATGTCTAGGTAACCTTCCAACTGGGCAAAGCCATGAATCTGGTCAACTAGTTAGCTTAAAGCCAAAAAGTCTTATCACAGATTCACGACTCTGTCCAGCCAGTTGGCCAACAGAGACATGTCTCCGTGAGAGCTCATTCAACAAATTTGTGTGAGGCCACCTACCATTTCCATGGCAGAAGGCCAGCGGGAAAGATCGTTCAGACAAGATTCAAGACAAACTTTCAAAAAAATTTTTAAAAAATTCAACAAATTCAAAAAAATTCCACAAACTGTTCAGGCTTGAGGCTTGACCAAAGTCAACCCTAAAGCCGAACTTTAACTTTCAAAAAAACTTTTTCAAAAACCTTAGAATGTTACGTTACTCTACTTCAATCAACAAATCAAGAATATCAAACACTTTCAAAAAAACTTCACTTTACTCTACAAGAAAAATTTTCAACTAACAAAACCAATTAGACCCAGGTCTGCATATAACTTCCGCTGGATATGAGACTTAAGGTCAGTCAATTAGCAAAGTGCCAAATGACCGTCTCACTCTAAGTCCCAATCCCCAGTAAAAGTCATAATTAGACCACCGTTGTCTAACTGAGGTGGCCCCACGTTGGGCGCCATTTTGTTATGATGTGCAGTCCAGACTGCCAGCATGAGCTGACAGATCACTCGACGGACAGCGTTGACTGTAGGGCGGCACGCTAGCTCGGCTCGGCTATTGGCGGAGAATGTGGGGAGGTTCCACAAAAAACCTGCTGCTGCCGTAAGCCATAATAAAAAAAATCGTGCCTATTTAACAACACCTTCACGTCACTTACCTACATCCAATATTGAAGGCGCAGATGGTATGCCTTCACTGCATGCCCCAACCACCCATCTGACTCTGAGCGCAGACATTTTCAGATTCCCTTGTTGACCTGTAAAGAGAGACTAGCAAGCTAGACGACCTTCTTCCGAGAGGGCTCCGGGACAGTGAGAGGAGAAAAATGAAAGATACTCATGGCATAGTTACGTTATAAATCATTTATGACTTTAAAACTTTTTTTTTCCTAAATTCACCCCCGTAGTTGCATAGATAATAATGTACGCTGGTCTATAACCTTATGGGTTCTTAATACATTTCTATTACCTAAGCTTTTCATTTCAGTGCTAACTTAGATAATAACGTACTTGTTCTCATTTTTTTTTTAATTCATGAATTACGCTAGTTTATAACTTTATGGGTTCTTAATACATTTCACAGCTATCACACAACGGGATTACCCTAACGTGGAGAGATCTAAGTTGTCGTGCCTGACATGAGCACTACTTCACTTCCGATTTTATGATTCAATGAGTGGGGTCGGATCCAAAAGGCCTTCTGGGTCTTGCAAATATACGAATTTATATTAAACACTACTTCGAAGCGGAACCGTTCTACCAAGTCCGAATAGTCAAGTAAGTTTAGATAAGTTTTTAAATAAATTAAAAGAGAGAGCACGGGAGTCGGATAAACTGACGATTACCCATTGTGACGCCTTAGATCACAAATTAAAAACAGAGCGTGAGACCAGGCTCGCCAAGTTAAATACCTTAAAGGAAAAAACAATAAAGTTCCGAGAGGAACTAGAACAGTTTTCCGAATCTCGACGCTCACTCAGTTTAGATCTAGAAAAGAATAAGAGTGTTAGGTTAAGTGACAGTGATAGTGATAGTGACAGTGACGGTGAAGTGACTGAAACAGCCCCCGAAGACCTGTTAATAGATTGGCTCGAAGAATCCTTAACGGAAATCAGCCCAGAAACAAGCCCAGTTAGTCCACCCAAATTTAAATTTCCAGTCAAAAGACTAAACACAATGGTGGACTACGCTAAGGTAGCTAAGCTCACAGCTCAACTCGTCCCCTTATTTTCGGGTGAAAATACCCCACAAATGGGACATGAGCTACAGACCTTCATCGGTTGCTGTAAGCAAACTATGCAGTGCCTTGGCGATGAAGAAAAGGTGGAAATCAGCCCAGAAACAAGCCCAGTTAGTCCACCCTAATTTAAATTTCCAGTCAAAAGACTAAACACAATGGTGGACTACGCTAAGGTAGCTAAGCTCACAGATCAACTCGTCCCCTTATTTTCGGATGAAAATACCCCACAAATGGGACGTGAGCTACAGACCTTCATCGGCTGCTGTAAGCAAACTATGCAGTGCCTTGGCGATGAAGAAAAGGTGGCTTTCCTACAGGTTCTCCCCACAAGATTAAGAGGTGATGCATATAAGCTATTCGCTTCAGACGTCCCTACTTCATTCACTGAAACACAACAAACGCAACAGATTGTTCCTCCACGCCTCTCCAACAGATCTACACAAGAACACCACAATACAAAAAGTCCTCAAGTCTTCAATATAAGACTGAAATGCACCTTTTGTGGTCGCCGAGGACACGCAGACGAAGAATGCCGCCAGAAGAAGAAATGGGAAGCCCCGAGTCAGGGAAACGACATGCAGTCGACCCAAAACTCCCCGGCTCGACTTTAAACCCACAACGCAAATCAAAAGGGTCACCTCAAGCGCCCGAATCCGGTGTCCCTACAGTGAAACTTCCACTGGACATAAGCCTTAACGGCCATACAAAACTAGTAGTGGACACTGGCGCTGAGGTTAGTATTATTAAGAAAAGAGCAATTATAGACCTCAAAATAATTAATTCCAATGAGGCATGCACTTTACAGACCCCTTTTGGAACCGGAAAGACATTGGGAAATTGCAAGGGCAACTTCAATTTTAAAAATAAAATTCCCTGCAAGTTTCAGGTGGTACAAAAGCTGCCAGGTCTTTCCGATGACGGCCTATTAGGAAACGATTTCCTACCAAACAATTGTAATGTTGAAGGCCCAAATAAAGCACTCAAGTTTCCTTGTACGGAAACAAATCCCGAAGAGTTTACTGTGCCCTTGTCATGCAAAACGGACAAGCTGTATTCCAGAAAAGCAGTCGAAGTGAGGTCACTTGCAGAAAAGATGGAACCTAAACAGGTTAAGCTATCTACATGCAGTGTCTCCAAGGCATCTCAAAAGAGTAATGCTGGCTGCCAGGTTCAACAAGAGCCGACGGAATGCGAAAAGAGCTGTCTGGGTGATCAAGAAACCTGGGAAATAAGGCAGCATCTGGTTACTTTAGGGGAACCAATATACATACCTGCTAGGTCACAATTTATCACCACAGTCCCGTTGCGAGTGAAGGAAGAAATGCTCTGTCTATCAAAAGAGATAGGAGATGGAGTCTTCCTGGCCAACAGTTTACTCCCTACTGGGAAAGAAACAGTGCTAGTTGCCATACTCAACATTAACAATTTCCAAGTAGTCATCAAAAGTTTATTATTACTACTGCTCCCTATACATGACTACGCCGTCATCCCAATAGGAGAAGACACTGATACACAACACGTTCTCAAGCCGAATAAATCGCAAGCGACAAACACAAACATCAGTGAGCTTCCCAAGGCTGAACAGAAGTCAAGCAAGACTTCTTCCTCAAGAATACCTAGATATAAGTTACTAACGAGGCCCCAGAGCCCTATACAAGACGCGTGCGAGCTCAGTAAGACCCGAGTAGAGGCAACAATGACTCCACCGTCCACGAAAATAAGTTATAAAAATTTTACATGGCCCCATAGCCAAATTAAAGATGCGAGCGAGCTTCAGAAGCCGACAAGCAAAATGCAGCTGACTCGTCCATCCAATATACCTAGATGTAAGATAACGACAAGGATAAGGAGCGAAACTACAGGTGCGTTTGAGCTCAGTAAGACCTATTCTCAGGCAAAGACGACTCCACCACCCAACAAAATTAGTGTTAAGAAACAACAGTGGCCCAAGAGCCCCATCAATAGTGCGTGCGAGCTCAGTAAGACCTATTTAAAGGCAAAGTTGACTCCACCACTTAGTAACATTAGTGTTAAGGAACCACCTTGGCTCAAGAGCCCCATAAACAGTGCGTGCGAGCTCAGTAAGACCTATTTAAAGGCAAAGTCGACTCCACCACTTAATAAAATTAGTATTAAGAATAAAAAGTGGCCCATGAGCCCTGTAAAAGACGCGTGCGAGATCCGTAAGACCTCATTGAAGGCAAAGTTGGCTCCACATAATATTAAGAAAGCTAATATTTCAAGGACTATTAGCCAAAATACGAAAGCGTGCGAGTACTCGGACCAATGTAAAGTACCCACAAAACACGGTACTCCACCAATAAAAGAGCAGGAAGCACATACCCTGCCAATTAGCAAAGTAAGTGAAAGCAAGTATAAAAAGGTACAACAACCCAAAACTAAAGTAAGCTTTTCGGAAAACACAGCTATCTTACAACACGTAACCCAAATCTAAATGCGGAAGAAAAAGCTTCGATATCCGAACTCTGTTATGAGTACAATGATATCTTTTACCTTAAAGGTGATAAGCTTACATATACGAACGCTATCACCCATAACATTCCATTAATACAAGATCAGGCCCCAATAAACCAAAAGGCCTATCGATTACCAGAAACCCAGAGGCAAGTCATAAACGAGCAATTAAGAGAAATGCTAGACAACGGGATAGTCCAAACTAGCAAAAGCCCTTGGAATTCACCCTTATTAGTAGTCCCCAAAAAGGCGGAACCCGATGGTGAAAAAAGGTGGCGCGTCGTTGTCGATTTTCGTAAATTAAACGAAAAGACAATTGGCGATGCATTTCCGCTACCGCGAATCGAAGATATTCTTCACCAACTAGGTCATGCCAGGTACTTTACGACTCTCGATTTGGCCAACGGCTATCGCCAAGTCTTAGTCCACAAAAAAGATCGACATAAGACCGCTTTTAGCACTAATTACGGGCACTACGAATTTAAGCGTATGCCATTTGGACTCAAAGGAGCTCCCGCTACATTCCAATACCTCATGAATTTCGTTCTGACAGGCCTGCAAGGCCTCGAATGTTTCGTTTATCTTGACGACATCGTCATTTATGGTAAGAACTTAAATGACCACAATGATAAACTTCGCAAAGTCTTCAATAAATTGAGAGAGAACAACCTCAAACTGCAGCCAGAGAAGTGCCAGTTCTTGAGACGAGAAGTTGTTTATCTAGGGCACAAATGCTCTAGCGAAGGTGCATTACCAGACCCCAGCAGAACGGCCTGCGTCCAAACATTCTCTGTTCCTAGAACAGTTAGGCAAGTTCAGTCCTTTTTAGGACTTGCCAATTACTACAGGAAGTGCATTCCGGACTTCTCAAAAATCGTTCGTCCAATTACGAATTTACTCCGCAAGGACGTAAAATTCACTTGGACCGAGAAATGTCAAGAAGCATTCCAAAGCATTAAACATACCCTAATTTCCCCACCACTCTTAATCTATCCAGATTTTTCTAAACCATTCAATTTTACAACGGACGCCAGCAACGAAGCATTAGGCGCTGTGCTTTCCCAAGGAGAAGTGGGAAAAGACCAGCCTATCGCCTATGCAAGCCAAACGCTAAACAAAGCCGAGAAAAACTACTCCACTATTGAAAAGGAGTTATTGGCTATAGTCTGGGCAACTAGAAATTCCCGATGCTACCTCCAAGGCAGGAAATTCACGGTCTACACTGACCACAAGCCTCTCAAAGGACTCAAAGGACTTCCCGTTTGGTGAGATTTCACCACAAATTGTCAGAATTCGACTATACAATCGAATATAAACCAGGGAAGTATAATACCAATGCGGATGCATTAATCCGCATTCCACAAGTATTAAGCGAAGACAATACAGGCAATACCTTAACGGTACAAGCCCAAGTCCACCACACTATGGACTCTGATGTGGAGGAAAATATTCCCCCAATAAAAAGAAAACCAAGAAACCCGCTCATTGCTTCGCCGTGACCAGAGCTCAAAAACAGAAAGCCCAAGAGGCCAACACGAGCCCCAGCGCTGAAACGCAGCCCATGGCAGCAGAAAATAAAAAAAATGAACCCCCAGAGGCGGAAATACAACCCCCTGCTACGCCTGAACACGAATTAAATCCAGTCTAGGCACCTGAGATAATCACGAGCCCCAAGGAAGTTCAAGTAATCCTAAAGGATTATCACGACTCTCCTTTCGGCGGCCATCAGGGTGTCATTAAGACTTATAAAAGAATTAGACGCAAGTATTGGTGGAGACACATGCTTAGCGATATAAAAAAGTACATAAAAAAATGCCCTAAGTGCCAAACAATGAAAGCATCTCCACAATTCAAGATGCCCATGGTAATAACGGTCATCGCGGAACAACCTTTCGACAAGGTATACCTCGATATAGTAGGTCCACTAGAAGAGACCATATCATGTAATAAATATATCTTAACTTTTCAAGATAACCTTACCAAATTTGTCGATTGGTATGCCATACCTAATGGAGAAGCAGTAACGGTGTCGCAAATCTTTTTCAATGAGATTGTCACGCGCTATCGTATTCGAAAGAGAATAGTCACCGATCAGGGAACTAATTTCCTGAGTGAGCTATTCAAGAAGGTCTGCAAACTGCTAAAGGTAAAGATGTTACAGACTTCCGCATACCATCCAAAGTCTAATGGCGCACTAGAGCGTGCCCATAGACCATGAATCGAATATCTGCGTACAATCGTAGACGAAAATCCCAAAACATGGGATCAATTCCTACGAACCGCTGCATTCGTGTACAATAACAGTGTACACGAGGGTACTAAATTAACCCCGATGGATTGCCTTTACGGCTTCACAGCGGATGTCCCATCTAATTTAAAACGGGATCCTGAACCCGTTTATAACCACGAAAGTTATTACCATATGCTCAAGTACAGACTACAAAAATCCTATGCCACGGCTCGTAAAAATCTCTTAGCCAGCAAACAACGCTCAAAGGCATATTACCACAAAACAGTCAGGCCTCTCATTTTCCACATACAAGACAAAGTCCTCCTCAAAAGTGAAAGCCGAAAACACAAACTGTCTCAAATCTGGGTTGGCCCCTATCTGGTAATCAATGTACCCAGTTAACAAACACTGCCATAAAAATAGGCAAGCGGCAGGTTGTAGTACACAACAACCGTTTAAAGCCCTATTATGAGTAGGATACTGGTACATACACTTTTAGAAAATAAGCCACACTGAAACAAAGTTTCGCCAATTAAACTAAACTAGCCACTACCTACTTAAACGTTCCGCACTCGGAATTATTTACTATGCCTCACGAAGTCAACCCTTACCTAAATTTTATTTAAATCAATAAAAAATACGTTAAATAAACGTGTCCATATATACACTCTTACTTCTTAGTAGCTATGAATACATCAAATATTCTACCAATAAAATTTTTCTTGCTTGCCTTGACTTGCATCCCTCATACCTTGCCTTGAGAGTTTCGTATTCCTCTTCATGATTTACTAGTGGTTGTAAATGAAACTTCCCTAATTAAATTGTTTGAAAAGGTACAATACTCATCGTCTTAAAAGTTCATAGAGATGTTGATGGAGTTTGGAATGCTTTGACTTGCATCCCTCATACCTTGCCTTGAGAGTTTTGTATTCCTCTTCCTTTTTACTCATTGTAGTAAATTAAACAACCTCCCAATTCAATTTTAAAATGAGTACAATGCTCCAACTAGCATGAACTGACTTACAGTCCTCCTACCCTGTTCTATCTCGTCTTCCTTTTAGCAACTAAGCCCCACTATACAACTATCGACGATTCAATTAAGCAATACTATATTTAAATATTATATGCTATGTAGTATGACCAATTGACTAATGGAGCCTATCCTTCATTTTCTACAGAACATGAAGCACATATTAGTGTTAATATGCTGTTTCCATCTGGCAATGGGACAAATACAAACGGAACCCTACACCATAAGTCCCCTGAACAATAAAGGAATACTGTATGAGGACCTAGGAAAATTACAAGTATACCACAGTGCATGGAACATACTAACTGAGATCAATCTAATGGAACTGGACAACCAAACAGGCGGAACACTTAGTTCACCGACTATGTTCAAATCGCTCTCAAACGGATGAGCTATGCCTGGTTCAACAAACACATGTGCATTCTCTCTTGGAAAATATCAAGAGAAGAACAAGTGTCATTAGAGAAGTGGTCCCAAAATCAAGATCAACAAGATCTATCTTTGATGGAATAGGGAATGCAATGCACTACCTATTCGGGACCATGGACAGCACTAATGAACAGGAGGTATACAGTCGACTCGAGGAGCTCGAAACAAATACAAAGGCACTAGCCGACCTGGAAAGACAGCAGATCAGTGTAGTCAAAACTACACTACAGCAAATCCAAAAGCCATTGACATCTCTGCAGGAAAGACAACGTCAAATAAATCTCCAGGTAAATAGAATGCAAAACATCACTGATGATTTACTAATGAGACAACTGAGGCAGGAAATGATTTCAAGCCTGACCTTACAAATTGTCGAGATTGAGTACAGGCAACAAGCCTTACTCGACATAATAATCTCCAGTAAAAATCACCAGTTGCATCCGCTAGTGGTGTCTCCCAAAAGTCTATTAGAGATATACCACAAGTCCCACGCTACTTGTCCAGATGCACAAAATTGTCTCACCCTGCTATATCAGACAGCGGAAACAAAGGCGCGTCTAGTCCAAGACAAATTAGTCATTAGAATACAACTTCCGATTTTCAATCTACCACAAATGAAGTTGTATAGAGTACACAGTTTTCCCATACATATTAACAAAAAACAATCATTGGTACCCGATATACAGTACTCGCACGTAGCGCACCAGGTACAGACACTGGACATATTATTATTAAAAACACAAGATCTTAAAATCTTCAAAAAGATCACGCAATATTCAAAAGAGGACACTTACTTCACCAAGCTAAGCATTCCTGTAACAAAGGCACCAATGTCTAAAGAATGTATAGTGAAGCTGCTCTTTAATCCACTAAAGGAAGAACCACAGTGCCAGTTCAGAGCACAAATACCTCCCAGAGACCTACTTATTAAACTAAGTAAACCGAATTCTTGGATATTTTCGTTGATAGAACCAACAATTGTACACCTTCAGTGTACCCAACAATTCCTAACTTCAAAAATAGAAGGCCAAGGAATAATTACTATCAACCATCCCTGTCAATTACAAGTAGGATCACAAATCCTACACTATGAGGCAGAAGATATCCAGCAATTGAGTCTCAAACAACCCACTTATTTCCCAAATATAACTCCAGAACAAATAGTGGATAAATATCTTAATGAAACCAAAAACAAAGTACAGTCTGAAAAAATACAGACAGAACTATATTCAGGAGATGACACTAACAGCATCATCCTAGAAGGTACCCAGTCATTAAAAGAACTGGACGAAAAATTAGAAAAAATAGTTCCTCATATCAGTCACCACCCTACACATGTCCTAGAAGCAACATCAGTATCTTTAACTGGTGTTGTCCTCACATGTATGGTACTGTACCTGGTCGCCAAATGGCTAGTCCCATTCATTAAAAACTATCGTCCACACAAATCTGAGAAAACCCCTGAGGCGGAGGAGCAAATCGAACAAATCGAAATAATAGCACCTACCCCTCTCAAAAGGACCCGCACCTAGCCACCTACAAGGTTAGTGCAAGTGGTATAGTGTCACCACTTCAAACGGTCAGAAGCACTATCACTAATAGTAGAGCAAAAAAAAATTAAATGTAAGTGGTTTCTACAAATCCCAAAAAACCAGTTAGTACTAATAAAATAATAATAAAAAAAAAGGGGAGAGGACATACCTAAATAATTACTAAAGCCTAGATTTAAGAGAAAATAGTGTATTAAAAACATATATACATGAAGGTATATACACCAACCAAAAAGCAAAGTAAAAGATATCCTCTCCCGTTAGTATTAAATAATAATAATAAACAACAAAAATAAAAAAGAATAACACTTAGAATTACGAATGAAAGTAATAAATATAGAACAATAAGTCTAAAGTAGAATAGAAACTAAATAACAGATAGAATGTAATGTTATACAGTATAAAAAAAAAAGAAAACATATACATAACATACACAAAAAAAACAGTAGAAATTAGGAAGAATAAGACTTAAGTAAAAAGGAAATAAGAATAGAATAGAAGAAGTATTTAAAATAGTTCTAGAAAATAAGAGAACAAAATTTTTTTCCCAATCCAAAAGTTCATGCCAAACCGATCAACGCCAAGCCAGAAAACCACGAAACAAAAAAAAACAAACCCCAAAACAGACAAATGGAAAGCCATCTCACTCACATCAAAAATATAACTCTGTAGTTTGACTTATTTTTTTTATTTTATTATTTTATTTTCAAAATAAGGAAAAGAAAAAGAAGACAGGAAAGATACAAAGTTGTAGTAAAAACATAAAATAGCCACACTGAGCGATCGGTGCATTGAAATCGGCTGGACGAGTCGTGCTGGACCTAATCGTTATCAGAGTCGTCCCAATTAACCACACCGGCCCCGGGAAGGGGAGGGGTGGCGGTGAACTCTCTCGCCAACCTCGTCGCCGGGGAATCGAAAACATCGTGGCAGCACATACAAAGTCCACGCACAGCGACGAGAGAGAAAACGCCGCCTGAAACAAAAAAAAAAACTAATTAGGACTGGCTTAAAGAACAAATACAAAATTTTTTTTTACCTGCGGCCATCAAAGACTGCCCCCGGTGAGGGAACAAGGGTACTAACAGCCGGTGATAGGTCCCAGCTACGGCCGGGGCACCCCATACGGTACTGGGACGCTCCCCATCCTCCAGCAACACCAAACGAAGTGGACCGTGCCACCCGGGGGAAACACGCAACACGTACAGAGAATAGAACGTGGAGGTCAACCCCGCGGGACTTCTCCAGGGCTCCTTTTCTAACTTTATAGAAAACAACATCCTACTAGATTTTCCTCTCTTTCGGTGAATAGGCTCAAAATAAAAAAAAAATCTCGACTGTTTTCACATTGAAGAACGATACGTCAATGAATTCTACAAGAATTTGCCCGGTCAAGATCCCCATCAGTAAAAGCATCTAACCCTTAATCAGCGAAATTTAATGAGCTGCAGATAAGAAAATTCAAAATCTAAGAGGTCCACACAGAATTCTTTTTATCCCGAGAGTTATTCCTCTTCCAAGAATAACTCTCTTTTTTGTAGGGGAAAGGCATGTTACATATACAAAATGTATACATAAGGCATCAAGAAACAAATCACAATTTTCATGAGCCAATCATGCCTAAAAACACGGATGGCTTATCTCTTGCGCATACGAAGAAAGTTGCATCAGCAATTTCTTCAACTACGCGCAACATTCCTTCAACATAGTTTTCCCACAAAACGACTTGGGAAAAATAAAAGTTTTAAATTTCAACCCAAGTCGTTTCGATACAAAAATAGCCCCACGATAAATCTTACCTTCAGTAAGATTTGTCGTATATACGATATGTATGTACATATATACATACATACATATGGCGCATGAAAATTTTACTTCGGTGAAGACTGAAACGATCAAGTCTTCACCGAAAAAAGCTCTTATCAGGAAATTGTCGCTAGCTGCATACATTGTGATCGCAACAATGTATGCACGATAGCACGACGATGGTTGGATTTATGAAAATATCAAATTTCAATTCCAACCATCGTTCGTCGCGATAATTCTGGGCATGTTTAAACATGCCCAGCGGTAAAAAATTCTCTCAGGATAGGAATGCTAATTAAGCACTTTCCTATCCTGAACAACTAGACTTGCGATTAAAAAAATCCAAGTCGAGTACAGTCGGTTTTTAAGATTGGAACAAAACACTTCGGCGCGAAAAAGTCGTTGGGATTGGCATTGTTCGAGAAAGTGAAAAATAAAGATAAGTTAATAGAAGTTAACATGTATGTAATACTAGTTCAAGACAGTAAAAATAACATTTATTTAGGTTAGAGATAACGTAAGTGTAACGCTAGTTCAGGAAAGTGAAAATAAAAGTGAATTTGAAACAAAGTTAAGCTGAATTTAGTTCCTCCTCAAGTGCATACGCAATCGGTGTCTTTTTAATCTGAGGAAAAACAAGTTGAGCACCTTAGTGAAAAAAGGGAATATTAAGGTACGTGACTATTAAAAAATACGTAACACAGGGTACAGAGAACAGAATACTCTCTGCGCTCTCTCTGTCTTTCCAATAAAAATGTATATACATTAGTCATGAAACTACGTCACAGATCATGAGCAAACATTTTAATGGGAATAACTTGTATTCTACATATATGTCTTGGAAAGGCCCCAACGGAGTGTTCGACAGGGAATATAGCCAGGCTTATTATTCAAGTTTTGTACCATTGAAGGTATATAGAAGATTTTGACATATTGCGGCTGATAGCCTGTGACGTAATTCTGTAACTAATTACATTTCTATTGGAAAAACAAAGAGAGGAGAGAGAGTATTGTGTTCTCTGTGAAGTGCTTTCCTATACATTATATATATTATTATACATATATTATATTCCTATACCTAATAGCGGAGCATGGTTCGTAATGGGAATTAATTGTATTCTATATACCTTGGGTACCATTTATCTAATCTACTATTTCCAGGGAATTCAACGGCTCTAGTGCCCTCTACCGAAAGATAGCGTAGTTAGAAAAACTTGGATATTTAACAGAAAACTATTCTTTTTTCTTTTCGTGCCCCATCCACGATCCACATATCTCATCTGTGACTATCAGCTGGTCCCGCAACTACACTATTTGGCATATAAACAAAACAGCAGAAAATAGGTTAGTGTTCGAACCAAATTGATTCGAATATATTTTCATAAACAGAAAACTTCTGAAAGAAAGCGTGCTGAAAACAAAGCATTAAATTTTTAGTAAAATTAAATCTAATTTGAGTTCTCTTAAGCGAAAAACATGTACACAACCCAACATCGCCATGTATTTGTCATCTTCATAGCATATTGCACAAATACAACATAAAAGTATAGCCTCATTGAGCAAATTAAATTAAAATTATTATCAAAAAACCATTCCTGAAAAGGGATCATATTACAAAAATATCATGCTAAAATTGAGATCTGAAAAGAAAATAAATTCAATCTAATTACAATTTTCATAAAAATAGGTACAACATCTATCAAAAGCATGTGTTGTCATGTAACATACAATGCATGGCACAAATACAATCAAATCAAGCAGATCAATTTGCAACTCTAGCATTATCATCATTATAAGTACCATCGAACGGGAATTTCTTCTCTACGTGATACGAACTAAAATTTTTGCAAATAAACTTTAATTTAACACAACAGCATGTGTTGCTCTAAAAATTCTTGTTGCTATGCATTTTTGTTCGTTGCTAGGCAAATTTTATCGCTGATAGCGTAAGATCACAGCTGCATTGCCAATTCTTGTAATCATGAGCCGCTGCTACTCTATCAGTGTCGTGTGCAAGCAAGGGCTATATAAACGACAAGCTGACTGATCTCGATCTCTTTTTGTACTTGGCATCGCTTGGGGTAAGTTGGCTGTGTAGGGACTAACATTATATCGGGAATCGACTGATATTTCACTTCTAACAATTAACAATTATTTCTGGTCTCGACGGGAATAAACACATCTTAATTCGGGTCTCGACTGAAGTTAAGATATTTACTAATAATTATTTCTGGTATCGACGGGAATAAACACATCTTAATTCGGGTCTCGACTGAAGTTAAGATATTTACCAACAATTATTTCTGGTATCGACGGGAATAAACACATCTTAATTCGGGTCTCGACTGAAGTTAAGATATTTACCAACAATTATTTCTGGTATCGACGGGAATAAACACATCTTAATTCGGGTCTCGACTGAAGTTAAGATATTTACTAATAATTATTTCTGGTATCGACGGGAATAAACACATCTTAATTCGGGTCTCGACTGAAGTTAAGATACTTACTAACAATTATTTCTGGTCTCGACGGGAATAAACGCATCTTATTTCGGGTCTCGACTGAAGATAAGATAACACTTTAAGCCGGGTCTCGACTGACTTAAAGAATATTATCTCGGGTCTCGACTGAGATAGTATCTTACTAACATTAACACTTTATTTCTGGTCTCGACGGGAATAAAGAATTGTTGTAACCAATGGTTAGAACAAAGGGTCTAAACATTAGCTTAAAGCCAACCCTCAAGCGTCAAGTTGTAGATCGGTGAGTACCAGTCACTTGTAACAAAATAATATTTATTCATATATCTATTTTATTATATATTTACATATTCTAAATTTCTTGTGCATATTTATCAAATATTATAATTTATCTTTATTCGATATTAATTTTACATATTTATATTGATATGTATTACTCTCTTGACGATTTTATATTGCAACTATTCTGCCAATAAGTGTTTTCAGTGTGATAACAAATTCTCTGACCCAAAACTTATATATTGAGTTTTATCCGAAACAACTTTTCTTGATAATCGTATATTCTAAATCTGTGATAATAAGTGTTTTCTAGTGTGTGTGGATCTCTGACCTAATATCTCATTCCATAATCTGATCTTAATATAATTAGTGAGCAATCTTAAGAAATAAGTGGGAAAAGTTATTGAAAGTTAAACGTAGTGAACAGTGTATGTTTTGATAAGAGATTCGACCACTGACCTTGATCCAAATTTACCAGTGCATCCATTTCAGTTTCACTAAGTTCAAATTTGCGTGTACGTTCTACTAACGGACAGTACAGTTAGCATTCGGCAATCATAAAAGATAATAAACAAATTTTAAAAAGTGTGGTAATTTCGGGGTAATTTAATTATGAATTTAAATTAGTGTTTGTTAAAAATTTGAATAGATCTAATAGCATGGTAATATAAATTTACTTTTGAAGTAAAAGGCTTGAATTTCGCGAGCAAACAGCTGAAAATTTTGATTCATAAGTCCGGCCGGTGAGGTGTTTTCCGATATTTCATATTTAAGTGGTGAAAATCAAATAGTTTTGGTTATTGAAAACGAAAGTCATACATGTGAATTAACTAATAATTCGTATCAGAACGGACCGCTGTAGTTTTTCTCTCGTACACTGAACTGACAAAAATTAAAAGAAGCTTAAGCTTGTTTATCAAATTGTATTTTCTCGCATACAACATCCGCGATTTGCAAACGGTTACCTATAGCAGTGCAAATCATCTCCAATAAGTACAACATTTGTGCAAGTTTCAAATCTGTTATCTTAAACTTATATTTCAATTTCAGAAAACTTTCCCAGTACATCGGTGATAATGTTAGATTGGCTTCAATAAAGGCTTGTTAGTGAATTCTGTGATATAACTAATCCGTATTTTTCGTACATTAAATTTAATTTTGTTCAGGCGAAAAATAACAATTCATTCAACTATGGAACACCTGCAATACAGGTCTATCTATCCAATCTTTATTGCGGAAAATAATGTAGTTGCACAAATCGTCTTCCTCCGCTACTGAAAGTTTCCGCCAGAACACTTCTTATTGTAATCATAATTATAACTATAATTTACTTCAGCAACTACAATAGAACAAGCTAAAGAAAGTTAAATCAAGATATCAGCAAAGATTTTCTTTTTTCTTATCGATGAATACATGTTGCGGGTGAGTGGTTTTTTCCTTTAATTAACATCTTTATTTATTTGAGTACCCGTGCCAAAGTCACACAGAGCAGCGGTGGGCCCATTTTAAAGTTACATGGTAGATTTACATTTTAACAAATTAAATAATATAAAAATAAAAGTAATATAATGTTTTCAAATGCTAGCATAATATGTATAATGTATAAAGGATTTCCTGTACATCATACTTAATTTTCAAACAAAAAATCCACATATACTTATAATAAATTTTTTGTTCCGCTTATGTTTACGAGATATTTTAGGTTTAGTATCCTCATACAGTTTTTCGATCATACCTCTGCATCGCTTTACTAGATACGTGGCCTTGGCCAGGAACTTTCAATAAATTTTTTTGTATTGCATACGTAAGATTATTGTTTTTTTTTTGCTGCACTTTTGTGCATGTATTTGAGATCTTCACAATACTATTTACCCTCAAACTCAACTGAGTTAACTTGTTATTTATATCCAGTTGAAACCATATCCAAAGCGACTATTTAATACGTAGTTGTTCACACTCGCAATGAAATAACTAATGGTTTCAACTTGCAGAAAAAATCAAATATTTAGTTGCAAATACCTACTGTTTTTTTTCAAAATTGATAAATAAATTTACAGAGTGCCCCGCAAGTGGTGTGGAACCCGAAGGCTATGAATTGTATGGCTGTTTTCCGAGATAACAGGACTTAAAACAATTTGGGTATATTTTCACAAGTCACCCTGTAACTTCCCCACATCACACCCTACGATAATGATTTAAACTTCGGTAGATCGATAATCGTTAGACCGTTCCAACAGTCTAGAAATTTTTCTTCACGTCACCTCCGTTTTGAAGTTATGGCTCAACAAAGTTAAAATTTCGTTGTTTTTTTATATAACTACTATTTTTATCAAAAAATACGTCATCTAGACGATTTTTATACCATCTATCTAGGGTATACTAAGTTATTGTGATTTTTGCATGTCCGTCGGTCTGTCCGTCCGTCTGTGCGCACGATAACTCGAGAACGCGTATACTGAGAAAGCTGACATTTTGTACACGGACTTTAAAAAAAAAAAGTGAAATTAATTTCGAAAATGAGACAAACTCCTTCGTGGGATTGCCATACAAAAATTTAATTTTCCACTATATATTTGGACACTGCCTGAGAACGCGCCGGCGTAGAGAGCTGAAATTTGATACATGGTGTTTTCATTGTACTAGCAACTAATTTCAAACATGGACTAAATCGGGTAACTCCTTCTTGGTGTTGCCATATAAAATTTTTGGTTTTTTGCGGATACTGTGAAAAGACAAGACATTTTTATTGTACGAAAAACTTCTTCAGAATGATCAATTTTCTGTGAGACAAACCCTTCTATAAATATATGCAAAACCCACTTCAAAAATCAAGGGTGACAAATTTCGTAAGGGCATTCATGATACCCTATATGAATTGGTCTTAGACTAATTCTAGCTTTTTCACTTGTTTTATTCTGGATTTAAGGAGCTCAAAAGCTTAGCTTTCTCAGCTTTCTCAGACAGCATCTAGCTGGTATTAGAGAAGAGTACTTTTTTACTTATTTATATGTTAGGATATCAGATCAATGAAAAAGTTGTCATTATATTTTCTAGAAGGTTCCATGTTACAACATTAGTGTGCGCTTTACGGATAATGTATATTCAAATTGCATATTACACATTATAGCGAGGCACTTTCAATCAGTCTCACGTTAAAACTAGAGCTTACCTTTATAACATCGAGAAGCTCGTTATAGATTTGCTCGCCGTGTGTATAAGCCCTTTTCTAATTCTGTTTGTTTTTGGCCGTACCAATCTTAGATTTTCTCTATTCCTCGTCCGATGGTTATGTATAGATGTGTGTATGTCTAGTCGTATATTTGATTTGATGAGTCCACGTACAATTTTATAAATAAATTTAGCCTTTTCAAGATATATCATTTGATTAATGCTTAGGGTTTTTGTATATGCGTGTATTACCGTCGAAGGAGTTCTCCAAGGCATGCGGAAAAGAATTTTTAAGGCTCTATTTATCAATCTCTTCACTTCTTCGGATTGAATGCATTGGCTCCACGCTAGTAATCCATATCTAATGTGCGACGCAATATGTGCCTTGTAAATGGCAAGAGCTGTGTCACTACTCAATCTAGCGCCTCTTCTCAAGACACCTAAAATTGGGTTGACTTTCGAAGCTATTTCGTCGACGTGCCTGCTCCAGTTGAGTTTCTCATCAATATTTATACCGAGGTATTTCACCTCGCTAACCCTTTCGATTTGTTTGGAGTTAATGGTTAATATGGGATAGATCTCCTCCTTGTTCCTTTGTTTCAGCACCATGTATTTGGTTTTACCCTCATTGAGAGAGAGTTTGTTACCATTTGTCCAATTTGTAAGATTTACCATATCATGTTGAAATTTGTTTACTAACTCTTGCTCATTTGCTGCATAGTAGATCAGATTTGCGTCATCCACAAATATATGGTACTTTCCCATGAGACCAGCGGATGATATGTTTGTGATATATAGCAGGTATAATGTTGGTCCAATTGTTGTATACCAGTATGTATATCGATATATATTTATAATTCCAAAAACGGGTACTCACTGTCTGCTGCACAAACTGTTGGTATTAACAACAACTTTTCGTTTCTACCACTGTTCTTTATTACTAAAACACTTCCTTGTTATCTTACAATTTTTCTTTTTTCTTTATTGCTATTACACTTCGAGCTTTGCTTTTTTATGATTTTTTTCTGTATTGCTATTACACTTCAAGCTTTTCTTTTTATGATTTTTTTTTTCTATTGCTATTAGACTTTAAGCTTTTCTTTTTATGATTTTTTTTTCTATTGCTATTACACTTTAAGCTTTTCTTTTTATGATTTTTTTTTCTATTGCTATTACATTTTAAGCTTTGCTTTTTACGGATTTTCTTTTTTTTTAACTCCCGTGACAAAAACTCCGTTTCAAAAACGACTCTTCTCGACTCTACTACTTTAAAAAATCAACTCTAGTTAAAAAGTCAAAACTCTTCTCGTAATTTTTTGCCAAACCGCCGTATTCTAATTTAAAAATCCAACTCAACTCTTGATCACATTCATCGTGATCAAGAGCCGTTGTTCAGGATCGAAAATGCTAAATTGCATTTTCTTATCCTGAGAAAATTTTACTTTTTCAATTCTGGACTTGTTCAAACATGTCCAGAATTATTCGCGTTGAACGATGGCTTCAAAAATGTAATCTTACACTTTTTAAAACATCAGCCACCGTTTGAAATCGCGACGCGCCTATACATACAATGCATTTATGCTGCGCGCGTTTCTTATCGCTAAAGCTTTTTTCGTAATAGGTATGTACGTATGTACATACACGTTGTATTTTTCGCGACAAATCGTACTGAAGGTACGATTTGCTTTTTGATTTCTTTTTTAATTAAATTGTTGAAATGACAAATTTTGCTGAAGGCAAAATTTTGTCGTGGAAATTTTAAAGTAAAACGACTTGGGGTGTAAAATGAAACTTTTGTTTTTCCCAAGTCGTTTGATGGGAAAAATTGTATGACTTGTTTGGAATGTGAAGAAAATTGCTGATGCAATTTTCTTCACCCTTTTTGGACGATAAACTAATCATGTTTTGTGCATGATTAGTTTATTGAATTTTTATATTTTATGGTTTTTCTTTTATATGCCCAATTTTAGGTTTCTAGGTATATAGGCCTGTTAGGCCCTAAGGTTTTATATACCTACCTATGGTACATATATGTACCTAGGTTTTTTATACATAACATTCCTTACCCCCGCGAAAAAGAGAATTATTCTTTGAAGAGGAATAATTCTCAAGGGGATTGAGTGGGTGCTATATTTTGTATGGGGTATTGAATTGAATTTAAAATGAATTTGATATCTGTAAAATAAAAAAAAAATAATAAAAAAAAATTCTTGGTGCACGTAGAGTTGGGGTGAATTTGATATCGTAGTAATTAAAAAAAATAAAAAGAATGCCATGGGTCCATAGTGTGTGATACATTAAAATGCATCTTGCACCGGCTTCGAAAATAGAGAAAAAAAATGTTTGAGATTTGTGTTTTTGTAGCTACACACATAATGCACAAATTGCAACTTGTGTGATATGAAGCTTATTTTGTGTGCTTTAAAGGATGAAAAAAACTACTTTTGCTACTGCGGTTGCGTGGGATTCTCCGAGATAAGGGCACAACACATACTAGGTGCATTTTAGCAAATTTTTTCCAACGTTAGCTGTTTTGCCCTTTAAATTGGGTTGCGCGACCGGAGTAATTTATAGTTTCATTATGCAATTTGGAGAAGTATTAAGTCCCCGTGCTCCATACGTTTGCTACAGGCCCCACTGTGTGAGGGTGATAAGCATATCTGTGCAGAGTGTGGCCCCCCGATGGCGGGGCTTAATCCATATTCTGCTGCGGAGGGAAGGTCGCCCAGATATGTGTATTTAGTCTGCTCCAGCCGAGGTGGATAGTTTCCACAGGGCGGAGCTGTGTTTGTCTCCCCATGGCGGGGCCTCTTGGATAGCTTTGGGTAAGTTTTGATTATTATTTTGAAAAACGAATATTTTACTTTATTTTCTTCTCTTTTTTCCTTTTAGGGGCGACGATGGTTCTATCTGGGGAGGTCGGCTGGTGTTGCTGCCTGACGTGCAGGGCGCATCCATTATACATGGTGCACTAGGACGACGTGGCAGCTTTGGGTACCTCCACCCCTGTGGCCGGCTGGGGTCCTCCGGTTGTAGCATCTAGTCCTATTCTCGAGGAGAATTTGGACGAGCCTGCCCATGGGGAGCTGAATGCGTCAGCCGTGGAGTCAGGCGAGGATTGGGACCTCCCAGCTGCGGAGTTCGATTCTGTTGGTGAAGAGGATTGGGATGCTGAGTGTAGACCAGCCTAAGAGTCGACCAGCCCTAATTGTATGGATGGAGTATACTTCATGTAAGTTATTTGCAGATGTGATTTCAAAACATTTTTTTTTTCATTTTAGGTTTGTGGATGGCCCGGGACATTCCCCAGGAGTCTCCGATATTTTTTTTTCCTTTTGTCAAATTTTAGTTTTAAGAGTACCTATATATTTTTTTTGCTTTTCTAAAGTTCGGTTAATTTCACTAGTTTTGTAGGTTTTATTTTAATAAAGTTTTGTAACCTATGTACTATGTTTATTTTGTAGTTGTTGTTTTTGTTTTTTTTCAGGTATTTGGTTATATCTGGGTTGGTAAAATGTTTCTCGGGGTTCTGGGCAGGGTGTTGAGCTTTCTTGTATGGCGGCTTCGGTGTTGATGGATTATAGTTTGTTGTTCGACTTAACTTATGCTAGAGACTAAATATTTGCTTACTCTACGTTGCCTAAATACTTCAACGTTGTTTCCTTACGTGATTTATTTATTCTAGGTAATGCCTGGAATTCTAGGGAGTTATACTTCATTTTCCATTTATATTAAGGGTTTGGTAAAAACATGTTGACTAATTTAGGTTTTTTATCTAATTGTTGGTTTGGTCTCTTTTTGTTTTGTTTTTGTGTTTCATCTTATTTAGTATCTTATTTATTATCTATAATTATTATTACTTGGTTATTGTCCACTTGATCTTATTAATTTTATTCTTAGGAACTACTGGTTAAATTTTTATTCTCATGTACTATCAATTTTGTATGGTCGATTTATTTCTTAATTTTTGGCAAGGTTTTCGTTGTCTTGCGGTGCGTTCTTGGTGGCTTGTTTTTTGGTTGCATCTTTCCTCTTGATTTACCAAAATTTACTTATAATTTTTGGTCGCTTTTACAGGAATGTGTAATGTTTATATATATTTGTCTAGGTATTCACGTACCACCCATACAATTTTTGCTGGTCTAAATATGAGCTATCCATAACCTTCGGGTTTCACATCACTTGCGGGACACTCTGTATATAAAAACAAAAACATTTTCCAGAATATTTCTCCTTCAAAGTAACAAAAAAAAATATGTTCAACAAAAACATACAAAAACAAAAATATTTTGTCAGTCAATTTTTAAACTTCATTTGCTTAAACAGAATTTAGAAGAAATAAATTACTAATTGTTTAAGGACAAAGCCGATTTCGTTTTTCAGTTATGAAAATACCAGCCTTAGAAAATACTAAATTTAAATATCTTCGCAGCTCAATTCTTATTACGATATGTATAAATTCAAATTCAAATTGCATTTATTCATAAACTCTACACTTGTAAGATAAATCTTATATTAAGGTGTAGGTGAACAAAGTATAGAAAAAAAAGAGGAAAAATTAGAGATAAATAAATAAACAAAAAAAAATGTATAAAACTAAAATAATAGTAACAAAAATTATAATTAAGAAATTAAGAAAATTGATTAATAAAATAAAGCAAATAAGTCCAATACTATTATAAATTACCCAAAAGTAAAAACAAAAAAAAAAGAAGAGAAAAATAGGGTACAAAAATAATTACATATACATTAACTATGAAAAATTCACTAACAAATTTAGACGAAAGTTGCGATTGCTGCTAATACTTATGAGCTCAGGTGGAAGAGAATTCCAGAGTCTAATGGACTGGACGAAAAATTGGCGCTCACTCGGGAGAAAAATAAATCGTCGCATGATTAATGAACATGTTCTGGTAGATTGGGAGAATATGAGTTTACAGTACAAGTAGTATGGTTCCTTACTTATCATAAGGTTCCTTAAAAAAATTAATATACAAAATTTAATATAATTGTCAAAAGTACATCCCAAAATCGATTTTGAATACACTGTAATATGATCATATCTTCGCAAAGAAAACACATAACGTACTGTAGAATTGAAAGCAACGTTGAGTTTACGTGATGAAACAGAGTCTAATTTACAAAATACTTCGCACCCGTAGAATAACAAAGGAATAATAAGTGTTTTTACAAGCATGATGCGAGTTTGCAGGGGTGTGAAGGGTGCGGATAAAGACAGTTTACGTATAGTACCATACACTTTGCAACAAGATTATTAACATGATGAGACCAATTTAAAGTCGTATTAAATATCAAGCCCAGGTTTTTTATAGAATCTTTAAAAGGTATGACGATATGATCAAGCATCACGTCTGGAAAAGAGGACGTATCTAATTCAGTTCTATAGACAATAATAGCATTACTCTTGAATGCGTTTAAAAGGAGGCCAATAACTTGAGCCCATTTAGATAAGCGACCAAGATCTTTATTGATACGGCAGACAGCATCTTCAATAAGTCCGAGGGGTCTAGAAATATAAAGTTGGACATCGTCTGCATATAGATGATAGTTACAATTTCGAAGAACTAATGGAAGATCATTTATGAATATGGCAAAAAGTAATGGGCCCAGAATGGATCCTTGTGGATCTCCACTGTGTACAGAAAGGAAATCACATGTAGTTTGATTACAAACAACCCTCTGAAAGCGACCATTCAAGTACGACCAGATCAATCTACATACAGAACTAGAAAATGAAAAAAATGAACGAAGATTTTGGATTAATAAGGCGTGGTTGACTCGATCGAAAGCCTTTGAAAAGTCCAAAAGGGTTAATACCGTTAAATTGTCATTATCTATAGAGATTCTAATGTCATCTGTTATTTTCAATAGTGCAGTAATGCAGCTACGCTTAGATCTGAAACCTGACTGTAAATTTGATAACAGATTATTATTCTCTAAGTAATTAGTAATTTGCTTATGCAAAATTTTTTCAAAAGCTTTAGCACAAAATGGAAGAATAAATATTGGGCGATATTCTGCCACACCGAGAGTTTTTTATGAATGGGTAAAACTTTCGAAAACTTCCATGACACTGGAAAAATTGATCTCATAATGATAGTATTAAAGACATGTGTAAGACAGGGAAGTAATATTGGCAGTACCAGTTTTATTATTCTGGGATGCAAACCATCAAGACCAACAGCATTAGATCCGATGGACATTACTGTAGAAAACATTTCAATTTCAGTCGCCAAAGTAAAGGAGAACCCATCAAAAATGGTATGGTCACTTAGAATATTAAAATTCGAACCTTCATTGGGAATCCCACTATCGGACGTAAAAACACGATTTAAGTCATTCGCATCAGCTTCTATAATGTTATTTTTTGACTTACCAACCCCACTTTCCGAAAGATTCCGCTACAATTATTTTTTAGGCAAAGAAGTGTTAAATTTAGAATTATGATATTGAAGCTTTGTCCGAGTTATTTCTATATTTACCGTATTACGTAGGATCGGAAAATTCTCCCAACATTGAGTTCTACGGAAACGCTTCCATCTACGATACGCAATATCACGCCGTAAAATGAGTTCTCTAATTCTATAAGTAAACCAATGGCATTGAGAGTTAAGAACACGTCGTCTTTTTAATCGTACATATTTATCATATAGATACGATATTAAGCTCGTTAGATGCAGGAGTTGATCATCAACAGATACCAATGAGAAAACCAAATTCCAGTTCATGCCCTCCGCTTCATCGAGCAAATTCTGAGAGCTGACGTTATTGAAGTCGCGATACATGAACATTTGCTCAGCATCAGACTGAGGGCGTAAATCATAAATCCCTAAAATTAGATCATGCTTGGAAAAACAAGACATTGAAATCTGATTAAAGAAGAGTACGTGATCAGAATTGGATACAAGTAGCAGGTCCAATAGAGTAGCGGAAGTTGACGTAAAATGTGTTGGGATGGAGTTAAATACAGATAGACAATATGTATTCAACATATCGTTAAAGGTACGGGTATTAGAGTTAAGTTGCAACAGATCAATGTTAAAGTCACCAGTAATGAATATGTGGGCATAATTGTGGGTCAAATAGGACAAAGAACTGATATCAGTGACATTAGGCGGTTTATAAACATTACCCACGAGACACTTCTCGGAATTAACGACAGATTCAATAAAAATGTATTTTACTGAAGCATCTAAAGATTTTGCAACAACACGCGCCTGTAAAGAAGACTTAACAAAGATCGCGATACCCCCGCCAATACGTCCAATACGATCATTACGAAAAATACTATATTTATGAAGGCTTACAAACTCGGAGCCAATGTTAGGCTTTAACCATGTTTCTGAAATGCATATTACATCGAGAAGCGAACCGTTGAAGATATCACGAAATTCATCGATTTTGGGGTAAATACTCTGAGCATTTATGTGGCAAATCCTTAATTCCTGCGCTTGCTTGCACATAATATCCAATAAAATTCTGGAATTGCTCAGCCCACTAGACATCTGACAGGTGGAATCATTCATTTAGGAAAACAAACAAAGAGGAAGAAATAATATTAAGTACATTTAAATAGACAGCAGCAACCACAATCGCAAAGTAAAGATCTGTAATGTTAACAAAATGGGTTATGATATATAAAGATTGATCTACAGTAAATATAATATGGTTGAGAAAAAACAGAAATTCAAAAATTTCATAATAGTAGCGACAATTAAAAACAAGCAGAATAAAGGATGAAATGGGAATGCGCTAATATAAACGAGAGACGTCATAAATTATTGATGAATATCCATCGCTGCAAGCTGAAAGTGCCGTGGTGCTTGATACCGGTGAAGCAGAGTTATTGACTGAGACGTGGACATAAACAATGCCGTTGCGAGTAAATACAGCACTTTAATGTTTTGATTTTTGCAAACGCAAGGCATTACGATATATATGATAATTTTTTGTTGTTAGACTTTCATGAAGTAAAATCCGTTTTGTAGAATCAATGCCAATGTCATGAAGTGTCAAACCCACACGATTGCGTTTGTATTTAGCATGCATTGCCTTAAAAACATTAACTTTATCTGAAGCAGAATTCAGTTTAATAACAACAGAGCTGTCTAGGTTGTTGTTGTTCTTGACACGGGAAACTTCTCGAACGGGGGGTGTAGTGATGGTTAATGATTTACACAAGGTGTTGAAAGTACTAATTAGGTTTTCGTCCGGAGAGCTAGGTAATCCATTCAATATCAAGTCGTTGGAGATAAAACGTCTTTCAAGTAAATCCATATGATATTCAAGCTTACTTATCTTTGCATTAAAGTGCAATGCTTTTTTTTCAACACTTTTTTCGACCACATTATCAATACGTTGATGTAGCTGATTAAGTTCACTTCGAAAGCTTTCACTCAATTCCTCCAACTTAGCTGTAAATTTGCTAGACACTGTCTTAATGAGAATTTCTAATGATTCTAGAGATGGTGATGAGAAAACAGATGTTGTTGGGCTAGGCAGTGCTAGTCCATCGGAAATTGTCCCAGACAAGACTGTAATAGAGTCGGTAGCTCCATCAGATTTTGAAGCTGCATTGGTGTGCATAACCGGCTTAAGCTTGTAGCTGCCAAGGGGACTCCTGTATATGGCCCACTACTTTCTTGCTATTTTTTACTGAACGGATTCGGTGGAAACTAAAACGCCCGAACTTTTTGGAGTTTTAGAGCTTTTAATTCAACACAAGACTCCTAATACAAATACTTCTACTTTTACTAAACTAAATAATTAACTTGACTGATTTTGATCCCGCAAAGTGAAACCACGGCTTGTTCTGAAGCGAGCGCTGCAAGGCTTAACCGTTCTTATGCGCGTTCGTGCGTTTAGCACTTGTGTCGACGGTTGGTTTTTTTTCTCTGTGTTAGAGTGCTAAGAAAATGGAAATTACTTTTAGTAGTGGTTGCATTCAGAGTGATGCATTTTGGAAGTGCTTAGATAATCGAGTCTCTATACACCCCCTCCCAGCGTAGCGGTTATGTTTATTACATTTTTTTTTTTTGAAAGTTACTGTTTTTTTATTCTTCGTATTCAGTTCGTTTGCGCAGCGAACCTCGTCTGCTGCAATATGTGCGGGCTTTAATCTGTCTATGGAGACCGATGAGTTCTTTCCGTTGATATCAATTACGAAATGTTTTCGGAACCGTCTTAAAACTTTAAAGGGACCCTCATATGGTGGTGCTAGTCCTTTACGAATTTTGTCTACTCTGAGGAAGACATGATCGCAGGATTGTAATAATTTTGGTACGTGGACAATGTGTGTCGTTTTTCTCGTGTCAGTCGGTCTGATATTTTGCATGACAGATTTAAGGTTTTCGGTAAAGTTTGAAACGTTTTCAGAATTTGTTTTTGGTTTGTCAATAAAGAATTCTCCGGGGATTTTTAAACTTTGGCCGTAAGCCAGTTCTGCTGGGGAACATTTTAAATCATCCTTAACAGCGGTTCGTATACCCAAAAGAATGAATGGGAGCTCGTTGCTCCAATTTGTCGTATCGCCTCTCGCCATAAGAGCTGATTTTAATTGGCGGTGTAAGCGCTCTACCATTCCATTTGCTTGTGGATGATAGGCTGTTGTGCGGATTCGGTGGGATCCCAACATACTAGTGATCTCGTTGAAAAGCTTCGACTCGAACTGTGTTCCTCGGTCGGTAGTAATTTGAAGTGGTACACCAAACCTTGGAATATATTCTTGTATGAACGTTTTTGCTATGGTTTGCGCGCTAATATCTTTGATGGGGTATGCCCCTGGCCACCGTGTGAATCGATCTATTATCGTGAATATGTAGGAGTATTCATTCGATTGAGGTAGTGGTCCAACGATATCTATGTGAATATGATCGAAACTTTGTGATGGCATCGCGATTTGTTCAAATCCTGTTTTTGTGTGTTCTTGAACCTTGGCCTTCTGACACTGTAAGCATTGTCTAGACCAATGGTTACAATCCTTATTAATGCTGGGCAAGAAATATCTAGATGTGATTAATTTGCGTGTAGCTCTTATTCCGGGATGCGAAAGATTGTGTAATGAATTGAAAATCGGCTTTCTTAGCTCCTCGGGTACGTAGGGTCTACTTGTACTTGTGCTGGTTTCGCACCAAATCTGTTCCTCTGACAAGGGTAAAGTGATTTTCGAAAGTTTATAGTGTGAGTTTCGCTGTTCGTTGTTTACTAGGGTTTCGAGTTCTTGGTCATCTTTTTGAAGTTTGTTGAAAGTCTGGAGATTAAATGTAGCAGCGCATACTTCCGCACTTTCATCGTTGTACAAACGTGATAGTGCATCTGCTACTACATTGCTTTTTCCTGCTACGTGTCGGATGTCTGAGGTAAATTGGGTGATGTAGTCAAGCTGGCGCGCTTGCCGTGGACTACGATCTGTTTTTGCCATGACTGCTCTTGTCAATGGTTTGTGGTCTGAATAGACAACCAATTGCCTGCCTTCGACGAAATGTCTGAAATTGTATTAGACGTGAGGGAGGCTTCCCAGATTTTATCGGCTAAAAGGGCCAACTCATCTTCGGCCTTATCCCCTTGAGATATAAGAGCGAGGTAAATTACTTGTGGTAGTCTTCTTAGCCACAATTTTCTTACTAGGCTATCACCGATTGTACTAGATGTTCCGGCTAAGATCTTGAGACTTCGAAGAAAGTCAGACGGTTTTCGATCGCCAATTTCTTCACTTGAAATTAATTTTTCTAAACGACGTTCTTCGCTTAGAGAATGCCTTTCAATTAGTTTCTCTTTTATTGTTTTGTAAATATCTGTTTCTGGTGGATGTTCTATTATATCAAGAACTGACTCTAGAATGTCTTGCGGTAATGACGAAAGCACGTAATTATAACGTTGCGTATCCTTGGTTACCCTGGATATGGCAAATTGTGCCTCTGCGTGAACGAACCAGGCACTTGGAGACTTAGGCCAAAACTGAGGCAATTTTAGAGATACAGCCGCTACGTTGGAAGTAGTATTTTGTGAAATGTCACAACTATTGTCACTATTATCTAATTTATCATCGTCTGGCATTTTGATTGCTAATGTTTTTATTAATTTCAATTATGATATTAGCACAAGAAAGAAAACCAACTATTTATTTAAAATGTTATAATTTGGATCGCGTATATGTAAAATTTTTCTTATATTTTTGACACAAATGAGCGACCGTGTGTGGTTTTTCTATCTAGCAAAATGTTTTTTATATCAATATTTGTATTGATTTAAATTCACTGTGGGTTCACTTTGATCAATCTTCTCCTAAATTTAGGTTATTATATATATATATTCTCTTTCAATATGTATTCTATATTTGGTTCTATGACCTTGTAAAAGCTTATGTACTTCAAATTTCTACTTATGAATCTAGTTGTCACTAAATATTTTGATTTCTTTTTAATTAAATTTGTGTAAATATTTATATACGTTATAAAAATATGAATGAAAATAGAATGTATTAAATTTAAATTTTGATAACAGAAAGAAAAATAAAGAAATAAATGATTTTTCATAAATTTTCTGAAAAGAAATTAATTTTATATGATTTATATCTAAAATCTGACGTTTTACTATCGTGAATGAAAGTTTGAGAGCTGCTGACACCCTGTTTGTTGGTGTACTGTTGGAATGTATGTTCCTATGTGTGGCTGTTGCCGTAGTTGGAATAAAGAAATGTTCAGTCACTTGATTTCTTCTCCGTCGCGATTAATGGCTTCTCTTTCTCTGCTTTTCACGTACTCGAATTTTTTATTGAGTTGAAATTCACTTATGTTCACTGCGTGTCATCAGAAGTGTAAAAATATAACAAGGCATACCTGAATGTTGATTTGTATGTGTTTCCCTTTTGTATACTCCTGTAATGGATATGTGCGTTAAGATGCGTTGGTTGCATCTATGCGAGCTAGACTCGTTGTTGAGCGTAAAGCTGTTGTGAATATGAATACAGATGACGGAAAACACGGACGGCTAATCTTGTTGATTTTGCGTTGGTGTATCCTGTTCCAGGCTCTGCTTGTGTAATTGTTCTTCTTTGCATGCGACCTTACTGTTGAATTCTGCGGCTTACTTTTTAGTACGTATGTTTTATAGATTTGCTGTTGTATGTTCTTTTTGTTTTTGGGTCCGTTCAAAACCCTCGAGAATACTTCACAAGCCATGAAACAGACTACCTCCCTACCACATTCGATGCCCAACGTAGTCCTTACATTCTAAAATATTTGCAGTGTTCTTATGTAAAACTGACAAAAGTTTAATTTGAATAGCTCCTCCGTCCTAAACTACTATTCATACAGAAAAATGGTGTTCTGATAAGCTTAAGCTTGCTTTCTTATCTTCCGAACCGTAATAAAATGTTTATATCTTTTCTAACAAAATTATTTAAAAAAATTTATCTTAACCAAATCACTACGATTTCTTAAACAAAAATTCTCAGCTGAGTTATCATTGTAATGTCGCTGTGCCGTCATGGCATGCCGTGGGCTGAAGATATCGAATGTAGCTGCCTACAGATTCGGACTCCGGCTGCACATACACACATGCAATTATCACTCAACTGGAGAGGTATTGAGCGTAAAATGGCGAGTTTACTTTGTAATCAAAACTATTTTATTATTTTGTTAAGTAAGGTATATAGGAAGTGTAGCCTTTGGGAAGGTAAGGATCCAAGCTGTAAGTTACAAGAAGACTATTTTCTTGTATGGATAGTAGTTTAGGCTCTATAGGATATATAAAGTCAATGCTAGACATTTTTCCATAAGCATCAATATAGAAGATTTTAGAGAACGGACTCCGAACGCACACATATAGGTTTCTATTTCATGGCTTGGGAAGTATTCTCGAGGGCTTTGGTAACGGGACGAAAATCCACATGTATATGAAAATGGCTATCCTTCACTGACTACAGTTTTCTAAATTAAAGAAAATTGTGAAGATGGCACCTGGCAGACGTAAAATACGACGTCCGATGTGGAATATACATATTAGTAGAATTTTCTGGATTCGTGTTCCGATGCGATGTCACCAATTGTAGCTGCCCAGGGGACTCCTGTATATGGCCCACTACTTTCTTGCTATTTTTTACTGAACGGATTCGGTGGAAACTAAAACGCCCGAACTTTTTGGAGTTTTACAGCTTTTGATTCAACACAAGACTCCTAATACAAATACTTCTACTTTTACTAAACTAAATAATTAACTTGACTGATTTTGATCGCGCAAAGTGAAACCACGGCTTGTTCTGAAGCGAGCGCTGCAAGGCTTAACCGTTCTTATGCGCGTTCGTGCGTTTAGCACTTGTGTCGACGGTTGGTTTTTTTTCTCTGTGTTAGAGTGCTAAGAAAATGGAAATTGCTTTTAGTAGTGGTTGCATTCAGAGTGATGCATTTTGGATGTGCTTAGATAATCGAGTCTCTATAAGCTGTTTATTGTTTTTGCTACTGCGAATATCACGTGCAGAAATGTGAGTGCAGCTTGTGGTTGAGAGCGTCATTTAAGCACCGTTAAATAGCACAGAGGATGAGGAATTTAATTGCGCAAATTAGATAACTCTCAGGAAAATTAAATGTTATTGATAACAAATTCCACAGAAAAAAGCACTGTTAAATAACTCACAGAATAAAGTACTCACATTAACAATGATAACGCAAAGTCAACTGCGCAGAGCTTAATTAAAATTAGCAAAAAAAAGACTTGCAAGCGAAATGTACGACGTGTTAACTGCTCGAATTCATCTGACTGATAATAGTTATAAAAGTTATTCCAATTCTGAAAGAGAAAAAATCCCTCGTTTATTTAACCCCCGTCATCCATAATGAAATCATTATTAATAAGACCGGAGAAAATAAATGCATCTGTACAACACTTATTTCATTCAGACTTGAATCTTGAATCCTTATTTTGCTTAATATGGCTTTTATACAGTAACTGTGTACATTTGTCAATATTTCCGTATCAAACATTTTAAGCTGATTTTTTGGATAAATTGGGGACCCATTTCTTTTCAATGTTTAAGAGAATGTTCTCTTTTAAAGCAGCTACCTCTGCTTAATCTTCTAAATTTGACTGACAACATGTTTTTAGAAAAGTTAATCGTGACGTACATGTAACACAGCGTAATACACGTGAAAAAAATCTTTTTGTCTTAACTAAATCGAATCTACACTAATCTATTTTGTCACCTCATGTTCTATAAATTAACAACTTCCAAAATGTATGGCTTCTTTTAGTACAAACTACTGCGAATATCAGTCGCATTGATCCCATGAAATGCAACTCTGCATGAAAGGGAAACTTCGCCACATCTCATGGAACGTGTACGAAAGCTGGCCGCTTCGCGCCAGGTAAGCAGTTTTGTTGCATTCTGTGATTGTTTTTCCCCTTTTTCGAAATTAATTGACCTTCTTGTGTGCCTATCGTTAACCACAGTTGTTATTTGTACTGAGATGCTGCCATCCTGTTGCTACGAATTACTCTCATCTCTTCTGATTAATAAAGAGCTCTTGTTCAAGCGGGTTTACTTGCGTGCTGTATATCACCTCGACAGATTATTGTGGTAAGATTGTTCCAAAGTTACACGATTTTCTATCCATGATGATAAATAGTTATAATCTGTTTTATATTTGCAGAAAAGGCAGATCGCTGCCGAACTTACTTTTGATGGCAGAGTGTGCCGCTGTTTATGATTTAGGCAGAGTATGCCGATTTACTTTTATTATGGCAGAGTATGCCGATCTTTAATGAAAAATCAAAGAGAAATTTTAACGATCAAATTAACTCTGGTTTTTAATGACCCATGCTTGGTTATTTATACAATTATTTTACATAGGAATCAATACGTTTAATAATTCTAAAAGGGGGGAGTTATTGCCAAATTGCAAGAAATGAAATTACAAATCATAGTTGCAGTCTCAACAATTTTGATCACTGAACTTCTTAATGATTCATTGATTGATTTGTTATAGCGATGACCGCAGACACATTTACATTTGAACATTTTGCTAGCAAAGCGAAATTTGCGTGTGTTGCAAACTTCTGTTAAGGTCGAGCAATTTGTTTTTATTTTCTTTCGTTTATCGTTCCGATAATTGGTTCGGTACGTAATATTATCTATTTGAGGTGACATAAATTTAAATTGAAAGATTTATACATATATACATTACACTCATTATTGGATCGGTATGTAATGTTATCTATTCTAGGTGACGTAGATTTAAATTAAAAGATATTATACATACATACATTATATTATTAAGCTGCACCAATCCTGAGGTGCTCATTTGAAATTTATATTATTTTACAAATCATACCTGCCGTTCGTATTATAGGTTATGTCTTGAGCTGCTTGTGTGAAATAGTCCGGGATTCTCCCTGTATTTTTTATTTTATTTTTATTAATTTATCCTGATGTTGTTCCGTCCCTTACATTGTGATGGACTAGAGGCTGTGGGGGCTAGCGCTCCTTCGGCTTCTTGATCGAATAATCTTCTTTGAGTAACTCACTCACTTCGGTAGGGCTTTAACGAACGACTAAGGCTAGCTTCGCTCAACGTAACGTTTTCTTTTTATTCGTACAACCTTTTTGTTTTAGACTTAAATGAACTTTACTTTTACCTTTTAAATTTTAGATTCCCGACTACACTCCTCTTTCCTTTCACTAGCATCTCCGAGAGGAAAGCAAATGGCTACCTTCTTTTCCTCCTCTTGATTTTTTCTTCGGCCTTTTTACGTCGTTCCTCTTCCTTTTTCTTTTTCAGCCTCAGCCACAGCCAGGTTAGAATCTTATCTGTGCCAAAACATGGCAGCACCTTAACCGTGTGGACGAACGTCGCCACCGCTATAGCTGTCGGCCGTACATGTAGCCTGCTACTGCAGGCAGCACGCTTCGACTATAACACAACTTAACAGTGTTATTTATCATTCTTTTGACACGGGATGTGCTCTTACGGTAGCCAAATAAATTGTTTAAATTCTGTAAATGTCTATAAACTATAATATTGAATTATTGTCACTTCTATCTGGTTATCTGGTTATCAAAAGAGAGCTATTTGATATGGGATGAGCTCTTACGTGAGCAAAATGAGCTGTTTAAAAATTTTTGTATATGTACGTATATAAACGATGATACTGGTCCTAGTACATTTTTGATCGAGTGGTGCTCTTACGTGAGCCAAATAAATTATTTAAAATTTGGAGAATGTATATAAACTATTACATTGAATTATGGTCACTTCACTATGCCCAGCTAGCGCTCCTGCGGCGCGGACTGTGCTCTGGCTCCTCTTCGTCGCGAGAGGTGTTCTTACGTGAGCCAAATGATATAGTTAAAAGTTTGTAAATGTATATAAATTATAATATTGAAGTATGGTCAATTCAGGCCACCTAAATTATTTAAATTTGTTGTGAGTGTATATAGTATGATAAACCTTTAATTACGTTTGTTTGGTTTATCAAATTAAATGCACGAAGAGCAGCTATTAAAGCGTTAACTCCAGAGATATAGTCGGGGAGCAGCTAGATAGCAGAAGTCCACTTGAATTGAAACACGATGAGTGAACTTCTAGTAATGATTTTTTCTTTAATTTCCTTAGCTTATTTATACAAGTTAAAATTAGCTTATGATAACAATAATTACTATTATGCTTACTTACTTTATTATTATTTCTTCATCGAAGCCCTCATGTTGAGTCGCGGTCAGTGATCGATATTTCGTCACTGCTTGTTATTTGCGCGCCACTTTAGTGGGTCACATTAATCGATGCAATTTGGGTATTGGGTAAGGGTGACCTAGTCTCGTATTTCTTTATGTATGACAAGTGTCGGAAGCATTTTAATGTTATGAGTACTCATTGTGCTTGGCCAATAAGTATGTCATAACATTATGAATGCAGGTAGGTTATGTATGTAGATATGTATGTAGGCAGGTGTGTTCATATGTAGGTATGTTTATATGTAGGTATGTAGGTATGTTTATATGTAGATATGTATATATGTTTATATGTAGGTATGTAGGTATGCTACATCCTCCCCCTTAAGAGAAAAAAAAATTTGGTTTTTTAAAAACAATCATGAGGCCTTCGTGTTTTTATAATGAGCTAAACATTTTTTGTTTTTTTAATTCTGGAATAAGTGAATTAAATTATGGAATAGTGAACATTTAAATTATTAGTTGTTTAAAATCTACTTACAGTATATGTTACATTTATATGTATATTTTCTATATCGATCTTTACATCGATCAGATAATTTAATTGACGTTTCTAATTAATTGAGTTAATGTTTACGTTGGTTTTTTTTTTATAATTTGTGTTAACATTCTTTTTTTATTACATTTTGTATGATTTCCGTTAATTATTTTAATTGTTTTTCATGAATGCATATTAACTTTTTAATAATAGTTATTAATCGTATCTGTTCCTATGACTGTGTACGTTTACGCAATAAAATGGCAGTAATTTCTTTTGTTATTTGCGAAGAAAACTTTATTTTTCAATAATTAGTGGCCGTTAACCTTATTTAATCATTATTTTGAATGGCCTTAGGTTAGTTGTTTAATCATTTCTCGTATATATATATTTGTTTCTTGTACTTTTAATGATTCTTGATTTTTATCTTCTTTCTTTAAATGCGGCTATATTAATTAAATTATTTATTTGGCTTTCTGCAGAGCGTGTCAGATTCTTGGTCTGGTATTTTTAATTAATGTCAATCTCCCATCTTTCGATTTTCCTGCTCTAGTGCGGGTTCTACTCATTGGTTGACTTCCAATATTTCGATTTGCTTGCTCTAATGCAAGCTCTACTCATTGGTTTACTTCTATTTTTATATACCGTTCCAATATTTCGATTTTCTTGCTCTAATGCATCTTCTACTCATTGGTTTATCATTCTATATTTTTATTCCTTATTTTGTGCACATTTCTTATGTTTACTTCTTTTACAGTTGCAGCTATTATTTTTTTGTTCTAGCAAGTTAGTAGCCTTCTTTCGAGATAGTACCTCTTTAACGCACAGTTGATCAGACTGGGTCGATGTTGGCATTTTCCCATTATCGAGCTTTATTTTCATCGAAATTTAGCAGTAATCTTCTTACAGACGTACCCAATAATCTTTGAATTACACGTTTTTGTTAGGAGAATTACTGCATATTCGATGTTATTAGTCTTCCATATAATGATGTTTTATTATATATTTTTGTTTGTTTTGTTGCTCTTGTTGTTCCTTCAAAGTTTGCTTCCATTATATAACGCTTACAGTTTTTTTTTTATTATAACGTCTAATAGCGTAACATTACGTACGTATTGAAATGGTATTTATTCTATAAAATTCAGATTTTTTTTTTCAATATTATAAAAAATTATTAACACATATTTATTATCTTATCAGTAGTTTCACTAATTAAGTTTCTATAGTTTATTTAGAATTATTGATAATTATTATTTATTTTTCTTTTTATTATATTTAATTACTATCCTGAGTACCGGTTCTTAATTTATTTTTCCATTGATCGTTATCCATTAGATGATTGATTTCGATATGTTTTCTAAGATCACCCATATTATCAGAGACATACATACATGCCTTTGTTGCATTTGTGAATTAATTTCTCTGTTAATGTTGCTCTTATTTTTGGTCTCTTTGCTATAGTCGAAGTCGAATCGTGCCGTTCATTTTTACGATGATTTATTTCCGTATGTTCATTCAGCGATTCTATTGCATCCGCTATAAACTGGCAGTTTAAACAATGAAACATAGCTTTGCTCAGCTTAAATTTCTTCGCAATTCTACTACTAGTGTTGTAATTCCAATCACTCGTGCTTTCGGCTCGTCCAGAAAGAAGCGATTGGAGGGGAACATTTAACTCCGTGATGAAAAGAAAGATCTATTTTTTTTGTTTTCTATAATTTCACTTTATTATTCCTTATTTTATTCCGTAAACTTTACTTTTTCTACTCGATTTCACTTTATTTTTTTTTTATTTATTCCGTAAATTTTACTTTTTCTACTCGATTTCTCTTTGTTCAAACTTATCTCAACTATAATTTTTCTTATAAAGATTTCACTTTATTTCAACTATTAAATTCTTTTTCAAAACCAAAAACTTTTTCTACTCGATTTCACTTTATTTTTTCTTTATTTATTCCGTAAATTTTACCTTTTCTACTCGATTTCTCTTTATTCAAACTTATCTAACTATAATTTTTCTTATAAAGATTTCACTTTATTTCAACTATTAAATGCTTTTCGAAAAACAAAAACTCACTCCTTCTCTCGACGGATTCAAAAAAACGACTCCTCGAGGATCGGCGATATTGCACCCAGGTACCGATCCTAAGCTTCAAAAAAAGCTTTTTTATTCTTTTTATTACTTTCCCACGACGTGAAGAATCGTACGTGGGAAAGTACAAAAAGTTTAGACGCAGTGCATATGCATGAAATCTGATATGCACTGTGTCTTGTAAAACTAATATTTTAAGTCGACCGACGGGAATAATTGTGTATCTGTATGTACATACGATTAATTTTTAAGAAAAGAATTTAGGAATTGTATGTATATACATGCAAGAAATTTGACGGAGTTCAGGTAAGATATGTATGTACCTTGTACGGCATGTAGGTAAGTATACATGCCGTGCGAACTGAATATATGACTGATAACAAAATGCAATTTATGCTAAATTGCATTTTGTTTCAGTATGAAAATGCATTTTTAAATGCGTTTAAAATTGAAAAAGAATTAAAATATTTTTATTTTCAGGGTCATTTCTGATATACGCCAATATATTGCATAGGGCAATGTATTGGTGTATTGGTTTTATGGTTGTGGTTCGGGTCAATGGGCACCTGGGTCACAACATCCCTCCCCCCTGGGGAAAAGAACGTTTTATTCTTTTTAAGAGCAAAATTTTCTTTCTAATAATAAAAAAAAATTACCTATTCAAATTCTAAAATAAGATAATGTTTTTAGTTAACCATGAATCTATGATACATTAATCAAAATATTCTGTTGAAATGGTTTGCATCATTAATTAATGAGGTTACCAAATATATATATAATATGTACAATGTAATTCTAGGTATCTATTTTTGCTTTATTTATTGTGATATAGTAACATTAATGGTTATTTTTAACAAAGCCCTTTTTTTTTGGATTTATTTTATATTTAATTATTCTAAGTAATTTGATGTTCTTCTTTTATTTATTTTATATATATATATGTATAGGTTGCATATTTGCTTTTTTTTTATTTGTTGTAGCTATCTATTTATTTTATATACATTTTCATATTCAGTTAGTGTTAAAAAAAATAATAAAAAAAAGGTATATGGTGGAGAAGGAAATGGGAGAGGTAGTCGTGCAATTTCTGAAGTTGTTTTGATAGCGTCGTTATTAAGCAGCTAGCTGATAAGCATTTGCATGAGGTTTTCTTTAGCCCTTTATATTTGTTTTTGATTTGGTCTTAATACGGATGTCGTCGTGGTGTTATAATTACGTTGGCATAGTCCGGCATGTCTTGGGTCAGAAGGGATAGTTTTTTTTTTTGTGTTTTTTTTTTTATTTGTGTTAGCGTAAGCGGTTTCATTGATTGCGATGATGATTGTGGGATTATTTTTATTTGGTTACAATTGTTTTTGGCTGTTGAGGTCTGCCTTTTGTGGACCTTACTTCAAAAATGATTTTTGTTCAGGAAGTTGGTTGTTTTCCCCGGATGGATGGGGCCGTTGAGGGTGGTTTGGCATACTGGTAAGTGGTCGCTTTTTGGGATTGTTTTGCGGGTTTTGTATTTTTGCAACTTTGTTTATTTTTTTTTTATTTTTCTTTAGGTGGGTACGCCGTGCTCATCGGGGAGTCCTTTCACACCGTTCCTGTCCATCCGTGGGATCCATTTATAAATACCCTGTGTTAATCGATGAAGACTGGGATACGGACCATTGATCGTTTGGAGTAAAAAAAAACTTTTATTATTCCATTTTTTTATATTCATTATTATTATAAGTTTTGTCTATTTTCATTGGTTTTGGTATAATAAATGATTTAATTCTGAGGATGACGTGTTGTTACGTATTGTTATTTTATATGGTTTTTTTTGTTCCCATCGATATGTATGTTGTGCCGCTTGCTTATGATTTCCGCTTTCGTTTTCACTTTTAAGAGGTCATTGTTTTTTTTTTCTTTCTTTTATTTGTTGGTTGTAATTGGTGTGTTTGTTCTGGAGTATTTCACCCAAGTGTTATATCTTTATGAGTTTTATTTTAATGATGTTATTGGATAAGGTAGGAAATGACGGAGAGGGAGAAAAAAAATTCGTATATAAAATAAATGTTGCTACTAATTACTCTATATTAACTCTAGTTAAGTAATATTATGAATGTAATATTGCAACTTTCAAAGTTCTCGTTTATTAATAGTTGTTTATTTGTCTCTTGTTAATTATATTTTTATTTATGGAAGCTGTTATGTATATAATTTTACATAGGAAAAATAAAATAGTGGAATATCTATAATTTGCGCAATAAGGTTTATTTTCTTGACGGCCATGCTAGTTTTTTCATGTTGGGAAGAAACAGGGTGCGATAATTAGCTTTAAGTGATTACAAAACTACAACATATAGTAAACTTAATAATATGAGATAATTGTAGATTTTGGAGAGTCTAGATTGGAAGAAAATTTCCGTACTATTATAGGTGTAGTTATTATATATTTTTTTCATAAACTTTTATTGATTAATTATAACTTGATGGTTTAATTCGTATGTATTTATTTACACTTTATTATTTCCGTCGATTATATTCTTAATGGAAAAGGTTTTGTTTCTTATATGGATTAATATTCTCTTCTAATTACAGTTTTGGCTTTTCGGCTTTTCTTGGCATAATACTTATTTATTTTAACATTTATGTTGATTATTATTTATCATATATGTATAGATATTTGAAAAAAAAAAATTTTATGTTTAACAATAATTTCGGATATTTTCTCTAATTTTGATGTTTCAAACCCCTCTTTTTTTTTGGTTAAGCTTTGTTTATTATGTTTTATATATACATATATATTGTTATTTATTTATTATACTATGTATACATATATTTCTTTATCTCTTATTATTTTTGGATATTTACATTTTCCCTTACATGCAATTACACACGTACATAAGTGCATATGCAATGCAATGTGTGTGTATTATTTGTCTCCTAGACTGTTTTCTAGTGGGAATGAAAGAACATTGACAAAAAGAAATATGTTTCTTAGAGAGAAAAAAAAAATTTTGTGTTGTTCCTTTAAATTTCATTTTTTTTCTTGTTTGATCTTTTGGTGGGGAAGGTGTTGAGGACTTAGGGGATGGAAATGGTTATTGTGTTAGTCTTTGTTCGTTATAGTTTGCGTTGATTTTGAAGTAGATGAAGTTTTGTATTAGTCGGAAAAAGGTTTTAAATCATTATTATGGACTCTTTTAATTTTATTATTTATTTTCACCGTGGAGTTCTTAGGAGAATTGATTTCTGCAATCACATGAGGACCTGTCCACAGTGGTGAGCATTTGTTATCTCTCACCCTGCTTTTTAGCAGGACTTTGTCTCCGATATTGAAAGAATTTTGGGCCGCGTTATTATCATATTGGAGCTTTGACTTTTCTTTGTTGGCCATTGCTATGTCTTTCGCTATTTTGAAGCTGTGCTGTAGACGTGCTTTTAACTCGTTTGCATAATTATCGTAATTATAGCAAACGGTCGGAGATGATTTTAGATTGTTTGGGATTTCGGCTGGGAATCCGTACAGGAGTTCGCGGGGAGTATAATTTATACTCGAGTGAGGTGTGGTATTGTAGACAAACATGGCATATGGAATCCATGTATCCCAGTCTTGAGGATCTTTCGCTACATAAGATCTGAGGTATTCTGCTAAAGTTCTATGACTTCTCTCCAATGCACCATTTGTTTGAGGGTGATATGGAGTAGTTTTGAGCCTTTTGATCTTTAGCAGTTTTGATATCTCGGCGAACATGCCACCTATGAGGTTAGATCCCTGACCTGTTAGGATACTTTCTGGAATGCCATGTCGACAAACTATTGTTGTCGTGAAGGCTTCCGCTAATGTCTTAGATTCAGTGTTGACTATGGGAATAGCCTCAGAGAATTTGGAAAGGTCGTCTTGAAATGTAAGGATGTCTTTATTTCCAGAATGGGAAATTGGGAGAGGTCCTACAACATCTAGGTACACTCTTTCAAAAGTTTTTGAGCTTATGCTTGAGATTCTCATAGGAATCTTGGGATTTCTGGATACTTTATTTACTTGGCAAAGTTTACATTTCCTTACATATCTTACAACATCGTCTGACATGCCAGGCCAATAGAATTGTTTTTGAATTCTCTTAACTGTGTTATTGGCCGGGCGCCGTGCTCGGGGATGAGAGCACCCGCCCTTAATTATTTTGAAGGATTTGAGATATGATTACCAAAACAAACTTTGATTTAGAAATTAATTACATTTTATTAACAATTTATTTCTACTTTTTCTGATTATTTCCAAGGTAGTTAACAAATTTACTCTTTTGTTGATAATTTCCACTTTCTCGTAATTCACAAAATTGTTTCAATAATATAAAGATCTATTAATTTCTACTTTTTCTGATTATTTCCAAGTTAGTTAACAAATTTACTCTTTTGTTGATATCTTCCACTTTCTCGTAATTCACAAAATTGTTTCAATAATATAACGATCTATATTAATTTCTACTTTTTCTGATTATTTCCAAGGTAGTTAACAAATTTACTCTTTTGTTGATAATTTCCACTTTCTCGTAATTCACAAAATTGTTTCACTAATATAATGATCTATTAATTTCTACTTTTTCCGATAACTTCTGACTTAGTCAACGATTAACGCTTTTATTGGTAATTTCCACTTTTATTATCAATTATCAAAATCTTAGTTTTATTTGGTAAAAAATTTCCCGACTGACCCGGTCGGCGTTTTAAGAAAAAACTCCTCGAGGTTTTGGCTTGCCGGTCCCAGGTACCCATGATCACTTTTTTTAAAAGCTTTTTTTCTTTTGGCTTTCTCACGACGATGAAAAATCGTACGTGAGAAAATGCACAAAAGTTTTGATGCAACCTATATGCATCTATGCAAATCTGTAATCTGATATGCAGTTGTGCGCCCGTCTTGAACATACAATTAGATTGAAAAAATAGGTATAGTACGTATGTACATAGTACATACGGAAAAAAAGTAAGAAGACACTGTATGTAGGTAAGTGTGCATACCGTGTGAGTGGAATGTGTGTCTGATAACAAAATGCAATTTACGCTAAATTGCATTTTGTTATAATATGGGAATGCATTTCTAAATGCAATTTAAATTTTGAATGAGATTTAAAAATGAAATAATTTTTCATTTTCAGGGTCAATTGATGTATCGGTATTATGGTTGTGATTCGGGGCATTGGGTACCTGAGTCACAACATCCCTCCCCCTGGGGAAAAGAAAGTTTTTATTCTCTCGTGAAATGAAATTTTATGTCGTTATTCGAGTCGGTTAGCATATTACATATCTTTGAAATATGTAAACATTCTTATTTTTTCTAATCTACTAAAGTTACGTGGGAATACAAAATTTTTTTTTTACAATAAAAAAAAAGTTTGATTATTATTTATATTAAACTATTGTTATTTTACATATCTAGTTACAATACTAACGGGTATATTATGGTAAAGGAAAGCAAGATTTTACTATCTAAAACTTTAGATGTTGCCTATTCAGGACAAATATGGATTCTTAGTTATAATACTAGAATACAAGGGAATAGCAATACCAACAATACAAATACAAAAAAAAGGAATATCTTTTTCTATGACTACCATATTTATTTTATTATTATTATTATTTATTTACAGAATTTTAAATTATCTATACTATTACTACAATTTAGTTTTATTATACTACATTATTATTTACACAAACTTTTATTTATTATTATTTCCAGCGGAAACGAAAAACGTTAATTTTTTGTCTCTAGAAAGAAAAGTCTTCTCCACACAAAAAAAAATGTTTGCTATATTTCCTTTACGTATATAAGGTGGGTTACACCATGTTTATTGAATTATGCTATTCCTTAATTATATATTAATTTCTATTAAGAAAGTAACACATTGCTTTCACTATAAATCTATTTTTCTTTTGTTTTTTTTATAATTTATTTATTAATTCCTGTCAAGAAAATAATGGGTACTATAATAAGTATTATTCACAAATAATTCTTTTTATACTTTTTTTTTTATCTGATTCTTATAATGAATCCTTTTTTTTTTTCTTTATTTATTTATACTATTACGTTATTTTAAATATTAACTACATTTGCTTCGTTTTTGTTTCTTAAACTCCCGGTTAATACATATACCCATTTTTGTTCCTGTCTCAATGAGGATGGGCATTTTTATGATGGTAAAAATTAGGAAGAGGTTACTACTGTGTCAGTTAGTTAGCGTTCGTAGGTTAAACGTTTTCAGCCGATTTCCTTTTAGGTGCTGGGGTTAACTTGAACGTAAGTTTTCGTGGTGCAGCTCTAGGCATATCTTCAAGTTCATGTTCGAGGGTTATGTTTTTGGATGTTCGTTCTTTCGGTTTATATTTAATGTACATATAAGCACAGGCAAAAGAGGTGATTAAAGCAATTGTCACATATGATATTACATAGTGGTGAATATGATGATTATTTATTGGATTTAAAGGAATTAATTCTTGATTTTTTTGGAAACGAAGGAATTCTAGAAGTTTATCTAGATCCATATTATTCGTAATATTTAAAGTATGTATTTTTATGTGCGATCCTATTGGGGAGGACGTCATATTTGATATTATACTGGAAATGTTTACTTTTGGGATAAAATGGGAATTGAATTTGGACATTTTTACGTTATGTCCGTGCAGGATGAATTCCTTGCTGCGAACATAACAACCGGGATTGATGTGCATTGTTCCTATTCCATGCAGGGTTTGTGAATTAATGGAATCTTCACAAATAATGTCTATGTGGAGGGATCCTTTCAGGGAGAAAAGCCAGGCATTCTGCTGTGATAATTGCGTCCAATAGTAATCCTGTCGCAAGATCAGAATTTTACACTTTTGTGTAATAGGTTCCTTCTTTAGTAGATTCACTTCACATTGGTTTGTTCTTGTATTTGTGTTTAGGATAGGTGATGAGATTTTGCAGTAAAATTGCATTTGGTCCAACGTTGCGCAATTATGGATATCCTGTATTGTTAGTTCAACAAAATGTTCGCGATTGTAGTCTATTAATATGTATTCCTTCGATGGTTCGATATATACGAGCGATTTTTTAAGGATAGTAGGCAATGGTATTGTTTTAAAGATTTGATATGGTTCCTTGAAAGGAATGGGGATTTTGAGTTCTATAATTATTTTATTATTGAAAATATTCGCTGCTAATGTAGGTACTCAATTTGTAAATTTGTGATAAAATATTGTCTCTAGAGTTTATGGGAAGCATCATTGAATTAGGCAATTTCTGTCTGATGTTCAATAAGAGTTCTTCAATTTGTGTAGGGGAAATGAGTGTAGGATGAAATTTTCCATGCCTTGAATCTGTTAAGAGATTTATTAATTCCGACTGGGTATTTTGATATCTGAATGCCATTAACGAAACCAGTGAAATGAGTGATTCAAGTTCTATGGATATTTTGTTATCCTATGTTCTGTTTTCCATTAATGATGTAGCTATCTGTATTGAAATTAACTTTTTATGCATAACCAAGAAATCCTTCTCAATTGCGGCTTTAGTTTTGTTGAAAACATTTGCGGTTGCTTCGACTATCGCAGTTTGGCTTTTCATAAGTGATAGGAGGGAGTTCTGGTTAAGGGTGAGGTTACGGATTTGCTCTTCATAAATCTTGGCATCATCTTCGTCCTATGTGCCGAAAAGAGCTTTAGAGATTGAGCCTATAGCATTGAAAAGTGCTCTTTGTTTTCTATTTTGAGTCACAAGTAACATATTCTTATATTCTATGTTTGCTATAATAAGATTTATTTGTAGCAACGTACCGTTACAAGCGTGGCTCAAGGCTGAGTGTTTGTCCAGTTTCTGGCAGGTCGCTGTAATTTATTGGGTTATGAATTGGATGTTTTTGAATTCTGATTTAAAATTCGCCAGGTTGTAGAATGTCACTATCTTCCACTCGTTTGTGTAGAGATTGGCTCTGCCAATCTCTTCGAAGTAAATTCCTGCACTAGCGTTAAGCTGCTTTATTTCTACTCCTGAGCCATAGGCTAAAGTGATGAAGGGTAAGAAGACTGCCATTTGTATCATTTTGAAAACCTGGAAGATGAATTGCGTTATTCACTTAGAATGAAATCTTTTTGAAGAGGATGAAGCTTTCTGTATTACTCCGAAAAAAGTTTTAGGTCATTATTATGGACTCTTTTGTTTTTATTATTAATTTTTATGGTGGAATTTTCGGGGGAATTTATCTCCATGATCTCATACGGACCTGACCATAGTGGTGAGAACTTATTATCTCTCACTCTGCTTTTGAGTAAGACTTTATCACCAGTATTAACTGATTTTTGGACGGAGTATTTATCGTATTGTATTTGAGATTTTTCTTTATTTGCCATGGCCATGTCTTTAGCTATTTTGAAGCTATGCTGTAGACGCGCTTTTAACTCGTTTGCATAATTGTCGTAGTTATAGCAAACGGTTGGAGATGATTTCAAATTGTTTGGAATTTCGGCTGGGAATCCGTAAAGGAGTTCGCGAGGAGTATAATTAGTACTCGAATGAGGGGTAGTATTGTATACAAATATGGCATAAGGAATCCATGTATCCCAGTCTTGTGGATCTTTTGCTACATAAGATCGGAGGTATTCTGCTAAGGTTCTGTGGCTTCTCTCCAATGCACCATTCGTTTGAGGGTGATATGGAGTAGTTTTGAGCCTTTTAATTCTCAGCAATTTAGATACCTGATCTGTGAGGATACTTTCTGGAATACCATGTCGACAAACTATTGTTGTCGTGAAGGCTTCCGCTAATGTCTTAGACTCGGTGTCGACTATGAGAATAGCCTCAGAAAATTTTGAAAGGTCGTCTTGAAATGTAAGGATGTAGTTGTTTCCAGAATGAGAAATTGGGAGAGGTCCTACAACATCTAGGTACACTCTTTCGAAAGGTTTGGAGCTAATGCTCGAGATTTTCATTGGAATTTTAGGGTTTCTGGATACTTTGTTCACCTGACAAAGTTTACATTTCCTTACATATTTGACCACGCCGTCTGACATGCCAGGCCAGTAGAATTGCTTTTTGATTCTTTTATTGTAGCGGGAAACTCCCTTGATGGCCTCCGTCGGTAATGAATGCAAATCTTTTAAAACTTGTTCGATGTCATTAATGTCGGATAAATATTTAATCGAATCTTGATGGAGCTTTATGTTTATTTGTTTAGTAGCAAAGATTTGGGTAAAAGCGTTTTTAATAATTATTAGATTCTGTGGATCTAATATAGGGAAGGAGATATTTATTTGTTTTAAACTGATTTACTTCTGTGTATGAGCAGATTTCAGTTAAAGTCTTCTCGTGGTCTGATCTATCTCTTTGCGATCGACATGGTAAATTAATTTTTGATATAACAAAATAATAATAAATATATATGGAAACGAAAATAACATATAAACATTAATGCCAGGCTACTAGGTAACGACCAAGAAATATTAAACTAGTAAATAATAACAATAAATAGGTAAGGAAAACAAACAAAAACAAAATAGTTGTTAGCCCAATATAATTTTGTAAGGCCTCACCATGCCAACAATAAGAAGAGAAAGGTAAGAACCGTTTCAAAAAATAGAAAGCTAAATAAAAAATGTTGTAAACCTCGACCGAGACCCCGATCCGCCAAATTAGTACCAACCTAACCAGACCTAAAAGCAAAACAAATTCGGAAAAATAAAGTTCAAATCAAAAGTAATTAGCATATAACAAAAAAAGGGGGGTGTTAAATGTGATGCCTTGTGCTTCGCTGAAAACTAGACTGACAGCTGACGTCCTGAAAACAAGAAAATTTGAAATGCTCAATTTTCTGAACTTTACCCCAATTTCGCTGTTCCTCTTATAGAATCGAAATTGTGTACGTTCATAAATTAAAGCTTTGTTGTTGACTACTCAGTAGTCACCTATAATGAAACGATGAGTTGACTTTCGAATGTTTACGCACTAGTGCACTAGTGCAACTTCTTATAAGTTACTGCTAGTATAAACGTCCTGTGTGAAATAGCAACTCAAACACATTGAATCTGCAGCGTGTGGATTATAACAATGAGATTTTAATAATCCACCCAAAAACTGCCACGTCTGGGTGATGCGTGTAGCTTCCAATAAGCTCTCACGATACCAATGCCTACTGTCTCGTGTCAAACAACGTAGAAACCTAAAATAAAAACGATGGCCGAGCACAATCACACTTAGATGGCGGTAGTGTAGCGGTAAATGAAAGAATCATCCGGTTGTTCATTCATTTAGATTTATTAAGCAAAAAATTCAATATATTATTAAAATTAGACTGGTAAAAATTAACTTCATAAAAACTAACCTAATTGCAATTCAATTTAACTATTATAGATTTTTTTCTAATTCTACTCAAATTTCTTAACTAGAATTATATTACTATTTAAAATTCCTTTCTATGTTTTGTAACTTAATTAATGCTGAAATTAAAAATTATTATTAACTGTCAATCGTGAATCAATTCTCATGTGGTGTAAAGGTGACCCGTGTGGGCACAGTTTTATACCTTGATGAATTGATTAATTGACGAAAACTTATAAACGAACAATTGAAAATTCAGGAAAATTCGATTCAATAAATTTTTAGTATTTGGTGATGTTATTTTGTGTAATATGTCCAATACAAATTGGCATGCAATCTTACACTTTAATACCCGTCACCTAACCAAAGATTTATATGAAAACAATAAAAAATACCTTTAATTCACTGTAAACTGTCAAACCACGTCAAGATTGACTACTTCCCGAATTCCACTGGAAAACAAACTTCTTTCCAAAAAAACCAAAAAAAGAAAGGAAAATAAACTAAAAATTAACAAAACTACTTTAATCTCGAAGAATGAAAAAAAAACTGACTTTAAATGAAAATGAAAATAAATGATGATACCAAAAAAAACTCTAAGTGAAATTACTTATAAATGCTAACAACAAAACCGAAGAAAAAACTCTAAGTCCAAAATATCACTAGGCACTGATGAAAAGAAATTGCAAATTGAAAATACTATGTCTGATTTAGCATGTGTATTCTCTTTGACAATTTGTTGAAAATAGAAGACAGAATGAACAAATGGCCTCCTTTTTATAGAAAAATTCGTTCCATTTTCGCTGTCTATAAAGTGAAATGTTCGAAATTTTCACTGAAAATGACAAAAAGTTGAATTTTTCTTGTTGTCAATCGATAGCAAATTTAACGATCTAAATTTTGATACCTTTGTCGTGAAAATTGATTGTCAACTTGATGATTTTAATCAATTTTTGTAATTTTTGGAACATTTGCTATAAAAATGTCGATTCGTTACGTTTCATTTCTATGTAGTAGATTTTTCTGTCATTTGTAATAATTTTTTGTCTTCTTCCCACTGTGAGTCTCTTTCGCACTCATTGTGGGAAATACATAACTAAAAAATCGCGAATATCGCGTTTCCCGTGGAAAATATCGCGAAACGAACGCGACCATTGAAATCACGGTTCGATTTTACGTGATTTTGATACGTCAAACGTCGCGGTAGTATGGAGTTCTCGTTGTTTTGACACTTTCGCGCGCGAGTGTCAAGTTTATTTTTAATGTGTTTTTAAGTGATTTTTAGTGGTTTTTTCAGGTACTTTCATCATTATGGATATTCCTTTTATATCAGGTAAGCATATTTATTAATCATTTCGTGATTTACGTGTGTAATTTGCAAATTCTACATGTTTGTGGACAAGTGTCATGTACAGATTTTCAGTGCATTTTGTACTCTATTTGTCCACAAACATTAGCAATAATTGTGTTGATTGTGTGATTTGGTACGTGAATTAATGTCTTATGTACTATTTCTTGCATAAAACATAAATTCATGTGCAATATCCTCAATTTCCACTTTGCATGGATTTTGTTGTTGTGATAGGCATATGTATACACGGTCATGATTTGACTTTGTGTACCTATGGCCTTTTTCTTAGTTAATTAACAATAAAAACATGATTGATTCCAACTAATTCATTTTCTTTATTTCATTACAGATCTTCGTGGGAACCTTTTTCTACCTGTGAAGACTCCAGGTAGAGGTAATTTTTTTATGTATATTTGTGTTTTAATTCTTTATTGATTGTCCCCTTTTGGTTTCAGGTTCGCTGAACAAGGGGAATAAAATAATACAAAATAGTACCACGACAACTTCCCCTGAGAAATATTCCTCTTCAAAGAATAATTCTCTTTTTCTCAGGGGAAGGATTGTTATGTACGTAAATTATACCCTGAAAAAAGTATAAAAGGGGATAATTTTACAGGCATACATACATGTTGAAACATGATTAGCTTACCTTCCAAAACATTTGAAGAAAGCGAATCAGTTCCTAAAATTCACATAAAAAACCCTAAAATTTAAAAAAAATATAAAAAATTACAAATCACTAAAATTCACTTAAGCTAACCATTCCTAAAACATGGTTAGCTTATCTATTTAATCAGTGAAGAAAATTGCGTCAGCAATTTTCTTCACATTCCATAGAGTTGAAACAAAATTATTCCCATGGCAAATTTTGCCTGCATGGCAAAATTTGCCAGTAGAAATATTTAATTTCAAAAATAAAATATAAGACAAATCGTACCTTCAGTACGATTTGTCGTGAAAATTGCAATATGTATGTACGAACGTACATACATATCACAAAAAAGCTTTTGCGATAAGAAGAGCGCGCCGCGAAAATACATTGTATGTATACGCGTGCGGCAATTCTAATCGTCGCGACGGTGGCTGATGTTTATAAAAGCATCAAATTTCAAGCCTCCGTCCAACGAAAAATATTCTGGACTTGTTTAATCAAAATGAAAAAGTTTCTCAGGGTAAAAATGCAACTATGCATTTTCTACCCTGAACGAGGGCTCTTGATCGCGACGAAAGTGATCAAGAGCCGAGTTATGATTTAAATTTTCTACGCGGCGGAAGCAGAAAAAATTCTGATTAGAAAAAGAGTTGTTAATTAAAATTTCTACGCGGCGGTTAAGGAGAAAAAATTGTGATTAGAAAAAGAGTCGGATTTTAGACTAAAAAACGGCGGTTCGTGAAAAAAGATCGGAGTTGAATTTTTTCAAAATCTTCTACGACCGGGGTGGTTACGAAAAAACGGTGGTTTGCGGTCGAGTGTAAAAAAGTAACGAAAAATAAATCAATTGTTGTAACGGAAAATAAATCAATTGTTGTAACGAAAAATAAATCAATTGTTGTAACGAAAAATAAATCCATTGTTGTAAAAGAAAAATAAATCAATTGTTGTAAAAAGAAAATTGAATCAAGTTTGTAAGGAAAGATAAATCGAGTTTGTTAAAAAAAAGAAGTAGTATAGCTATGTCGGTTCTAGACCACTTTTGATCGAAATTTTTCTAAGTCCAGAACTGACATTTGGACTTAGAAAAATTTCGATAAAAATTGGTTTAGAACCGACATAGCTTTTTGGGGGTGGTATTTCTGAAAAAAAATTTTATACGACATTTGGACTTAGAAAAATTTCGATAAAAATTGGTTTAGAACCGACATAGCTATAAAAGAAATTTAGCAGTCATGAAGGTAAGGGGCTCATGAAGCTTCCAAGAGACACTATTGACTATGTTTACTGGGACGATCTTATTTTTAATTTTTAATACATAACACATGTTCAGGATGTTGTGGTTTCATATATGAGGCAAATTTTTGGGTGTGGGAAAAGCCCCCACCATTTTTTTCTTTTTATATTTGCTCTATAAAACCTTTCGATAATAATTGTTTGGACGTTAGTAAGGCTTTGAATTTTGTATAATAAAGTACTATCTGATACATCACTCAGGATAAAATGGATTGTGATAATTCAAAAAAGTTGCATATTAAAAGAACCCGGGGGATGAGAGATGATAATTCCGTAACTCGAACGTCAAAACCTGATACTAAATATCTAGCTATTTTAAATGGATTTAACTTCAAGCCGACACTCTCTGTTACAAAAATGGATGTAAACAAAACATATAAAATTCTCAACGTTACTAGGAAAAGTACTAGTTTTGGTGAAAAGCTATTGCTGGAATTGGATGATAACTACCTATATTTACCAGCCCGATTCAATAACCTCTCGGAAGATGTTATCAATGACATCAATAACAAGCAAACCTATAAAATTATTAATGAATTTCATCCCAATAAAACTTATAATTTAAAATTCATTATTAGTGACAATGATGATGGTGATGATGATGATGACAATGATGATGATGATGTAGAAGAAAATGAAATTAATTATCCTCATAAAATACCAAATATGTACAACTATTTAAAATAAACAAATAAATATTTATATATTTGAATAACATTTATTTAGTTTCATTTAATTTTATACAGTCAAAGGGTGGAAAAAGTAAGGTGGTGCAATTTTAGAGTTATTGGTATCAATGTATATGGGATCATTATTAGTACGTTCTTGAGTCCTGAAAAGGGTGAAAGAAAATGAATAAATACATTTTCATTTTTAACACCTGATCATTGGTAATCTGACAATAGAAAGGTTAACATAGTTTCAACGGGAGGGCATAAAAAAAAAAAAAAAAAAAAAATGTTTTGGGTTGATTCTATATGGGATGAAACGCATTTTTGTACCTGTCTGAATGGTTGGATGTATATGAAGATTGTGCATTCGGTTGTAAGATGTGACTTAATGAAAGTATATATGACTGCTGAAAATGGTAAAAGATGCAAGGTATTAACTTTGAGTAGAGGTCAACCAATTCCCTCAAATTTTGGGGAGATGCGCATCAATCCATTTGAACATGTTAAGATTGAAGTCAAGGGAGGAGAAATAACTGTAATAGGCTGGCTACAAGATGGGACGATCAGACGTCCAAGTACTAATTTCTTCCTACATAACTGCCCGTTTGCAGGTGAGGAGGAGTGGTATCGAAAACCAATAAAGCAACAAGAAGCATACAAATCAGAAAAAATAAAAGATGTAAAAGAGTGTGAAAGCAGTAATACCCAAACAAATTCTGATATGAAAATTGAGTGATAAGGGTGGAATTATATATAATCAATTAAATTACCGTAATAATGCATAGTCTTTGTCAACGTTTTGAGCAATCAACAGCTAAACAAATAAAGAGATATTATGTCATTCAAAATTTTTATTGCATTTGCATTAGTATGCTCTTTATATGCAAATTGCTTAGCACTCCCAATCAATTTAAACTTAGGGCATAAATCAAGTGATAATATCGATTTTAATATACAGTTGCCAAATAATGATTCCGTTCAAATTTCTTTATCATTTCGGTTACTTACACTAAGTAATGCTACTTATGATGCATTACCTACAACAACAACAACAACAACAACTAATATACCCTTAAATGATGATTCTTCTGTTATCTCTTCAGAAAATGGAACTGAATCACCTAAGGAAACTGATGTGGAATTAATACCAGAAAATAGTGTAGTGAGTGTTGAGGAGGCAATTGAGGGATTTAGGCAAAACTTAATAAGCAAAGAAAAAGATATAGGTGGAATTATAGAGAGTGATCGTGTGTTTTACAGGCATTTTAAATTAAACTTTGAGGAGGACAAATCAATGAGAGTTCGATGTACATATGATAGCAACTATGAGCATAGAACTCTAAAAATATCCTGTTATGAATATCATGAACTTGAAGGAGAACGGATTTTGAGTAATGGTGAAATTGAATACTTCAGAGAGAATGACTCTACATATAAATCTGACATCACATCTGTTGATTTGAGGAAAATGAAGCAGACTTACAACATGGTCATTTCATAAACTGTAGAGTTCCAGCTAAAGTGAATAGTTTATATATTATAAAATTGTGTGAATAAAACAATTGATTTTTTTTAAAAAATGTATTTTATTAAAAATTATCCATAAATTTCTTATACAGACAAACATTTTGTAATGCACATACACCACTATGTATTACGCATCGTGGTACATCAACATAAGTTTTTCGTAATTCTTCTGATATAGGACACCCCTTTTCATCTAAATTGTAAATTGGTACATTATTTTCCAACTTTAATATATCGGTAATCCACTTGATTTTTTCATTTCCTTTCACATATATGATTTTGTCTTGGAGAATATCTTTAAAAAGGGTAGTGACACTATCTTGTGAAGTAAATCCTCCATTCCAAACAAATCCATGGTGATATTGATTTAGCCATCTTGCTTGATTTTGTAGTTCCGGAGGTAGATTTTCAAAGTTGTATATTGGTTTCAAAATAAAGTGCTGTAGTTGATTATTCTGAGTTATAATGGCAATTTCCTTTAAGATGAACGTATTTCTAGGTCCTTTGAACCCTTGAATATCAATGATGCAATTCATTTTTACAGTTTATGAACTTCACTAGTTAGAGGATTGTACTGAACTATTCTATCATGTATAAGTAGACAGTATGCAGCAGTATTTTTCGGTATATTTA